>CM018039.1:26809815-27354815 GCA_008638375.1 Nyssa sinensis | reverse complement strand
TATCAGCTACCCCCCCTCGGCACCCAAGCCTCAATTTAGAAAACTGTGTAATTGAGGTTAAAAGTCACGTGTCTTAATTGTGAACATGCCACTTTGCCTTCTGCGATAGCCTTTGATGCTGACATTTATTGCGACAACTGTCGATTGAACTTTCGAGGCCATCATTTCATTAACTGCTGCAACGGTTCGGAATCATGGGCCCCCATCACTTCAACCTTTTATAAAAGAAGAAGGGATGCGTGTGCACCTTTTTTCCTTCATCATTTTTATTGCTTCAAAAAGTTCTTCGCCGCATATTGAGAGAGATAGAGTGAGAAGATCATCGCCGTGAGAAGCTCACTTTTGACCACATCTCCGATTAGGTTCGGTTTGTCTTCGACCATTCTTTTCCTTTGTATTTTTCTCCTCCTCTTTTTGTTTACTTTCATCACATTAGCCTCAGACGCTATGTCTGGCATAGGTTATGACATAGAAAGCTCTTTTGAGACGACTGTGCCATCACAAATTTAAATCACAGGTAGCAGTTCCTCCGGTGACTTAGAGAATAGGATAGTTGAGCCTATAGCCCTGAACTTAGGATAGTAAAGGCTTTCATTGAGCCCAGAAATGTAGTGGGGGAAACCTCAAGTAGGCCATCCTAAAGGAAGGAGGGAGAAGCACCATCACTCAAGGCATGTTGGGTGCTTTAAGGGCTGCTTTTGACTTCCCCACAAAATGTGACTTATAGGGCACCTGGACTGTTGGATCACCCATCTGACATTGGTCAAGGTTAAATTTGTGTTTATCTCGAGTGGTTTGAGATTGGACCTAGGTTCTTCCTTCCACCCTCTCATTAGGGATTTTTTCAAATGGTTCAACATATGCCCTGTTGACCTCAATTTCAATAATTGGAGACATTTGTTAGGGTTCATACGTTTTAGGTTATATAAACGGTGTAGAAGTAGATCTTCAGTTAATCCGAAGTAATATGGATCTGATGTATTTGAGGTCAGAAGGGCATGTTTTACATGTCTTTCGACAAGGAGTTCAGACCTCTCTCCTCAGTGTCCACTTCCAATAAGACTTTGAAGAAGTGGTACTTCTTCATTGAAGGAGGATGGGAGCTTGAAGACTATGAGGGCCAGACCTCGACTTTCCCCTAGAGTACCAAGATTAAGGGTGAGATCCCTTTTTTTGAATATTTTTGCCTTTATTTTTGTTTTATTTGACTTTGTTCTCTATTTGATCCATATTTTGTGTCTTTTATGCAAACAAAAAGGCTTGAAAGAGATCTATTTTTTCTATTGACCTTCAAGAGAAATACCGAAGGCTACTCTAGACCAGCAACTGCGTGTACAACACCATACTCTCTCCCCAAAATCTAATGGATGCTAGGCTGGTAAAAGGTAGAGCTAAAAATTGGAAGAAGTCCCTGATGTCCAGCTGGGCACCAAGGAAGAAGAAGAATCCCCTACCGAGCTGCCCCTTTAGGTGAAGAGGATGAGGCTTCTTTCTAACTTCCCAAACCGAACAATGTCTGAGGATATGTGAGAGTCTGTTGTTCTTGAGTCTTCTCTTCCCCCTTACCTCTACAGTCCCTACAAATAAAAGAGGGAAGGGGAAATATTCTGTTGCTACTGTTGCTGCTGCCGTGCCTGATGACTCCGGCTACTTAGCTGTAAAGAAGGCTTTTGACGAGTCTTGGGCTACAGGCCCAAGAAAATTTAAACATCTAAAGGTGCAGAAGATCGCCAAGAACTTGTTGTCCTTCCAGCTAAAGGTAAGCTCTAATGATCTTATATTGTTTCTCTCATTTTTGCTTTCTATTCTGTTTGTCATATGTTCTAACTTGTTTGCTTGTTTCTTGTTTTTAGACTATGCACGACCTTGCTGTCATCATGGATTCTTTAGTAGATTAAGAGTTGATTGATAAGCTCCAATCTGACTTTGATGAAGCCAGGCTACTACTAGGGGATAGCTTAGTCCACTGCTTTTGCAACTGAGGAGAAGTTGAGGGAGGTCAGCTAACTGTTACTCCATCTTCAAGTCTGAATGGGATTCCTTTGCTCTGAAGTTAGAAGACCTCTAAAAGAGGTTCGAAGACTTCTAATCTGCCTCTCTCATGAAAGCCCAAGATACTACTGATTTTGTCAGAGCTCAAATCGAGGCCGATATGAAAGCTGAGGTCGAGGACATGGGCAGAAAGCTGATTGAGCATGCGTACCTGCACCTTCAGAGCCAAGCTTCTCAAGAAGTACCCTGACCTTGATCTGGTTGGGATTGACGACATTGAAGTCTCTCTTGGTGAGATCGGGGGGCAGGATAATGACGAGGAGGAAGCAGCTCTCGAACTTCTTCCAGCTGATGCACTTGAGCAAAGAGAGTGATCTTGGCATAGTGTGTTGAGTTTGAAGAGAACAAAAAAGAGGAAGAAGAGATTGATCTTGATATGGTGCAAAGCTTCAAAACTCTTCTTCATCACTGATAGTCCAGAGGTTGCCAAACCAGCAGTAAACTAGGAAACTTTTGTATTTGTACTTTTTTATTCCTTATAATCTTCCCAAATTTGGGCTATCTAGGAATGAAATCGAATTCTTCAGAACTCTATGTGTTTGCTCTTTAATTTCAAAGCATTTATGTAGTTTTTCAACTGAATACCCAAAGTAGCCACACTTGTAGGATTTTTAAATGTTGACATACTATGAGTCATGATGTACCGAGCCTTAACACTTGTAACGAAATCAAGTTTCACACGTCAGCACTTCAATCAAGTCTCGAGTTTAGAGCTGTGCAATTGACTGAAACTTTAAGTTTCAGACCTCTCATAACTTGTAATTGAACCAAACAAGAATCTTCTGGACTTGAAATTAAATCAAGCTTTAAACCTCATATCTCTTCAACTTGTAATTAAATCAAGCATGGATCTTGGGAAGTTATAATTTAACCAAGCTTTAGGCTTCAGATCTTCCCTACTTGTAATCAAATCAAACATCGACCTTTGTAATGAAATCAAGATCTTCACCACTTGTAATCAAATCAAGCACAGATCTTTGAAATGAAATCAAGATCTTCACTACTTGTAATCAAATTAAGCATAGATCTTTAAGAGTCGTAGTTGAACCAAGATCTTCAATACTTGAAATTAAGTCAAAATCTTTATAACTTGTAATCAAGCTTTAATTTCATAAAAGATGGAGGGCCATGGCAGACTAGGTAGTTAGGGCCTCTGATACTGTTGTTATTCACCTGAATGAAGAATGGACGAGGCTTATAGCACTTGTAATGAATACAAGGCTTTTAGGGATCTGTTTGTTGATATGGACTAGACTTGTAACACTTGCAGTGGCTGCAAGATTTTTAGGGGTCTGTACATTGAGATGGACCAGACCTATAACGCTTGCAATGGCTGCAAGGTTTTTAGGGGTCTGTACATTGAGATAGACTAGACCTATAACACTTGCAATGGTTGTAAGGTTTTTAGGGATCTAGTACATTGAGATGGACCAGACCTATAACACTTGCAATGGTTGTAAGGTTTATAAGGGGTCTGTATATTGAGATGGTCTAGACCTATAACACTTGCAATGGCTACAAGGTTTTTAGGGGTTTGTACATTAAGATGGACCAGACCTGTAACACTTGCAATGGTTGTAAGGTTTTTAGGGGTCTGTACATTGAGATAAGAACACCTGTACATTGAGATGAGAACACTTAGAAATGGAAAAAATGAACCTTTTTTATAATATCTTCGCAAGTGCTCTACCTGCCAAGGCCTGGGCACAGGCTTCCCCATTACATCCTCTAACCAATAAGTCGTAGGCTTGACAATCTTGGTTACTTTAGTAGGTCCCTTTCCAATTAGAAGAGAGCTTTCCCATGGTGGGATCTTTGGTGTTTGGGAATACCCTCTTTAAGACGAGGTCCCTAACCTAGAAGTGGACAGGTCTTAGCCCTTGGCTAAAGCTCTTGGCCATTCTCTACTAGTATGCTTCAGTTTTGATCCGGGCTTGCTCGCGTTTCTCCTTAAACAGATCTAGATTTTCTACAAGCTGATGGTCGTTGGTTTCTTGGTCGAAGGCATCCGTCCTCAGGGTTGGCATGCCAATTTTAACAAGGATGACCACCTCAGTACTGTATGCAAGTGAGAACGGCGTCTTTGCAGTTGGTGTTCTTCTAGTGATACGGTAGGTTTAGAGCACTTCCGGGGAGCTCTTCGACCCATCTTCCTTTGGCTTTTTTCGACCTCTTCTTAATGGCATCAAGAATTGTGTGGTTGGTGACCTCAGGCTTGCCTATTGGCCTGGGGATGCCCTGGTCAAGAGAAGTGGTGACTGATGTGTAGGTCTTCACAGAACTTTCTGAACAACTTTCCAGCAAACTGCATCCCATTGTCTAAAATGATGACGCAGGGTATGCCGAACCTACAAACTATGTTCTTCCATGTGAAGTTCTTCACCTCTACTTCTATAATGTGAGTCAGAGGTTCAGCTTCTGCCCATTTGGAAAAGTAATCAATGGCGACCAGCAGCCTTCTATTTGGAGGAGCTTTCGATAGTGGCCCTACGATGTCCATCCCTTATTGAGCAAAGGGCCAAGGGCTAGCAATAGAAATGAGCTCATGATGGGATTGATGCCGATACGAAGCAAATCGTTGGCACTTGTCGCACCTCTGGACATATTCCTTGGCTTGTTTTAGCATGCTAGGCCAGTAGTATCCATGAGTCAGGGCTCGGTGGGCTATGGTTCTGCCACCATTGTGGTTACCTGCAGATCCTTTCATATATCTCGGCTATGACATATTAGGATTCTTCCGGAGATAGGTACCACAAGAGGGGTTGCATGTAGGATCTTCGATATAATTTTTCATTTAGGATTAAGTACCGATCTGCCCTGATTCGAACCCTTCGAGCTTGGTTTTTGTCTTCTAGAAGCAATCCTTCTCTTATGTACTAGATGATGGGAGTCATCCAGTTCTGAATTTATTTTGAGACCTGGAAGCACTGTACCTCTTGGATGCTCGGCTTTGGTTGGTAAATGACTTTTACCATTGAATCCCTTTCTGACTTGAGATGGGACGCCATATTCGCTAAAGCATCGACCCTGGAGTTGTTGCTCCTTTCAATTTTCTGAATAGAAAACTTATGGAAGGAGGGCTTCAATGATCCTACCAGTTCTGAATACTGGATCATTCTATCATATTTGGTGGCGAATTCTCCTGAAACTTGGCTTATCACAAGCTGAGAGTCAGAGAATGCTTCGAGACTTTGGGCTTTATATTCTAGGGCTGGCTTCATCCCAAGGCTGAATGCTTCGCATTAAAGGCTCGGGACGCTAAACTAAGTGTTTTCTCAGTTATAATTCTGTCAGGGGGACTGAAGTACTATGCCAATTCCCGAACCCCTGTTGGTAGATGACCCATCAGTATAAAGTTGCCATACCGAGGTGTCCATGTTGGCCTGTGCTTTGGTATGAAGCGCTGGAATGAATTTTGCAACAAAGTTCACCAGTACCTGCCCTTTGATGGAGGTCCTGTGGTATGTAAGATATATCAAATTCTCCCAACTCCATAGACCATTTGACCAGTTGTCCCGAGACTTCAGGCTTGTATAAAACTGACTTCAGAGAGTAGGAGGTAGGGACCTCAATAGGATGCGCCTGAAAGTAAGGCCTGAGTTTCCGAGAGATATCACCAAAGTGAAGACCAATTTATCAATCTCAGAGTATCTCGTCTCGTTGTCCAACAATGCCTTGCCTACATAAAAAATAAGATGTTGAATCCATTTGTCTTGTCTGACCAGTATAGAGCTAATGGCATTCTCTGATACTGCAAGGTACAAGAGTAGTTTTTCTCCTTAGACTAGTTTTGAAATGAGCTCGAGGAAAGCCAAATATTGCTCTAACTCCTGAAAGGATCTTTCGCATTCAGGGGTCCATTCTAGGGCCTTACTCCCCCTTAAGGCTCTGAAGAACGGAAGGCACCGATTGGTAGACTTGGAGATGAACCAGTTCAGAGCCGCAATCCTTTCATTCAGTCCTTGAATATCTTTCTTGGTTTTTGGTGACTCTAGTTTGATTAGCCCTTTTATTTGTGTGGGGTCTGCCTCGATTCCCCTTTGAGAGACCAGAAAGCCTTAGAACTTTACTTTAGTGATCCCAAAGGTACACTTTGAGGGGTTTAGCTTCATCATGTGTTGCTTTAAGATGTTAAATTTTCAGCTCAGGTGTTGGATGTGGTCATTCTTTTGTAAGCTTTTAACCAGCATATCATCTATATAAACCTCCATCATGTCGTCAATTTAGGGAGCCAAACATTTTGTTCACCAGACGTTGATATATGGCCCCAGCGTTCTTCAGACTGAACGGCATCACTTTATAGCAATATAGACCTCGTTCGGATATAAAGGACATTTTTTCTTGGTCTGGAGGGTACATTTGAATCTGATTGTACCTAGAGTATGCATTCATGAAGCTCTTGAGTTCATGCCCTACAGTTGCGTCAACTAACTGATCAGTCATTGTTGAGGTCTGTATAGTCAATGCAAACCCTCCACTTGTCGTTCTTCTTTTTAGCAATGACTGTGTTAGCGAGCCATTCTGGATAGAATACAATACCTTTTTTACCATTCTGGCATCTAGTAGCCTATAGACTTCATCTTTGATAATCTTATGGCACTTGGGGGCATACGTTCTCCTATTTTTCCTTATAAGAGGGTGATTTGGGTCAGTCATCAACTTGTAGGAGATAAAGTCAGGGTCGATTCCATCCATATCTTTGGTTTCCCATACAAGTACCGACAGGTTGTCCCTTAGGAATTCAACTATCTCATGTTGCTCGGAAGAGGACAAATCTAAACCAATCTGTAAGTACCATCCTCTCCCTTCATAGCTGACGAGCACTTTAGTAGGTTCCTCCATTGGTTTGGCCATGCTGTCCCTTCCCCTAGAGCTCAGTGGTTCATCAATTTCGGAGGGGCACTTCCTTATCTTATGAAGATTGGAAGGTGCAGGGCTTCTTTGTTCATGAGGATGCTTTGATTATTATTTGGGGGCTTTTTCCTTCAGCACGAGAGCATGACACTCTCGGGCAGTTGGTTGACAGCCCCTGATGAAATAGACCTTGTTATTATGTACTTATTTTAGGCAGTGATAGAGGGTTAAGGTGACCGCTCCCATTTTATGGAGCCAAGGTCTTCCGATGATGACGTCGTAAGGAGATTTGGAATCCAAAACCATGTATTCTGATGTCAACGTCTTTTGTTCATCCCCTTTTCTTGTTATAGTCGGGAGGTCTATTTTGCCCAGCGGGGTGTTGAGGTTCCCATAAAATCATGCCATTATAAAAGTGGTAGCTTTGATGTCGTTGGGGTTGAGCTTCATGTGCTTGAGAGACTCATAAAATAATACATTAGTGGAACTTCTCGTGTCCACCAAAACCCTCCCGATCTAAAAATTTACAATCTTGAGTGAGATGATGAGGGCATCACTATGAGGACAATGCATCACAGCGAGATCCAGTTCTGAGAACTGGATTTGTGGAGCCAGCTTCAACCTCTTCTCAATGGCAGAGATATGAAAGATGCTTAGTTCTGCTCTTGCCTCCCGAGCATACTACTTCCTGGCTTGGTTGGACATTTCGGTCATCGAGTTATCAACATAGAGGACAAAGATGACCTGATTGTTCTAGGGCGGTTGCTCATTTTAAGCCTCCCTCTATTCAGGCCTTTGCTCTTGCCTTCTCTGTTGTGGCCTGTCATTACAGGGGTTCTGCCTCCCATCCTGTCAGATGAACTCTCACAACCACCCTCTTTTGATGAGTTTCTCAATCTCCTACTTAAGGGCTCTACATTCATCAATGGTATGCCTGTGATCTTTGTGGAAATCATAGTATTTGTTCTAATCCCTAGGTGCTCGCTCCATGAGTGCTGTCATGTCAACAAAAGGATTATTTGTCAAAGAATCTTGAAAGCGCCCTAGCCCCAAGCCAGAGGTGAGAGCTACTACCAGGAAGCTCGAGCTATAGTCTGTTATCTCTGTGAGCTCAATATTGAAGCGAGCGATGTACTTCTGAAGCGACTCCCCCTTAGCCTGCTTTATGGTTAGTAGGAATCCTAGACCCTTTTTTACCTTTCTGCTGGTCAAGAATCGATTAAGAAACTGCCTGCTGAGCTCGTATAAGTTGGTGATCGATTCCTGAGGAAGGTTTTGGAACCACTTCAAAGCAGTACCTTTGAGGCTGGTTATAAAGGTTCAACACATGAAGGCGTCAATAGCCCCATGTAAAGCCATTGTACGTTGATAGTGGGAGAGGTGGTCTCCGGGGTCCTCAGACCCATCATAAAGGGTGAACTTTGGGACAACAAATTTCTTGGGCCGCTCCTTCGCCATTATGGCAAAAGTGAATGGCGTGGTGAACCTCCCGAGCAACTTTCCTAGTTCATCCTACTCTAGAGGGGCATGGGTCCCTCTGGTGAAGATGGTTTGCTCAATAGAGTCTGCTATTTCTTTTGCTCTTTGAGGAACTATGGGCAGAACTGGTTTCGGATTTCATCCCCGCTGTTGGTTCTGACTTGTAGCTTCACTCCCTATATTCAAGGTGATATACCACAAACAGACACACCAATCACTTTGAGACACGTGTGCCCATTGAGTTAACAAATCTCGATCCTACAGAGCTGACAATTTCGATCATACAGAACAGCCATAAGCCTTCAGGGTATTCTCATATATGTCTATCATACAGAGCAGCCACAAGCCTTCAGGGCATTCTTATATATATATATATATATATATCATTCAGAGCCGATAAACTCGGTCATACAGTGCGGACAAAGCCCTCAAGGCATTCTCATATGTACATCTTCCAGACCTTCCGTTCTGGGCAATATTTATTCAGCACTTCATATGGATCCAACATCATGGTTTCCTTAACAACGGCCAAGCAGGGAATAAGGAAACAGTCTTCAACATGGAAACTACTATCTATGATTATCTCTATCTACGACTCAAAGCTCCACAAGGTAACTGCAATCTCCAATGATCAAATCCCGATATTCATGGCGTCGAATCCTAATCAACTTAAGAGAGCCACGGCTTATAAATTAAACCCTAGAGGTACGATTTACATTCATGCTCATTCTTTGGCTTTCAATACAGTCTTTCAATTCTTTTACTTACTTAAGCATCGGAGAGGCTACCGCCGGAGCCAATCCAGTGGTCCTCTGATCATCTTTCTGAGTGTTCTACAGGTCACGGAGTCCATACTTATTGCGAGCCGAAAAGTGCAGCATCAGTTTGGTGCCGTCTGTGGGAACGACTAATCTCCAAGTGCTCTATTCATAAACTCATCTTTTTCCCCACCGGAAAACCATGGCACCAAATCTCCGACCACGACAGAATACTCAGAGTTCGCAAAACGCTCAGCGTCAGCCACCTGCTCCTCATACAAAGGGACCAGCGGCCAATCCTATGCGACAAGAGATCGAAGCAATAAAACGACACAATGAACTGGTGCAGGAGCAGTTGCTTACCATCACTAGAACGCTGGCAACGCCCACGCAGAACCACGCGACGGCTTCTCTTAGCCCGCCGGTCAACTTCGTTGCGGGAACGCAACCTCCTGTTGCCACGGAGAATGAAGAACTTCGTGGGCAGGCCACAACCAACCAGCCTGGGCACCCCTCAGGCGTTACTCGCACTGGCCTAGATCCACAGCCATCAACAATTCCCGGCTGGGGAACATCCGCTTTCGTTCCCGACGTACATTACTGAAGCACTACTCGAGCCCCAACTCCTAGGGTTTCGGGAGCGCCTCCGGCACCGTAGGAACCTTATCATGCAACACCAATCCCTCCGGTATGGAACCCTCCTCCGTCCGAAGGACGCACTCAACCCTACTACCCTGAAGCCGAGGCTGTCAGGCAGGGTTCACAAGATGTCAGAATCAGAGACCCGCGAAGGGTAGAGGAAATTGCCGAGTCTATGGACCGGACAATCGGCTTGAGAGGACCTCAGAACCCTCCAGAGCAAGACGAACTGGCCAGGCTGCTCGGAAGACTAGCTACTCCGTTCACTCACGCCATCATGTCCGAAGAGAGGCCCAGAAAGTTCATGGTGCCCAAGTTCACCTTGTACGATGGATCTAGAGATCCAGGAGATCACCTCTCTCATTACCAGCATACGATGGCCCTTCACGGAGCCTCAGATGCTTTCATGTGCCGAACGTTCATCACCAGCTTGAAGGGGACTGCTCTGAAGTGGTTCCACAACCTCCCTCCAAACTCAGTTACCAGCTTCTACGAGCTCGGTAGACAGTTCTTGGACAGGTTTATGACCAGCAGGAGGCTCAGAAGGGGGCCAGAATTCCTGCTGAACGTCAAGCAAACCAGGGAGGAATCCCTCAGAGCCTACATTGCGCGCTTCAACACCGAACTCACGGAGATCACTGACTGCAGCCCAAAATTCCTTGTGGCAGCCCTCACTGCTGGGCTTGCCCAGGGGGGGTTCAGAGACTCCTTGACGAAGAGCCCTCCTGCCGATATGGCGGCACTAATGGATCGGGCCAGAAAGTATATCAACCTAGAAGAAGCTAACCGCACATCCCAGAAAGGCAAAGATCAGTCCCAAAGGGATAACCAGAAGCGGGAAGACCACAAAAAGGAGGATCACAGAAGAGACTCCAACAAAAAGAGGGCCAGGAGCCCAGAGAAGAAGACAGCTCCCAGAGCTGTGTACAACTCCGCCCCAAGGGAGTTCACCAACTTCACTCCTCTAAACACCACACCAAACTAGGTACTCCGGCAGATCCGAGATCAGGGAGAACCTGAGGTGGCCGGAACCAATCAAGGGAGATCCTAGCCTGCGGGACCAAAGTAAGTATTGTAATTTCCATAAGATCATGGACATACAACTAACTCTTGCAGGGCCCTCCGATATGAGATAGAGCAGCTCATAAAGAAGGGACGTTTTCGGGAGTTCGTCAAGCAGGACGGAAGGCAGAACCCCCAAGAAGACAAGCCTCAACAGCGGCCCGACCAGAGGCCCTAACAGAGGCAGGAGCAAAAGAAGAGACGTAATGAGCCCCAGAGGCAGAACAATCACGTCATCTACGTCCTCCATGCTGACTCCCCTGTCACAGAAATGTCCAACAGGGCAAGAAAGAGATACGCTCGGGAGGCCAGAGCCGCCCCAAACGTGCTACAGATCTCCAACGTTGAAAAAAGGCTCAAGCTTGCACCGGAGATCCACTTCACCGAGCAAGATCTAGCAGGGGTACACTGCCCTCACAGTGATGCCCTTGTTATTACCCTCAGAATCGCCAACTTTGAGACCAGAAGAGTCCTGGTCGACACTGGTAGCTCCGTCAACATTCTGTTCTATGAACCGCTTAAACAGATGGGCATAGACCAGGACAACGTCAAGCCCACCACTGCCGTGATGGCAGCTTTTGATGGCAACCTCAGCACCCCACTGGGGAGGGTCGACCTTCCTACCACTGTAGGAGAGGGTGAAGGGTAGAAGACCACCATCTCGGAGTACATGGTGTTGAATATGAAATCTCCCTACAACGTCATCATCGGGAGACCCTGGTTACACCAAATAGGGGCAGTCACTTCGACCCTCCATCAGTGTCTGAAGTACGTCCACAACCAGAGCGTGCACTCTGTCAGAGGATGCCAGCCAACCTCCCGGGAGTGCCACGCTATTGCCCTTAAGGAGAAGGCTCCTAAATAGCAATTACAGCACACTCGGGACTGTGCAGAGCCGGTTCTCACTCACTCTCCCGAGGTGGAGGATTTCCCATCTAATATTGAAGAGCCCCTGAGTCCCAAGGGGACGCGACAGCCGAGCCAAACCTGTTGGTGAGCCCATTAAAGTACTGGTCAGTTCAGAAGCAGAGGGGCGTTATTTGTACATCGGCCCAGACCTTACACACACCGAGCAGGAAAAGATAGTCAGGTTTCTGAAAAACAACCTCTCTATCTTTGCTTGGGAGACCAGGGACATGGAGGGAATAGATCCTAATCTAATAACTCACAAACTGATGGTAGATCCGGATCACCCGCCAGTCAGACAGAAGAGAAGGCCGATTGCTCCTGAACGGCATCGGATTATAAACGAAGAAGTCCAGAGGCTGCTAGACGCCAGGATGATACGGGAAGTTTTCTATCCCGAGTGGCTAGTCAACAGTGTGCTTGTGAAAAAAAAGAACGGCAAGTGGAGAGTCTGTGTTGACTATACAGACCTCAACAAAGCGTGCCCCAAGGACAGCTTTCCACTGCCGAGAATAGACCAACTGGTTGACGCCACTGCGGGGCATGAGCTTATGAGTTTCATGGATGCATACTCTGGATACAATAAGATCCAGATGTACCCTCCAGATCAAGAGAAGACTGCCTTCATAACCGAAAGAGGACTCTACTGCTACAGAGTGATGCCTTTCGGTTTAAAGAATGTTGGAGCCACTTATCAGCGGTTGGTGAACAAGATGTTCAGCCTACTGCTCGGCAGCACCATGGAGGTATACATCGACGACATGCTGGTAAAAAGCCTTCAAAAAGGCAGCCACCTCCAGCACATGGCCTAGACCTTCGATATCCTCAGACAACACAGGATGAAGCTCAACCCCTCGAAATGTACCTTCGGAGTTACGAAGGGAAAATTCTTGGGGTACATCGTCTCTCAAAGAGGTATCGAAGCAGATCCCACTCAGATCCAAGCCCTGATTGGACTGAAGTCACCAAAAACCAGAAAGGAGATTCAGGCATTGAATGGCAGAATTGCCGCACTGAGCAGGTTTATATCCAAATCCACCGATCGCTGCCTACCTTTCTTCAAAGCTCTGAAGGGCAGCAAGACTTTGCAGTGGACAGAAGAATGCGAGCAGTCCTTTCAAGAACTAAAGGAGTATCTAGCCTCTCCAGAGCTCCTGTCAAAACCAGTACAAGGAGAAAAGTTACTCCTGTACCTTGCAGTCTCCGAAAACGCGGTCAGTTCCGCACTGATCAGACAGGACAGAGGAGTACAGAGGCCTATATTCTACGTCAGTAGGGCACTACTTGACACGGAGAAAAGATACCCTAGAGGTAGAGAAACTGGCCTATGCCTTGGTCATATCAGCTCGAAAGCTTCGACCTTATTTCCAGGCCCATCCAATCGAGATCCCAACTACCTATCCTCTGAAGTCAATACTGAGGAAACCTGAAGTATCGGGAAGATTGGTAAAGTGGTCTGTGGAGCTAGGGGAGTTCGACATAGCATATGTACCCCGAAACTCCATCAAAGGGCAGGCCTTAGCTGATTTCGTAGCCGAGTTCACCCCGGCACTTCAGAACAAAGCACAAGTCACTGAAACTTCGGGAACCTGGCAGCTGTACATTGATGGATCGTCAACTGATCAAGGATCAGGGGTAGGCCTGGTACTACAGTCCCCTGACGGGCTCACGTTAGAAAAAGCAGTCAGTCTGGGATTCAAAGCTTCTAATAATGAAGCCGAATATGAAGCCCTAATCTTGGGCATGAAGCTCGCCTTGGAATGTGAGGCTCAGAACCTCGATGTCTTCTCTGACTCCCAACTGGTAGTGAGCCAAGTCTTGGGAGAATTCGCCATTAAAGATGATAGGATGCTCCGATACTCCGAACTGGTAAACCACTTAAAGCACTCCTTCCAAACATTTACTATCCAAAAAATTGAGAGAAGCCAGAATTGCAGAGCAGATGCTCTGGCTAACATGGCCTCCCGCCTCAAGACTGAAGCAGACTCCACAATTAAAATCTCCTTTTAGCCAGGATCCAGCATTGAGGAAACACGAGTTGCTCCAATTGATGAACAGCCCCAGAACTGGATGACCCCAATCCTCCAGTATCTAAGATCCGGGCTCCTCCCAGAGGACAAAAACAAAGCCAGGAGAATCCGAATCAGAGCGGCTCGGTACCTGATCCTGAACAACAAGCTTTATAGAAGGTCGTATTCTCAACCTCTGTTAAAATGCTTAGCTCCAGACGATTCACAGTATGTCTTGGCTGAAATACATGAGAGAATTTGCGGGAACCATAATGGGGGCAGAATTATAGCCCACCGAGCTCTATCGCAGGGCTACTACTGGCCCGGCATGCTGAAACAGGCTAAGGAATATGTTCGGAAGTGTGACAAATGCCAGAGATTCGCCCCGTACCAACATCAGCCTCAGCACGAGCTTATCCCGATTCCTAGTCCTTAGCCCTTTGCTCAATGGGGAATGGACATTGTGGGCCCATTACCACGGGCACCTCCAAACAGGAAGTATCTCTTGGTGGCCATCGACTATTTCTCTAAATGGGTCGAAGCCGAGCCTTTAACACATATCACAGAAAAGGAAAGTCGAAAGCTTCTGTAATATCCCAACCCGGGATTACGACACGTATACCGAGGTAGGTCGGTTAAACTATGTAACTTGAACGGTAAGAAATGTATATCATGGTATTTCACGGAAATGAATGACTAGGAAATGGAAAATGATTGAAAGGTATAACAAGTGCTGGGTAACACCGAGCACCCCAGGGCATTGCATCGTAATGCATGCACGCATGTATTTCCATGCATGCATACATGAACATAGATGAGTAGCTCGATTAAAATGAATGTATGTAAATATGATTAAAAACGGATTTATACCCCTACACATGAATATATATACATGTATAAAACATGTATTTTATGTGTACATGTATACATGTATAATGTAATGTATTATACATATATTACTGTATATATGTATATGTAAAAGAAAACAAAAAAAAAAAGAAAAGAAAAGGAAAAGGGAAAAAGGGCTGTTATCAGCCGTGTGTATGTGAATGGGTGAATATATATATATATATATATGTATCAAAAGGTGAGTGTGTGTACGGTTATATGTGGGTGTAATGAGTTGAGTGTATAACACTCAATAGGGAGTGGTGGAAACTGAAAGTTGGTGATGGAGTGTGTAAGAAGGTCACAGGGCATGGTGAGGTCTGACTAGAGAGAGAGAAAGAGAGAGAGAGAGAGAGAGAGAGAGAGAGAGAAAGAGAGAGAGAAGGAAAAGCTTATCATATACATGTGATCTCTCACTCTCGGGAGAAAAAGAAATCAAAGGAAAAGTCAGGAACTGAAGGGGAGAAGAAGAGAGGAAGATTGATTCAGAAACAGAAGGGCTTGAAGGGGGTCACCGTGAGCAAACAGAAAAACCAAGGTGAGCCACTGTTTCTGTTTCAAAGTTTTATAGCATGATTCGAATTATTTTGAATGTAGGGTCTAAATCAGCATGAAATATAGGATTTATTGCAAAAAGAATGAGGTTAAATGGTTAAGAAACCAAAGAGAAAATCCAAGTTGCAGGTCGGGAGGATAATCTGGGTTTCACTGATTTTTATGTTTAAAACCATGCTTTTAGTTTGTAAAAATGTTGCTATAAAGTGCAGAAACACTTTAGGAACAAAATGGGTCCAAAATAGTGGAGAAACAGTCGTGAAATAAAAAGAAACCAGTTGGCCGGAGAATCGGCCGGAGATATTTGGACCCCTATTCATGGGGATTGGAAGGGGTTTAATGGAAATAAAGGGTATGGTTGAGGTCCTTGAGGAAAGGGGAATAAAATGGCATTTAAAACGGGTTGAAAAATGATCAAAAATTGGTGACAGTCACCGGAGAAGACGACTGTTCACCACCGGAACCCTACCAGAGTGGTGGGGAAGACGACCAGAAAGTCGTGGGGGCTATCGGGTCAAAACTGAAACGGGTCCGGGTTCGAATCGGGTCGGTACCCGACCGGATATGAAATGGGCATGATACTGTGTCGTTTTATGTTTTAAAATTAAATGAATTGGGCTTGTTTGGCTATGGAGACAGGAAATGGAAATTGGGTTTGGGCTTATTCCAACCACGGATAAGGATGGGGACTGGGTTATTAGAATCCGGTTCTCTGAAATAGACTGAACCGTTTGGTTCAGTGAAGAACCAAACCGGTTTAGGGTTTCTAGCCATGAGCCCACTGGTTCAGACCGAAACTTAGGAAAATTACATTTTGACCCCAAATGTTTTAAGAAATCCCACTAAGGCCTAAACAGGAAATTAATAAAATATTAATTTTACAAAAATACCCCTATTTCAAATGTGGTTCAAACGAAGTCCAAACGGGGTAAATGAATAGTCAAAATTTATTATGTCGGACGTTCTGAGTCCAATGGTAGGGTCCGTTTTACGAGACAGGACCCCAAAGGATAAATACCGTAAAAGTGCAAAATGACCATTTTGCCCTTTTTAGTACAAAAGTCCAAATGGAATTCCGCGAAAGCCTAAATCGACTTTCTTCGGCATTCCGGACTCAATGGTAAAGTCTAAATTAGTATTTGAAATACTTATGATGGAAAGGCATAAAATTTGATGAATATAATCTATTCTAAGACGTATTCATTGATATATATAGGGAACTCGAAAGGCAAGGGTACACTCACGGATTCCTGATCTAGAATCACGATAGAGGTAAGTGGATCACTCTCTCTTACATGTGGTGTTTCCACAAGCCAAGTTCATTCTTTTACTGCCAAACTCGTACTCTTGAATGTATTGATATCCTTGTGTTTCACAATTCGATATTTTCCTATCTTGTGGACATTTGATTGGCTGATGTATCATTGTTATCATGTTTCACTGTGCCTTGAAAGTACCCCATGTTATTGCTATCCAAAATGTGATATTGTTCTATCTTGTGGACATTGATTGACTGTTGTATCATTGTTATCATGTTGAACTATGCCTTGAAAGGCGTACTGTTATGCTTTCACTGAATCTATGATATTCCATTTTATACTTCTATGGAATCACGAATGATCATGAAATGTTATGAATACCGGATTTGTGCTCAGTCACAACATCCATCCGATGCTTCTGTATTGACTGGAGACCTAAGGGTCAAGTCCATGAATGGACAGGTGGCAGGAATGAATTCCTCGAAGGCTTTCCACCGGCAATTGACTGGCATGTTCACTGGCATTTCATTGCATTTCCACTGGCATTTCATTTGCAATTTCACTGGCATGTTATAGAATAAAAGCATCTCTTATGACTGACAGAACTTGATTGTTGAATGGTATTATTCCTTATGATTCTTCGAGTCTCGAAAGACTTGCATTGATTGATTTGATTGTGATCGGTTCATTGTGGCAGTACTTCATTGTTGTTATATTATCATTGGATTTCTTCATATCGCTATTACACCAATACTTCTGATTGTGTATTGTGATTACTGTTCATTGGCCCTCGTGGCAATTGTTTCCATTGGCTATCACAGTATCTTATTCTTATGATTGGCTATCATAATCTTATTCATGGATTCATTGATCATCGATACCAGTGTTGGAGATCTGCATTTACTTACTGAGCTTTGTAGCTCATTCCACCCCACTTACCCCCATTTCAGGTGATGACGCTGCGAGACCCCAGTAGGAGTCTGAGAGCGTAGGGGGGCATTTTGAAGTACGGTATCAGTCTATGTTAGTTCTCCCATGTATTCACCACCCTCGGGTGCTAGTTACGTTTAGTTCTCATTTTGTCTTATGTAGAACTATGTCATGTATTTAATAGACTTCCACTGTTTAAATTATTTAAAAGACTTTCGCTGGATTACTGTAATTGATAAAGACTTCCGCTGTTCATTGTTTAAAATTTTTAGTACATTGCATATTAGTACTATGATACAGGAATGGAAAAAGTAAGGACGGCCTCCGGGTCAGCCCCGCGACACGAGATCCGCATAGGGTGGGTTTCGGGTCGTGACAGCTTCACCTGGAAGAACATTGTGTGCAGGTTTGGCATACCACGTGTAATTATCTCGAACAATGGGACTCAATTCACTGGTAAAGGCTTCAAGGCATTTTGCAAAAATCTCAACATCAGGCAGCACTTTGCCTCTACAGGCCATCCGCAAGCAAATGGGCAAGCAGAGGTCACCAACCGAACGATCCTTGATGGGTTAAAGAAAAGGTTGGAACAGGCCAAAGGGAAGTGGGCAGAAGAACTCCCACCTCTGAAACTCCCTTCTCACTAGCCTATGGAACAGAAGCAGTAATTTCGGTTGAGATCGGTATGCCAACTCTGATGACTGAGGCCTTTGAGCAAGAATCCAATGATCTACAGCAGATGAAAAACTTGGATTTACTCGAAGAGAGAAGGGATCAGGCCAGCATAAGGATGGAAGCTTATCAACAAAGAATGGTCAACAAATCCAAGGTAGGACTCAAGACAGTCAACTTTCAAGTTGGAGACTTCGTCTTAAGAAGAGTCTTTCAAAACACCAAGGATCCCACCATGGGAAAGTTGTCACCAAACTGGGAAAGCCCCTACAAAGTAACAAAGGTCGTTCGACCTACCACCTACTGGCTTGAAGACATGACTGGGAAACCTGTTCCTAGGCCATGGAACGTGGAACACTTACGGAAGTATTATCAGTAGAGTTATTTCTTTTACTTCCATAGAATGTTCATCTATTAATGCACAGGCCTCCAGAGCCTGGTCCATAATGTACGAGTTTTTTACTCGGTCCATCTATTAATGCATAGGCCTCCAGAGCCTGGTCCATAATGTACGAGTTTTTTACTCAGTCCATCTATTAATGCACAGGCCTCTAGAGCCTGGTCCATAATGTACGAGTTTTCTACTCGGTCCATCTATTAATGCACAGGCCTCCAGAGCCTGGTCCATAATGCACGAGTTTTTTACTCGGTCCATCTATCAATGCACAGGCCTTTAGAGCCTGGTCCATAATGCACGAGTTTTTTACTCGGTCCATCTATCAATGCACAGGCCTCCAGAGCCTGGTCCATAATGTACGAGTTTTTTACTCGGTCCATCTATTAATGCACAGGCCTCTAGAGCCTGGTCCATAATGTACGAGTTTTTACTCGGTCCATCTATTAATGCACAGGCCTCCAGAGCCTGGCCCATAATGTATGAATTTTTACTCGGTCCATCTATTAATGCACAGGCCTCCAGAGCCTGGTCCATCTATTAATGCACAGGCTTCCAGAGCCTGGTCCATAAATGCACAAGTCTCAGTACTTGGTCCATCTGTAATGCACAGGCTTCCAGAGCCTGGTCCGTAAATGCACAAGTCTCAGTACTTGGTCCATCTGTAATGCACAGGCCTTCGGAGCCTGGTCCATGATATACAGGTCTTAAATACTTAGTTCATTCTCTAAATACGCAGGCCTATAAAGCCTGGACTACTTTTATGCACAGGCCTTCCGAGCATGGTCCGTCTTCAATTAACAGATTCTATGATCCAGCCCATCCACAGACAGAAGTTCCGAGCATCTACAAACTAAAGTCTCCTAGATCGGAACACCTCAGATCTGATACTTATATTATTTGGCTTATCTGTCAAACAAACAACAAGTACTATAGTTCCGACCAGGGGTAAAGTACTTCGATTCAGGCATTTTTCTACGTTTCTTTGATTTATTCTCAGAACGATCAGAAGTGCATGAGAAAGTGTTTAGACTACAAAAGAGCACATTCGAACACAGAAAACATCAGATCTGAGGAGAAGGAATTCAATTTTATTGATAATTCAGAAGATTTACATCAGTACGAATAAAAAGCTATTACAGAAGCTACTACAGAAGCTATTACAAGAAGCTACAATTCTTAACATATTGGCTTTTCTCCTGGGATGATAAAAGCGCACAGGGGCCAAACTTCCATTACCGCTGCTGCCGGCTCCATTTGAAAGGAAGGAGCCCTGAACCCCAGTCTGCATCAAGAAGTGCCCAGGCCATTTCATCATCATCATCATCAATGCCATGACCAACGGATGATGAGGGCTCTGGGCCTTAGGAGACTTTTCATTCTCCACCTTTGTAATCGGCATGACACCCTAGCAGATTGGAGCAAGGGTCTCTGCCAAGTCACAAAGGGGAGGAGGCAGCCCACATTCATCTTCCTCAAAGCAGTCGTCACACCCCGACCGATTGGAGCGAGGGTCTCTGACAAGGCGTGGGGAAGAATGAGGCAACTCACCTTCGTCTTCATCACCAACGCTCCAGGCCTCCGGTTGAATCAAGGAGAGGCCACCACCAAACGGAGGAATCTCGACCGGAATGCCAGAGGAAACAAGAAGACTTGTGCCTCCTTCAATCCTTCCTTGGAGACTAAAAATAGGGGAAATTTAACTCTCAGCCATAGTTTAATTATTCCTAACTCAGGCAAGGAATCATCCATCATCTCCAGACGAGTGGGAAAACTCCGGCAGCATATAAAAACCTCTCTTACAAACAATTCGGGTAGCAAAAGGGTTGAGCGCAACCATATGCCCTCGTTTCCATATATATAGACACTGGAAGACCAAAGGCCACCTAGTTGAACCGTCATAACGATTAAAGTGTTAGCTTCGAAATCCTAAACGACGGGGGTGCAATGAATGAAGTATTAAACCACCCTCTCGGGAGAAGCAAAAGGCAGAGCCACACGCACAGTCTGGAGGCAGAAGTTCTTATCAACCAAACTACAATCACAAAGTATCCACTTATTATTAAGTCTCCGGATTCAGAATGGTCAGCTCTGAAATGCTTCGAAAAAATGAGTCTTCAATTACTGACCTACGGCAAGTAAAGAAGCTCGGAACACAGCTACCTACTGGAGGAAAATCTGATCTGGCATACACTAAACTCCAGAGCAGCGCTACTTGCAACACTTATCACTATCAACTACATGTTGAGGCACTACAGAGCAACAGAACTCAAGACATGCACAAATACTACAGAACAATATAACAAAGGAGACGAGTATTAAGCAAAAGACTGTTCCATTAACAAAAGTATGTTTTAAAGTACATTGGAAGGTAACAAAATATACATCCTAAGCCTGATCAGCAGGAACAGGATCAATGACCAGGAGAAGGTTCGGCAGGAGCAAGTATCAACCACCTCAGTCGGTACGACCACTTTCGTGGGATCGGTAGGGAGGACATCAGCCACTTCATCCTGGATAACAACCTCTGAAGGTTCAGATCCAGGCGGCACAATTGAGGAGACATCAAGGTCAGGAAACTTGGCAAGAAGCCAGGAGCGGAAGTTGTTAAACCCAAACGTAATCAAGCGATGGGTCATTCCTTCCAGCTTCGACTTCATCTCCTCCTCATTATCCATCAATGCCTGCTCCACGGCCTCATCAAGCTGTTTACGGTGCTCATATCGCATACCGTTCATCTCCACTTGCAACCTCCTTGCCCGCTCAATGGCAAGGTTCCTCTCCGATTCCATCACAATCAAGGAGTTCTGACACTTCTTCAGTTTCTCTGCGGAGTGCTGTGCCTCCGATCGAACAGTACCAAGCTGAAGCCCCAGGTCGTCCAGAGCGGCCTTAAGTTGGTCCAACTCCTCCGCAGGTGGAGAAACCTCCACCAAAGCAGAAAGGGTATGCAGGGTCTGCATAATACAAAGAAAACACTTCAACACCAGTATAAACGCTTGAAAAAAAGGGAAATAAGGGCCCGACGAAATCACCTTAACCTGAAGAGCGGTCAAGTCAGCAAGAAGCTTCCCCGACGTCTGAGGCTTAATTTTAACTGAGCTTTTGGCCCAGAAGTCACTCAGAATCTTCTTGGCCCCCTGACCAGCAACATCAGGAGGCACCAATGATGATGCCCCCTTACACGCTCAACGAGACGGGACTGGGGGAACCACCGTAATAGGGGCAGGAGCCTCTTCCTCCCTTTCAGCAGGCTCAGGAGAGGACAAAACTAACCTCCGCTTCTTCGGAACGAGAGGAACCACTGGAGAGGAAGCCTCCCCCGCCGCCACGGACGGTGATGGCCCGGACTCCCACTAAGCCATCACATTGTCAGCAATCTCCTCCACACTTCCCCTGGCAACCATCAATCTATCAGGGTTAGCGATGGAAGAATGGTCCCGAATGTTGGGCTTCAAGAGCTTCTTATATTGCTTCTGAATCGAAGAAGAGAAGCCTGGTCTCTTCCACGCACTCTTGACTGCAAAACAAGCACAGAAATTGATCAGTTCAACGATTGGTGAACAAAATAAATTCAGTACAGCCATGGAAAAGTTGAGCCTCACCCCTTGGCCCAGTGGTCCAAGGGAATACGGAAGGTTGACCCTCGAAGTTCTTGAACTCTCATCCTCCTTTAATGAAAAAGTACCACTTCTTCCAGGTCTTGTTAGAGGAGGGCACAGAAGTAAGGGGTCTGAACCCACTATCAAAAGACATGTAATAAAGGCCCTCCGCCTTTTGAAGTTTTAGATCCATATTGCTACGGGTCAAGTCAAGGGACACCTCAACATTATTCATATGCCCTAACACAATGAAGCTCAACAGATGTCTCCAACTATTAAGGTTCAGGTCTGCAGGGCAAAGGTCAAACCAACAAAAGAATTGTTTTATTATATCAGGAAAGGGGAGTGTAAGACCCATTTCAAACCAGGCCAGATAGGCACAGATTTCCCCCTCTCTAACATCGCCGGGCGATCCTGAGAATCCGGGACCCTGAAAGTAACATTTGTGGGAAGTTTGAACTTCGCCCATAACTCCTTCAACATACTTTCAATAATTACACTCTCACCCTCCTCTCTGTAACCGGATCGACCAGAAGTCTCACAAGCCTTATTCGGGGGCTCATCAAAAGCATCAACAATCCTAACCCCCGGACTAGAGGGGGGTTCTACCAGTCTATTTTCATCAATATTCACCAACTGCAGTCGAGGAACAGTCTCAGAAGGACTTCCCAAACCAGAGTGTGATTCTAAGCCAGACATGGCGAACAAGAGAAAGAAATGAAACAAATGAGAAGGAATGTAGAAGGGGACTAAAAGTCGAACCTGAGATCAAGAAAGGATTATGAACACCAGGTATCCTCCAAACTTCAAGATATGTCAAATGGCGGTCTGGTACTGTAGAAGTAAATGCAGAAGAAAGGTATGAAAAACCTTTCCCTCTCTTTATATACACATTCGAAATATGAGCCTTCCAAGACGAGCCGACACAACGGTTAAAAATAATGATGGATTCTCAAGTATCGGCTGCGCAATAAATGACGCGTTAAACCGACCTCTCGAGAAATGGGAAAGCAAAACGTATGACTCTTCACAAAACCCACAACCCTAGTTAAAACCCTAGCTTTTAACAAGGGCTCGGAGGGGGGAGTAGCTGATATACCACAAACAGACACACCAATCACTTTGAGACACGTGTGCACATTGAGTTAACAAATCTCGATCCTACAGAGCTGACAATTTCGATCATACAGAACAGCCACAAGCCTTTAGGGTATTCTCATATATGTCTATCATACAGAGCAGCCACAAGCCTTCAGGGCATTCTTATATATATATATATATATCATTCAGAGCCGATAAACTCGGTCATACAGTACGGACAAAGCCCTCAAGACATTCTCATATGTACATCTTCCAGACCTTCCGTTCTGGGCAATATTTATTCAGCACTTCATATGGATCCAACATCATGGTTTCCTTAACAACGGCCAAGCAGGGAATAAGGAAACAGTCTTTAACATGGAAACTACTATCTATGATTATCTCTATCTATGACTCAAAGCTCCACAAGGTAACTGCAATCTCCGATGATCAAATCTCGATATTCATGGCGTCGAATCCTAATCAACTGAGGAGAGCCACGGCTTATAAATTAAACCCTAGAGGTACGATTTACATTCATGCTCATTCTTTAGCTTTCAATACAGTCTTTCAATTCTTTTACTTACTTAAGCATCGGAGCGGCTACCGCCTGGAGCCAATCCGGTGGTCCTCTGATCATCTTTCTGAGTGTTCTACAGGTCACGGAGTCCATACTTATTGCGAGCCGAAAAGTGCAGCATCACAAGGGATGATTTTTTTCAATAGTGGTAGAAGGACGGTGCCCTTCTTGGACCTGAAAGAGCAGGTGCTAGTGGAGGTTGATACTCCGATCTGCTGGTGTTGGGATCCTTGTCCCTGCTTTGATAGTAGACAACAGGATAAAAAGCAGTCATCCATCTCCCCACTGCGGTTGATCTCTAGGGTCAATCCCAAGGTAAGTCGTACCATGGAAGTGTATCGACTGCACGTTAGGGGGTTTCCACGTTAGGAGGTCCTCCACCCATGTTGGTGACGGGAGGCTGAGCCTCTTCATTACCAACGTTGGTAGGAAGGATGAGGGACGTTGCTCTACTGATTCTATGCCAAGGAGGCTAGGGCCTGTGATATGGCGAGGAGTTGTTCTTACATCTGATCGGATTGTCGTTAGGATTCGATCAAGTCACTGTTGTAAGTGGTTAGATGCTTGCCCCCTTTCCTCTTCCAACGGGAGGCTGGTTTCATGGGGTTTTAAGAACTCTTTCTTGGATGAATATTGGGAGCCATCATCTTTTTAGAAGAAAAAAATAAAGAAGTTGTTGCTATCAAAGAAGAAAATTAGTAAGAAACGAATTTCGCTTCCCACAGACGGTACCAAACTGATGTTGCATTTTCTGATCAGTGGGGCTTCCGCTCTTCATCTTCTGTCAAAACCTCAAAAAGAGAGATCGGAGTGCCACCGGGTTAGCTCCGATGGTAGCCCATCCAATGATAACGTTAGTGAAAATAAAAGAAGAACTGTAATTAGAAGTAATTGATTGAGCGTAATTGAAAAACACACCTTAGGGTTGTATTTATAGGCTACAGGATCTCCTATGTAGGGGTCGAAAGATATTCGAGAATAGCAATTACCATGTAAGACTCTACTTTCTTCCTTTCTTCAAGGTCGGAAGGGCATGTAAGGCAGTGACCAACTCAGGACCCCTTTACGTGTGTGCCTAGTGCTTCCTGCTCTGTAAGGAAGACTAAAGGTCTTGCAACATTCTGAGCAAATAAGTTCTGAACCCTGTGTGCCTCTCTGTTCTGGATTAGAGAGCTTTTCTTGGTCTGTATGCGTAAGCGCTCTGTATATACACGTGTCGTGCTAGGACTGGTCTATCCTTTTATGGTATATCACTGTTATTATATATATATATATATATATATATATATATATATATATCGAACTTGAATTTCATGTGAAGAATTTGAAATTTATGTACTTATAGTTGTAAATTGGATAGTTCTACTACAATTATATGGAGTATATTTGCAATTTGCGATGATATAAGAAATGGTTCAAGTGGATATATATATATATATATATATATATGGTTTAACATGATTCATAATTGTACATGTATGTGTGTATATATACATGATATACCATAATTTATCAATCGTATCATGGGTGTGACACGTGTCTCTGTAAAGAGCTTTTTAGGTACAGATCAGGAAATGATATTTTTATCCAGGTCAACCTAGGTATGGAAGGTTCAGAGGTACTAGATTTAAAACCTATCACCACCTTCCATATCCTACCAACCTCAGAATAAGGAAACAGAGTTCAATATGACAACTACTATCTTTAGGATATCTTCAAATCCCTATTTTCACAACTCTTAATCCTACTCAACTAAGGAGATCTACAGCCTTATAAATAAGGTCATAAGATACGCTTTCAATATATGTTCAATTCTTCTATTGAATTACTGTCTTTATTTCTTTACTAAATTTATCATCGGAACGGCTACCACCGAAGCCTTCCCGGTGACCCTCTAACCTCAAGTTCTTGACAAGAAGCTAAGGACAGAAGGCCATCTAATCAAAAAAGATCAACATCAGCTTGGCGCTGTCTATGGGAAGGAAAATCGTTTTTGCTGTTTCTCTTCAACAACAAATCGATTGTCTTTTTCTTCAAAAAATCAATGACTCCCAACCTTCGTCTTAGAAAGAACTCTCAAAATCCTCAGAACCTATCTCCTACTAGGAGAGGAAGAGGAAAAATGCAAGTTCATTTGCAACAACAACTTGATCGAATTCAACGACAGTCCGACTAGATGCAAGAATAACTCACAACTACGTCATAGGTTATGGCCTCACTAGCTAATAACCAATGGGGTAATCCTTCTCCTCCTACTAATGCTGTTCACAAAAGACCTCAGCCTCACGTCACCACAATGGGCGGAGGATCCCACTATGAGGAATTGCCTAACACGCAACTGGTGCACCCTTATGGTACCAGTCCATATAGGGAGTAACCCTCAGTCGTCAACGGCTATAGGGAAAAGAATGTCAACGTTTTATCTTGGTATCCATTACCAGAACAGAACGAGGATACCAATTCCAACAGCCTCTAGAGTCAATCCAGCACCACAAAAACTCTAACCTCTCGAGATTCCAGTTTCGCTAGCCTTGGGAAAGTAGCATTCTTCTACTAATACCGGATAAAATCCTCCCCTGAATCTAGGACCTGGAGGCATGGGACGAGACCGGTAACGGATACCGATCACCCAACAAGTCCTGCCTAAAGCTTCTCAGAGGGTAAAGGAGATAGCAGACTCTCAAGATCAAACAATCTCAACCAAGGGATTCCACGTCACTCAAGAATAAGACGAGCTAACTAAATTGCTCGGTAGGTTTTTCACGTTGTTCACCTCTGCCTTAATGACAAAAGTGAGACCCAAGAAATTTATTGTTCCAAAATTCACTCTTTACGACGGGTCTGAGGACCCTAGAGACCACTTATCTCATTATCAACACACAATGGCTCTGCATGAGGCTATAAATGCCTTCATGTGTCAAACATTTGTAACCATCCTAAAGGATACTACCCTTAAATGGTTTCACAATCTTCTTTAGAAATCAATCAGCAAGTTTTATGAGCTCAGTAGGCTTTTCCTTGACTGCTTCCTAACAAGCAGGAGGTTGAGAAAAAAGCCAAAATTCTTACGAACTATAAAGCAAACTAAGAGTGAATCACTTCGGGAGTACATAGCTCGATTCAATACCGAACTCATAGAAATAACCGACTGTAGCTCAAGTTTCCTAATGGCCACCCTCTGTCACGACCCGAAACCCATCCTATGCAAATCTTGTATCGCGAGGCCGACGTTGTGGTTGTCCCTACTTTTTTTTCTTTGTATCAGTGACAACAAAGTATAATTTAAAACTTAAACAGTAAATTAGCAGAAATCTTAACACAAAATATTATTCGACAATGTTAAAATATAAACTGACATAAAACTAACATAACGCCACCCTTAGGTGGTGAATACATGGGAGAACTACATCACTTCTATCATACTCCTCAAACTGTCCCCCTATGCTCTTGGACTCCTACTGTGGTCCTATAGTATCCTTACCTGAAAAATAAGTAAGTTAGGGTGAGCTAACGAACCTCAGTAAGTAAAATCCCATCTTCGACATGGGTTAAGGTTAACATAGAAAGAATATGATGATAGCCAATAATGAAATGAGATGCTGTGATAGCCAATAAAGGTGAAATGCCACAATGGCTAATGAGCAGTAAGTCATAATGCTCAATCATGAGCAATGGTATAACATGAACATGGAAAAGCTGGCTAGAAATCAGTTAACATAAAAGTACTACCACAGTGGATCGACAACAACCAAGTACAATCAATAAGTGAAACTCTCATCATAAGATTATTCATAGGGAATGATAACGTCCCATGAATCCAATAAATGTAAACATGTCAATCAACTATAAATAATGCATTTACTTTGTTTAGGGTTTGGCAGACCCTCGGTCTTTTAGGTGCCCGGCATACCCCCCTTAACCTCGATGCATATAAAATGCCCTCATAACTCAATGCGTAAAAATTCCATCATTTCCATATGTCCGTCACAAACTCAACCCGTAGGTCCTGTCAACTCAAAAAGCATCGGATGGATATTGGGACTGAGCGTAAATCCGGCATTCATAATAAATCATAATTATTTGTGATTCCATAAGAAGTGCATAAAAATGGAATATCATGCAATAGACACATAACAGCAGGCCTTTCAAGGCATAGTATAAGATAAGAATCAATGATATAGCAGTCAATAAACATCCACAAGATAGAACAATATCACATGTGGAAACAATAAATAGGTGGTACATACAAGAGTACAAAATTGGCAGTATTAAAATGAATGTGGCTTGGAAGACCACATGTAAGACATAAAGGTTTACTTACCCTATCAGTGAGTCCTAGTATTCTGTGACTTTTTCTTTTCCCTTCGAGTTCCTTATAATTCAGTAAACATGTCTCAGTTCTAATGCTAGTCATCAAATTTTATACTTCATTACTACAAGTATCTCTTTTACTAATTTAGACTCTACTATTGAGTCCAGAACGTCGAAGAAAATCAGTTTAGGCATTTACGGTTTTTAATTTGGACTTCGGTACTAATAAAGGGCATAACGGTCATTTTGTACTTTTACGTGTCTTTATTTTCGGGACTTATTTTCACAAATCAGATTTCACTGTTGAGTCCAGAATGCTTGAAATAATAAAGATTCACTATTCGTTTATTTTAATCGGACTCCGTTTGACTTGCATTTGACTCAGGGGCATTTTGGTCATTTGGCATCTCTACGAGTATTTTATTTTTTAGGACTCCGTCTCATGAAATAAATATCACCATTGATTTTAGAATATCCGAGACAGTAAGAAAATACTATTCGTTTGTCAATTTTGAACTTCAGGCCATTTAACAATAATTATTATTATTTAATTTATTTATTTTATTATTTTATTTATTTGGTTCAACGACAATATATATATATATATATATATATATATATATATATATTGGGTGGAATGAGATCTCATGTGCCTTAGTGGCACAGTGGTCCTCAGCTTAGGGGTTAGAACCCTACGTGACCCTCAGGTTCCAGTTTCAATTCGTGGGGGCAACAGCCCATTCTATTTTTTCTCTATTTCTTTAAAACAAACAGCGATTAACTGTTAAAACAGGAGTGGGATAACCCTACTCCCCAAACAGAATTTAAATCTAATTTCCTAACCGAGTACCGAAACACACCCAATCCCATTAAATTTTAAACAGTAACCCTTCACCCATTTAACCGTGCGGTGGGTCAGGTTCCAACTCGATCTGTTCACCCGACTTGGCCAAAACAGTCCCCGTTCCATGCGGTTTTTCGGTGGCCCCTCCAGTCACTTTCTCCTGTGCCGGTGGCCGAAAAACTTATTTCCAAAAAATATTTCCCCCTTTTTCCCTTGCCGTTTTGAGCCCTTTTTAATCCTAACCTTCCCTAAACACATATCTAAGTATTCTTATCACATTTTTGGCCCTCAAAACTCAGTGAACCGCCCTAAAATTTCAAAACCAATTTTTTCGATAACACCCCCTTTCTCCTTCATTTCTTCACCAATTCTTTTTCGGTTTCTTCCTAAATTCCTCTTTTTCTTTCTAGATTAAGAGTATAGATCTGAAAACAAGCTTCATGCAACTTCAAATAAAATCCAAAAATTGAAATTACAGAAAAAAAAAAATTTGGAGAACTTACCTTCTACCTAGCCTTTCTTCCTCTCCTTTTTTTCATTCTTCTTCCGTCTTTTTTCTCCTTCAGTTTCTGATTCCCTTTCAACCAACCCTCGTATATGTATATGTATATATATATATGTATAAACTTCAGCCACACTTCTCTCTCTTCTCTCTATCTCTATCTCTCTCTCTCTTTCCTTTTTTCTTTCTTTTCCTTCCTTCTCCTTTGACCTTTCCTTTTCTGGTTTTTGTAACCTCCCCTTCCCCCTCCTTTAATTATTTCTTAAATTTTTAGGTTGCTTATATATATTTATTCTACCTTATATATATATATATATATATATATATATATTACATCTATATATTACCACATGTTCAATTACATATATATATGTATATATATATTCATATATATATATATATATATTTATACATGGTTATATAATATATATATATATTATAATTCATACATATATATTTATATATACATGGTTATATAATATATATATATATACTATAATTCATACATATATATTTATATATGGCTATATATATATATAATTTTATACATTTATGTATTCACCCCCATATATGGATACCTATCAGTATACATACTTGTACACGTACTTTGACGCTCGCTCGTGGCTTACTCGGGTACTGCCCGGCTTCGTCTGTTCATGCAAGCTATTCAAATTCCAAAACTGTCCATTTCATTCGATACCATAACATAAATCCCAAACGGTTCGGGTTTACATGACTCGCTTGGTTACAGTTCAGGTCAGAGTATTACACCCTCACTTCAGGCCTTGAACTTGGACGCTTTCAAGATTCGTTGACCAAGAATCCTTCTTTCGATATAACAGCACAAATGAATATAGCGCGGAAGTATATTAATCTTGAAAATACAAAAACCTCATTCCGAAAAAGTAAAGAACAAGATCAGAAGGATGAGCAAGTTTAGAAGAGGGATAATAGCACAACAAGAAGAGGACTAGGAGTCCCGATAAGAAAATAACACCCACAGCCCATAACAACTCTAACTTTGGAAGATATGGGACCTATACCCCTCTGAACGCTTCTCTTACCCACATACCCCAACAGATCCAGACTCATGAAAACCTAAGGTAGTCAAATCCATTAAAAAGCCACCCCGACTATAGGAATTAGAACAAGTATTGTGATTTCCATAAGGAGTAGAGGCACACAACTGAGGAGTGAGGGGCTTTGAAGCAGGAAATAAAGCATCTCATCAGGAGGGAATGACAAAGAATGTTCATCTGGCAAGACGGGAGGCAGAACCCTTGTGGCGAAAGACCCCCTTAAAAGAGGCAAAAGCAAAGGCCTGAACAAAGGAAAGTTTGGAATGATCAACAATAGCAAAATAATCAAGTCATCTTCGTGTTCAATGCTGACAATACAATGATAGGGACGTCTAATTGAGCTAGAAAAAGATATGCTCAAGAGGCAAGGGCAGAGCCCCATACCATCCAGATCTCAGCCATTGAGAAAAATGTGAAGTCTGAACTTCAGATCCAGTTTTTCAAATTAGACTTTATTTGGATACACTATCCCTACAATGATGTTATTGTTATCTCACTCAAAATCGCAAATTTTGATATCAGAAGGGTTCTCGTAGATACTGGAAGTTCTACCAACGTATTATTCTACGAACCGTTCAAATACATGAAACTCGACTCTAATGACATTAGAGCTACCATTGTTGTCATGGCAGGATTCAACGGGGATCTCAACATCCCAATGGGCAGAATTGACGTACTAACCACAGTAGGAGAAGGAGATGGCCAGAAGACATTGATGTCTGAATACATGGTCCTAAATGCTAAATCTCCCAAGATCTTGGATCCACTAGACGTCACGACCCGAAACCCAGCCTCTGCGGATTTCGCATCGCGACTGCCACCCTCAGGCCCGAGGACCCTTGGGCGAAGGCTCGCATCTGCAGCGGTATCGGATAGATGTGTTTCAAGTGGTTGCGGAAGCGTGAAAAACTTTTTTCTTTTCTTTCTTATTTAAAATTTGCACATCCGTCTGGTACTGCCGCTCTTCACATTTCGGTATACATGTATAAACATACATTCAGAGCATATCTAAAAACTTAAATACTTTATAATATTACATATCACTGCCCTGAGGGCTTAATACATATTTTGTACTGTTTACTACTACAGGAGTTCGTACTAAAAATTCACATGGCTTCATAAGGAAACTACTTAAATACAACTTCCAAAATGGCAGATCCATCATCTTCGTCTTCAAATCAAAAACTGCCTTTTGCCATTTACCTGAAAGGGGGATCCGAACAAAGTCCGGGTAAGCTAATCTAAGCTTGGGAGTAATTCCTGCATTCGTCATGGGGTTTTCCACTGGTAGTGGTTTATCATGTGAGAGTTTATAAAATACTCACTACCAATTATTCGTACAATTTAGAACACAGGATATATGTATTCTCAAAACGGATGGCTTGAAACATTTAAAACATTCAAGCTATGCTTATACTTATGAACTTCAAAACATGTAACATAACATGTCATCCTTAAATAGAGTATATAAAACTCGAAACATATGCATTTCATAAAACGGATAGCTTTGAAACAATTAAGGTGTTCAAGCTAAACTCGTACTTCGTTAATAAAGTATATAAACTTTAAAACACATAAGTATGTATTTTGAAAATGAGGGTAAAACCTGCTTTCATTTTCAAAATCACTTTGTCATCTTTTCTCTTTAATTAGGTGGAATCTGTTTCGAACCAGACTCCCGTTTTACTGCAATGCTACAATGGAGATATCTCATTTGCCTGGGGGATTAGATTCTTCTACCGGGCATGTACTGTTGAATCCCGAAGGATTTCAACCATCATAGGGGGTGGTACTTAGTACCGTTTATCTTGTAAAACATTTATCACGTGACTTCTTCAATAGATACGTTTCATGAGTATTTAAAACATGAAGGGTATAACTTCTATAATGAAGCTTCAAATACATGTGATAATCAAATTCAGAATATTCAAGAGATTTTCACTTGATTTAGACATGCTAAATATTTTCAAGAAAAGAGCTGAATTTTAAAACATTTATAAAGCATGCCGTAACAGAATATTTTAAAAGAACGGAATCATATAAAGACTGAATTTGATATTCAAAGGCTGCAATAACTTGAACTTAAAACTTCTTCAATATATGGAGTTAAATCTCCAATTCGAATACAGGGTTACTCACCTCGGTCCTTTAGGGTTAGTGCTAAAAATGCGCTTTCCCACTTCCTCCGTAGTTCCTAATAACAATTCATAAACAATCTCATCAACTTCACATTTACTACAATATCACCTATCGATGTTTCTTAACTTATGCTTCGATCGTATTTTATCCTAACCGATTTACTAACATTCTATAAACTTCGCACGTACTTAATTCAACTCGTACTTTTAACCTACGACATAATTTAATGTGTCTAACCGATTTACTAACATTCTATAAACTTCGCACGTACTTAATTCAACTCGTTCTTTTAACCTACGACACAATTTAATGTGTTAGAAACTTAATTTATTTCAACTTATACTCTTCTGGTAGTTCCATTAACTTTAAATTCAATTTATTTACTTGTCAAGTTAACGCGTCGTGTCTTCTCGTACTTTATTTCTCGTACTTGCCCTAGTTTAATACTTCGGCAATATCTCAATTTATAGTCATCTGGCAGATGCTATTCATCAAATTTTACGTCTTTTTATTTAGACACTTCTTTTGGCTGAATGGACTTTACCATTGAGTCCAGAGCGTCGAAGAAAGTCAGTTTAGGCTTTCTTAGAATTTAATTTGGACTTTTATATGTAAAAGGGAAAAATGGTCATCTACCGTTTTACGTGTCACATTTTTCATACTTCGTTTCATAATTTGGACTCCATTATTGAGTCCAGGTGTCAAAGAAAGTCAATTCTGACCTTCTCCAGTTTCATTTTGGCTTTAAGGGTACCAGGGGTATTTTAGTCATTTTATCCCTTTACAGGTCTCCAATTTTTCGGGACCTCATCTCATGTCGTGGACCTCACCTTTGGACTCAGAGGGTCCGAGATAGTAAGAGTGCACTAATAATTTGTTAATTTTGAACAAGGGGTATTTTGGTCATTTACCCCTTTTCGTGTCTTTATTTTTTGGGCTCCGTCTCGTAAAACGGACCCTACCATTAGTTTCAGAATGTTTGAAATAGTAAAAATTCACTATTTATCTACTTAATTTGGACTTCGTTTGACTCGTTTATAGAGTAAGGGCATTTTGGTCATTTTGACATATTTATGGGTCTCAAATTTTTCGGGACCTCATCTCATGTCGTGGACCTCACCAATGGACTCAGAAGGTCCGAAATAGTAAGATTACACTAATAACTTGTTAACTTTGGATAAGGGGTATTCTGGTCATTTACCCTTTTGCGTGTCTTTATTTTTCGGGAGCCCGTCTCACAAAACGGACCCCGCCATTAACTTCAGAATGCCCAAAATAGTAAGAATTCACTATTCATGTCTGATTTGGACTTTATTTTCCCTATTAATGACCCAAGGGCATAATAGTAATTTTTTTTCATTTATTAAATAATTAAATTAATTATTTAATTATTTTTCCAGGGGCTTAATTGCATAATTTTTCCAAAAATTGGGCCACAGTGTAAATTCGTAGAATTTCTGGGGTAAAACCGTAAGTAAGAAAAGGTTTGGTTTATTTGGTTTTGAATAAATAAGAAAACCAGTGGGTTCAGTCACATTTAAAGTGAACCGGTCCGGTTTTAATTGAACCAATCCGGTTTGGTTGGCTTGAAACGTAATGCTGACGTCATGATGATGTCAGCCCTAACTGTTTTAAATTTTAAAATTTTAAATCTCCAAACGTCACCGTTTAAATAACCATAACTGGATTTGACCCGAACCCGTAACCGACCCGTAGACCGACCCGACCCGAACAGTGTCGTCTTCCCCATGAGGGTCGACACTGTTCATCTCAAACCCTAAAATTTTTCAGTGCTATTTCGTGCAATTTTACAACACCATTTTTCCTGTTTTCTTTTCCAATCAATTCCTAAGACCTTAGGGCACGTTTTAGTATCGATTTAGGGCTTCGAATATGGCTCAGGTGTTCGGTTCAAGTCACGATAATCCGAATTGTAGCATGTCAGTTCATGCTCGTTTCTTCACCATTTTTAGAATGGTTTGGTTGTGCGTGACCCTCAAGGTATGGGGATTCAGGTTTCATTCACAATGGTAGGTTTAACAGTGAGTTTTTGGGTTTGGGTTTTGGAACCCGTACCTGCAACTCGCTTTCTCATGGTCATTTCTTTACAATTTGGATCGAGGTCATGTGTTTTGGGGATGTTTGTAGGGTCTACTAGAAGTCTTGATAGGCCAAATTGGGTTTGGGGAAGCTTGATTCAGTTTCATCATTTTGGGTATTGCATTTCAGTAAAATTTTCTACCCCCCTGTAACCTCCATTTTCTCCCTCGATTTTCCATGATTTTAAACCATTTTTCTTGCAAAATAAAGCTCATTCTACACAGATTAAGACCCTATGTTTTCATGCTATAATATGAACGAAATCGACTTAAATTTGGGTTGGGAATTTACCTGTTTAAGCAGACTGTTCCCAATTTCTTTCTCCCTCTTCAGTTTCCAACTTCGTCTTCCTGCTTCAGCTTTCTTCTTCTTCTTCCAAAACTCTCTCTCTCTCTCTCTCTCTCTCTCTCTCTCTCTATCCTTCTCTCTTTCGTTCACGATTATTTCCATGCGTGTGTATGTAATCAATGTGTATAGGTATAAGAGAGTTGATGGCTGCCACCTTTCCCTTCACTTACCCCCTATCTCATCAACAGCCATACCCATCACTTTCTGAAATTGGGCCATACTCTCCTCCATACCTCCTCACCTAATAGTATATAAAATATACATATGTGGTACATAGCCACCTTATCTCTCTCAAATCCATGTCTCCTCCTATATATTTATATATATATATATATATATGTGTGTGATATTTAATTTACATATTACACAACACACACACACACACACAAGCTGATCTTTATATTTATATATATATATACATATATATATATATATATTTAATTAATGTTTAATTAATTAATAAATTGGTTATTCAACTAATCATTTATCATCATATTTTATATTAATTTTAACTAATACGTAATTCCTCATATGAATAAATTAATTACCTTAAATTAATTTATCATATTCTTATGGGAACAATATTTACATTCATCTTTTTATAACCTCGAAATGCGTGCCATATGACCCGGTATTTTTGGGTCGGGGTATTACACTAGATAGGAGCAATTACTTCAACCCTTCATCAATGCTTAAAATATGTCTACAATAGTAAACTTCTTACCATCAATGACTGTCAGCCTACTGCCCTAGAATGTCATGCCCTCGCACTAAAATAAAGACCTTCCAAATAGTAATTATAGTACCCTCATGAAAGGGAAATTTCCTCATCTCCCACACTTCATGAGGCAGAAGAATGTCCTTCCGAGATTGACGAGCCATTGCATCCCGTAGGAAAACATAGCACGGTCACACCAATGGAGGAGCACTAAAGAAGAGGGAAAGTACTTACACATTGGCTCAACTCTATCTCCTTTTGAGCAAAAGGATATTTTTAAATTCCTAAATGCCAACCTTTCAGTATTTGCTTAAGAAACCAGAGATTTGGAGGGAATAAATCCTAATTTTATCTCTCACAAGTTGATGACGGATCCGGATCATCCTCCAGTAAGACAAAAAAGGAGGAAATTTGCCCCAGATCATCACAAGATCATCAATGAAGAGGTCTAGATGTTGTTTGATGCTGGAATGATAAGAGAAGTGTTCTACCCAAAATGCCTTGCCAATACAATTCTTGCAAAAAGGAAGAATGGCAAGTGAAGGGTCTACGTTAACTATACTAACCTCAACAAAGCTTATCCTAAAAACGACTTTCCTCTTCCTAGAATTGATCAACTTGTTAATGTCATGGCAGGTCACGAACTCATTAGTTTCATGGGTGCTTACTCTGGGTACAATCAAATTCAAATATATCCTCTAGACCAGGAGAAAATAGCCTTTATGATAGAGCGAGGTCTCTATTATTATAAAGTGATGTCATTCGATTTGAAGAACATTGGAGCTATGTACCTGAGGCTTGTAAACAAAATGTTTGGCCTCCAAATTAGGGATACAATGGAAGTCCACATCGATGATATACTCATTAAAAGTGTTCGAAAGGGTGACCACATCCAGCACTTAAGCCATATGTTCAACATTCTAAAGAAACACAGAATGAAACTTAACCCATTAAAATGTACCTTCGGGATCACAGAAGGAAAATTCCTAGGTTTCCTAGTTTCCCAGAAAGGAATTGAGGCAGACCCCTCACAGATCAAGGCTCTTTCATTGAACTAGAATCTCCCAAAACTAAGAAAGATATTCAAGGGTTAAATGGAAGGATAACAGTACTGAATAAGTTTATCTCTAAATCTATGAATGGGTACCTCATGTTCTTTAAATCCTTGAGGGGGAGTAATGCCCTAGAATGGACCTCTAAATGTAAAGAGGCCTTCCAACAACTCAAGCAATACTTAGCCTCCCCCGATCTCCTTTCAAAACCAGTACCAGGGAAAAAACTACTCTTGTACTTAGCCATATCAGAAAATGCTGTCAACTCTACATTAATTAGGGAAAACAAAGGAGTTCAAAGACCTGTCTTCTATGTGAGTAAAGCACTTCTGGACACCGAAATAAGGTACTCCAAAATTGGAAAAACTGGCTTTAGCCTTGGTAATATCTGCTCGGAAGCTCAGACCATACTTTCAAGCCCATCCTATCATGATTCCGACATCCTATCCTTTAAAATCAATCCTGCGCAAACCTGAAATTTCAAGATGATTGGTTAAATGGTCAGTCGAATTAGAAGAATTTGACATATCTTATGTTCCACAAACTGCTATAAAAGCTCAAGCATTAGTAGAATTCACTAGAACGCAACATTCAAAAGCTCAAACCACTACAAACACTTCGGCATGGCTACTTTACATTGATGGTTCATCTACAGACAAGGGCTCTGGAGTAGGTATAATACTTCAGTCCCCTGATGGGACCGTAACCGAAAAAGTCGTTAGCTTGTGACTCAAAGCCTCTAACAATGAAGCCGAGTATGACGCACTTATCCTTAGAATAAAATTAGCTCTAAAATGTAAAGCCTTGGACCTTGGCTCATTTTTTGACTCTCAAATTGTAGTTAGTCAAGTTTTAGGAGAATATTCTACCAATGATAACAAAATGACCAGCTACTCAAAGCTGGTGGAATCACTAAAACAGGTCTTTCCGCAAATTCACTATTTAGAAGAATGAAAATAACCAGAACTCCTAGGGCAGACGCTTTAACAAATATGGCCTCCCATCTTAGACCAGAAAGGGATTCAATGGTAAAAATGTTCTACCAGTGAAAACCTAGTATTGAAATAGTACAATCACTTCAAATTTTATAGCAATCTTCAAATTGGATGACTCTTGATGTTGCACTTTTTAGCTGTAGCCGACCTTGATCTTCTGCGACCTAAAGAACACTCAAGAAGATGATCAGAGGACCACCAGATTGGCTCCGGCGGTAGCCGCTCTGATGCTTAAGTTAATAAACTGAATTGAAAAGACTGTAATGTAAGCCAAAGAATGAGCATGAGCCATAAGGCGTATCTCTAGGGTTTAATATATAGATGGTGGCTTTCCTAAGTCGATTAGGACTTGGATCCACTAAAGTATGGATTTGATCATCGGAGATAGTAGTTTCCATGTTGGACATTGTATCAAAATAAAGATAACCATGTGTGGTAGTTTCCTTGTAGAAGACTGTTTCCTTATTCCCTGCTCGACAGATATTGAGGCGGTGATGAGCTTTGAATAGCGGAGAGTGCTCTAGAGGTCCGTGCTCAGGACTTGTAGGCTCCGTAAGAATGTAGCTCTGACTCTGTAGGCGTGTGCTCGGACCCTTTAAGTTCTGCAGGTCTGTTCTGAATAGCCAAGCACAGGCTGATTTGTAGGCATACATGTCGAGTGGGGATTGGCCTATCTTTTGTGGTATATCAGCTACACCCCCCCCCCAAGCCTTAGTTAGAGCTTTAGTGCATAACTTACGCTATAGGCTCAAAAAGATTAAGAGTTCTGTCTTTTTATCTTTATAAGATGACGGTTCATCGCATCATTTATTACACACCCTTTGTTTAGGGCTTTCGAGGCCACTCTTTTTCCCAAACCATCGTGACGGTTTGGATACTCTTTGTCTCCAAGGATCAATATATATAGGGGAGAGAAGGGGAAGCTTACACACCCATTCTTCTTATTGTCTGTTTTCATGATGTTTCCCTTGGTTCCTATGGAAAGATTAAAAAAGACGAATATCTACTTGTCCATTTCGTATTCGATAGGGATTTCCCCTCATGGAAGCGGGCCATCCTTGATTCAATCGAGGCTTGGAGTGTTGATGATGAAGATGATGGGGAGATGCCTCCTCCCCTTCTTTCCTTGGCAAAGACCCTTGCACAAGCCGGCCAAGGTGCCATACTGAATTTAAGGAGAGTGAAGGCGGAGAATGAAGGTGTCATGAGCCCCGGAGTCATCTTTCTGTATTGGTACCAGGGCAGGCGGTGATGCAGATTAGGGTTCAGGGTTCCTTCCTTTCAAATAGGAGCCAGTGGCGGTGGTAATGGTGCCTTGGGACCCTGGACCCTTGACTTTAGAGGAGCTAGAGGAAGAAAGCCATGATGGCATGAAACCGAAATATGCCTTGTCCGAAATTATTGTAGCTTTAGACTTATAGTTTGTCTTGTTGTTGATTTATTCGTTCTGATGTAAATTTTTTGTGGATTATCAATAAAACTAAGTTCCTTTTTCCTTCAATAAACTGTGTTATTCCCGAGCTAGCATATTTTTCTAAGCACTGTTGCCAACTGCTCCTTGTCAATGATTCCATTTGTATAGATAGATTTCCATAATATTTGTGCCTTCTCGAAACTGAAACACTTTATGAATTCTATGAGCTAAGTTGTCTTGGCGATATGTTAAGTTACAACTGCACGGTAGTGCATGAGTTTGTCCTTGACAAAATTCGAGTTCTTCATTCTCTATTCGGATTCAGCTCTAGTAGAGTAGCACAGTAACCTACAATAATTTGAGTGAATGTAGTAATAAATATGCTTGCCAAGCCTAGAGACTTGTGCAAATATTGGATTGAGAATATCTGGGAATCAATTGAGCAAATCAGACTCTTTGTTTCGAATCAGATCCGAAGGTCTGTACATTTGATGGACCAGACCATGAGGTCTGTACATTTGGTAAACCAGACCATAAGGTCTGTATATTTGGTGGACCAGACCATGAGGTCTGTACATTTGATGGACCAGACTAGAAGTCTGTACATTTGATGGACCAGACCATGAGGTCTGTGCATTTGATAGACCAGACCATGAGGTCTTTACATTTTGGTGGGAATACTTCAAAGAGTCTTTCAAAGAAAAAATTTCTTTATTGATAATACTTCCGCAAATGTTCTACATTCTAAGGTCTGGGAACAGGTTTCCCATTAATGCCTTCTAGCCAGTAAGTGGTAGGCTTAACAATTTTGGTCACTCTGTAGGTGCCTTCCTAATTGGGTGACAATTTTCCCGTTGCAAGATCCTTGGTGTTTGGAAAAACCCTTCTTCGAACGAGGTCTCCCACTTGAAAGCTGACAAGCTTGAGCCCCAATTTAGAGTTGTTAGCCATCCTTTGCTGGTACGCTTCCATCCTGATCCTGGCTTGATCTCTTTTTTCCTCAAGTAAGTCTAAATTTTCTGCCAGCTGCTGATGATTGGATTCTTGGTCGAAAGCTTCAGTCCTCAGGGTTGGCATACCGATCTCTACTAAAATAACTGCCTCAGTTCCGTAAGCAAGTGAAAAGGGAGTTTCGAAGGTTGGAGTTCTTCTAGTTGTTCTGTAAGCCCAGAGCACACCAGGGAGTTCTTCGACGCATCTTCCCTTGGCTTCTTCCAACCTCTTCTTGAGGGCATCAAGGATTGTCCGATTGGTGACTTCTGCTTGCCCATTAGCTTAGGGATGACCTAGGAGAGGAGAAATGCTGACTGATACCCAAATCCTGGCAGAATTTCTTGAAAGGCTTTGCCAATAAATTGTGTACCATTGTCTGAGATGATTACACGTGGTATGCTGAACCTGTAGACGATGCTTTTCCAGATGAAGCTCTTGACTTCCTTCTCAGTAATGCGTGTTAGAGGCTCTGCTTTTGCCCATTTGGAGAAATAGTCAATGGCCACCAGAAGATATTTCCTATTCGGTGTGGCCTTAGGTAATGGGCCTATGATATCCATTCCCCACTGGACGAAGGGCCATGGGCTGGTAATAGGAGTGAGCTCATGGTGGGGATGGTGTTGGTAGGGAGCAAACCTTTGGCATTTGTCACACTTTCAAACGTACTCCTTAGCTTGCTTCAACATACCAGGCCAGTAGTAGCCTTGTGTTAGAGCTCGGTAGGCTATAGTTCTACCCCCATTATGATTTCTGCAGATTCCCTCATGAATTTCTACCAGGACATACTGAGATTCTTCTAGAGCAAGACACCTCAGTAGAGGTTAAGAATATGACCTTCTATAAAGCTTGTCGTTCAGGATCAAATACCGAGCCACCTTAATTCGGATTCATCTGGCTTTGTTCTTGTCCTCAGGAAAGAGTCCTCCTTCTAAGTACTAGAAGATGGGGGTCATCCAGTTTTGAGGCTGTTCAGTAACTTGGGCGACCTGGACCTCCTCAATGCTTGGTTTTGGCTGATGGGAGATTTTTATCATAGAGTCACCCCCTGAATCTAGGTGAGATGCCATGTTTGCCACAGCATCAGCTCTACGGTTTTGGCCCTCTTTCTATTTTCTGGATGGAGATTGTTTGGAAAGATTGTTTTAATGAGTTAACGAGTTTTGAATATCGAAGCATTCGGTCGTCTTTAGCTGCAAATTCTCCCAAAACTTGGCTTACCACTAGTTGGGAATCAGAGAAAACTTCGAGGTTCTAAGCCTCGCATTCCAAAGCTAGCTTCATTCCCTAAGATGAGAGGTTCGTATTCTGCTTCATTGTTGGAGGCTCTGAACCCCAGGCTAACTGCCTTCTCTGCTATGAGCCCATCAAGAGATTGTAATACCATGCCCACGCCAGAACCGTGGTCAGTAGAAGATCCGTCAGTATAGAGCTTCCATGTTTCTAAGTTCTCAAAGCGATGGGCCTTATCTTGTAGTGCTGGGGTGAATTCAGCAACAAAATCGGCCAAGGACTTGACCTTTGATAGAGATTCGTGGGACGTAAGATATGTCGAATTCCCCCAGTTCTACTGACCATTTGACCAATCGCCCTGATACTTCAGGCTTTCTTAGTACGGACTTCAGGGGGTAAGCAGTGGGGATCTCGATAGGATGAGCTTGAAAGTAGGGTCTGAGATTTTGTGCTGAAATTATTAGTGTAAGAGCCAGTTTTTAAATTTTAGGATACCTTTTCTTCGCATCTAACAATGCTCTGCTGACATAAAATATAGGCTTCTGAACTCCCTTGTGCTGTCTGACCAGTACTGAACTGACAACGTTTTCAGAGACTGCAAGGTAGAGAAGCAATTTCTCTCCGTGGACTGGCTTTGATAGGAGTTCAGGTGAGGCTAGATATTCCTTTAGCTCTTGGAAAGCCTTCTCACACTCCTCTGTCCACTGTAGAGCTCTATTGCCCTTTAAGGCTTTGAAAAATGGTAAACAGCGGTCAGTAGATTTGGAAATAAATCTGCTCAGGGCTACAATTATGCCGTTCAGAGCCTGAATGTCCTTCTTGGTTTTTGGTGAATCCAGCTCAGTCAGGGCCCTAATCTGAATGGGATCTGCTTCAATGCCCCTTTAGTGAAACAATATACCCTAAGAATTTTCCCTTCGTAACTCCAAACGTACATTTTGAGGGATTCAGTTTCATCTTATGCTACTTCAGGATATCAAACATCTGAGCTAAGTGCTGGAGGTGGTTGCCCTTTTGTAAGCTTTTGACTAGCATGTCATCAATGTAGACTTCCATGGTACTACCGAGCAAAGTGCTGAACATCTTACTGACGAGACATTGATATGTAGCCCCAGCATTCTTTATGAACGCTGTTTTCTCCTGATCTCGAGGGTACATCTGGATTTGGTTATATCCTAAATAGGCATCCATGAAGCTCATGAGTTCGTGCCCTGCGGTAGCATCGACAAGCTGATCTATTCTCAGCAGAGGGAAGCTATCCATAGGACAGGCTTTGTTGAGCTCTGTGTAGTCGACGTAGACTCTCCACTTGCCATTTTTCTTCTTGACCAGAACTGGTATTGGCCAACCAGTCAGGATAGAATACCTCTTGTATCATCTTGGCCTCGAGCAGCCTTTGGACCTCCTCATTGATAACCCGATGCCGATCTGGAGCTGAGTGGCCTCCTCTTCTGTCTTACTGGTGGGTGATTTGGATCTACCATCAGTTTATGAGTAATAAGGCCTGTGTTTATTCCCTTCCATGTCCTTTGTTTCCCAAGCAAACACGGAGAGGTTATTTTTCAGGAACCTTGATTATTTCATCCTGCTCAGCAAATGTCAGGTCTGGACCTATTTGTAGATAGTGCCCTAGCGATTTCAAGCTGACCAGTACTTTGATGGGTTCCCCTATAGGCTTGGCTCTGCTGTCCCTTCCTCTAGGACTTAATGGCTCATTCGATTCTAGAAGGGCAATCTTCTACCTCGTGAAAGTGGGAAAGGATTGGGTCCACCCATCTCACGGGCATGTTGTAATTGCTATTTGAGAGCCTTCTCTTTGAGAGCGAGAGCATGGCACTCCCTGGAGGTCGGTTGGCATCCTCTGATAAAATAGACGGCTTAGGTTATGGACATACTTTAAGCACTGGTGAAGGGTTGAAGTGACTACTCCCATCTAATGCAGCCATGGTCTCCCAATTATGACATTGTAAGGGGAATTGGCGTTCAAGACCATGTACTCTGTCGTAGTGGTCTTTTGTCCGTCTCCTTCTCCTACTGTAGTGGGAAATCCTTCCTAGTGGAGTGTTGAGATTCCTATCAAATCCTGCCATGATCACGGTTGTGGGCTTGACATCACTGGGATTAAGCTTCATCAGTTTGAAGGGCTCATAGAATAAAACTGTTTGCAGAGCTCCCAGTGTCCACTAGAACTCTTCGGATCTCGAAGTTGACAATTTTGAGAAAGATGACGAGGGCATCACTGTGAGGACAATGTACCCCAGTAAGATCTTACTCTGTGAACTAGATTTCAGGCACTGGTTTCATCCTCTTCTCGATATGGGAGATCGATAGTATCGTGGGAGTAGTTCTAGGCCTCCCAAACATACCGTTTCTGTGCTCTGTTAGAAGTCTTTACTGTCAGGGGTATCAGCATGGAGGACAAAGATAACCTCGTTATTCTATCGCTGAGGTTCATTCGGTCCTTGTTCCTATCTCTATTCAGGCCTTTGATCGGGTCTCCCCAGTTGGGGCCTTTCATTGCTAGGGTTCTGCCCTCCATCTTGTTTGATATATTCCTGTAAACGACCCCTCCTTATAAGATGCTCAATTTCATGTCTGAGGGCCTGGCATGTATTAGTCGTATGCCCACGGTCTTTGTGGAAGTAACAGTACTTGGTCTGATCTCTGAAGGTTTGGATCCCCTCTCAGAGGTTCTGGCCACCTCAAATTCTCTCGAGATCGGACCTGTCGGAGTATTTGATTCGGCGAGGTGTTCAACGGAATGAAACTGGCGAATCCCCTAGGGGCAGCATTGAGCGGGGTTCTGGGCACCCTTCTCTTTTCTGGGCTTCTGTCCCTTTTCCTAGTCGTATTCGACTCCTTCTTTTGATCGTCTTTTTTCTGGCCATCCTTCTTTATGTCATCCTTCTATGCTTGCTCTTTAATCTTTTGGGAGGTGTTTTTTGCTTCTTCCAGATTGATGTGTTTCCTGGCTCGATCCATGAGAGCTGCCATGTCGGTAGGGGGACTCTTCGTCAGAGAATCCTTAAAACCTCCCTGAGAAAGGCCAACGGTCAAAGCGGCTACTAGGAAGCTCGGACTGCAATCCGTGACTTCAGTCAGTTCGGCATTGAAGCGCGCGATGTAAGCTCTGAGGGTCTCATCCTTGGTCTGCTTGACGTTCAACAGAAATTCAGGTCCCTTCCTCAACCTCTTGCTGGTCATGAACCTGTCCAGAAATCGCCTACCGAGCTCATAAAAGCTGGTGACTGAGTTCGGTAGGAGGTGGTGAAACCACTTCAGAGCGGTACCCTTCAGGCTAGTAATGAAGGTACGGCACATAAAGGCATCTGAGGCCCCGTGTAGAGCCATTGTGTGCTCGTAATGTGACAGATGGTCCCCTGGATCGGCAGTCCCATCATATGGGGTGAACTTTGGTACAACAAACTTTCTTGGTCTCTCTTCTGACATAATGGCAAGAGTGAACAGTGTGGCGAGCCTTCCGAGCAGCCTAGCCAGCTCATCCTGCTCTGGAGGATTTTGAGCATCTCTCATAACAACAGTTCGGTCCATGAATTCTGCCACCTCTTCGACTCTACGTGGGTCCCTAGGCGGGACTCCTAGAGAATTTTTCCTTGCGGCTTCGACTCCCATGTAAATGGGATGGGCATGTCCCTCAGATGGAAGAGGACTCTGGTGCTCCTGAGTTGGGAAAACTGGAACCGCATGAGGTTGAGTCTCTAGAGGTGCTGGGTTTACTCCTGAAACCCCGGGAGTTAGAGCCCTGGTGGTACTCCAATAATGGACATCTAGAACAAAGGCTGGCATTCCCCAACCTACAGCTGCTGACGGCTGAGGATCTCTGCCAATGTGAGTAACACCTTGGGGCTGTACAGGCTGATGGTTGGGAGCCTCTTCATGGGGCCCTTCTTCCGTAGTGACAATAGGGGGTTGTGTCCCCTAAACAGCAATGTTGATCGGCGGACTTGGAGGATTTGTCCCCTAATTTTGAGTAAGCATTGCTAAAGTTCTAGACATGGCTAGAAGTTGTTCTTGCATGAGCTGGTTATGTCGCTTGACTGACTCGAGCTCCTGCTGTATGGGATCAGCTGTCTGTCCCATTCCTCGTCCGGTAAACGACTGACGTTGAGGGTTTTGTGGATTTTGAGCATTCTTCCTTGGTCGAAGATTGGGTGCAATGATTCTCCGGTAAGAAGGAGAATAAATTTATTAGTGAGTAGAGCACTTGGAGATTGTTGTCGTTTCACACAGATGGCACTAAACTGATGCTGCATTTTTTGGCTGTAGCCAACCTTGATCTTCTGCGACCTAAAGAACACTCAAGAAGATGATCAGAGGACCACCAGATTGGCTTCGGCGGTAGCCGCTCCGATGCTTAAGTTAATAAACTGAATTGAAAAAACTGTAATATAAGCCAAAAAATGAGCATGAGCCATAAGGCGTACCTCTAGGGTTTAATATATAGATGGTGGCTTTCCTAAGTCGATTAGGATTTGGATCCACGAAAGTAGGGATTTGATCATCGGAGATAGTAGTTTCCATGTTGGACATTGTATCAAAGTAAAGATAACCATGTGTGGCAATTTCCTTATAGAAGACTGTATCCTTATTCTGTCACATCCCCCAGACCCACCTTGTGCGGATTTGGGGCACGTGGCAAAGGCCAGTTAGGCACCCATCGGGTTTTATCAGTTTTTTTTTTTTTTTTGAAAGCAAAACCCCGACGGTAATCCTAACCACAAGCCATTCCGATCTAAATCCCAACCATAATGCATTCGACATATATAATTTAAGCAGCGGAATTTTCACAAGAGAATGCATACATATATACTTGGCAGAGCATTCAGGATACATCATAGTCAGTCCTATCTTAATCAAGATTACAAAACAGTTTCACCACAAAAGGTCATAATCTGTTCAGTTACACAAAAAGTACAAAAATGGTATAGATTCACAAAAATGGGTTATCATTTTATCTGGGGGTCTCCAACATTTTCCCCCTAAGTTCGGACCTGCTATACCTGTCCATCTGAGAGTTCCCCTGAAATTATTAAAATAATGGAATGAGCTTTAAAAAGCCCAGTGAGTAACACAGATATCCAGGCAAGAGTTTCGAATTCAATCTTTGCTTAAATCACATGGTAATTAAATCAGTTTGGAATTAATAGTTCAATAAATCCAAGTCAAGTTCAATAGATCAAAACAGATAAACGGTTCAGAGTGCTAGCATATCAATCAGAAGTATAGTTAATCATTTGAGAAACTAAAAACCATGTCATCGGTGATATAAGCATGCATTTAAAACAATTGCATTTAAAACATATGGTATTCGAAACAATTTAGCAGATCAAGGAGCAGTAACTAAACAGTGTCAGATGTTATTCACCTTCAATATTCGAGTTTGAAGCTATGAACGGAGCCTTCCTCTTTTCTCCTTAAGCCTAAAACAATTTATAGAGATTTATCAACTCATGACCTTAGACTGAGTAAGTCTACCCTATGATGGGTTTCATGGAACTAACTTATAGTGGCTAGTTCATAGGTTTTACCTCTTAAGCATTTGGCTTAGGGTTTCAGTGTCTTCACACATTTATCGGTTCTGATTTTCATAATATGGACCTAATCGTTGAGTTCGGAAGGTCGAAGAAAGTCAATTTAGACTCTCTCGGCTTTTAAATCTAGGTTCGGGTATGTCAGGGGTATTTTGGTCATTTTTGCCGTCACATAATTTCTGTCTCGGGTTCGTCATCTAATCATGTATACAGTCTCACAAGTGTCAGGTCTACTACTGGTATTAGTTCCGTTGAAATCGGATTTCATTTGGGCCTTGTACAGGGTCAGGGGTATTATGGTAATTTCATACATCATATTTTTTTCGGTACCTCATTTGCAGTCACGGACCTCACCGTTGGACTCAGAAGGTCCAAGACAGTAGGAATACATATATAACTTATGATTTTTGGACAACGGACTAATTTGGAGTATTTAATTTAATTAAATGATTTTAATTAAATTAATTTCGGAATATATATAATATATATATTATTTTTGGCAGAAAAACGAACGGTCGAATAGGGTGGCACAGCGGACGCGTGCCACCTCCCTCTCCAATAGACACCACGTTCGAGTCCCATAAGGCACAAAATGCGTCTTTTATTTCTGGTTTAATTTAAATATATAATATATATATATTATGTCGGATAATGGTCACACGTAGGTGCGTGGCCGAGTGGAAAGAAGGGGCGCGTGGGTTCTGGAGGTCAGGGGTTCGAAACCCCGTAGCCCGCCTTTTTCCTTCCTTCCCTTTCTTTTCTTTTAACGTAACTATTTAACATATAAACGGCCCAAAACGACGCCGTCCTATTAATTCGGTGGCGGTCCCGTTGTTTGACACATGTCCGAGTTGGCTCAGCCCAACCCATCTCGACTCGTTTCGACTCAGTCGACTCGGCCGAGTCAACTCTGTCTTCCCCACTAACTGCCTCAGTGTTGCCCTAATTTCTGCAGATTTTTCACTTCCTATTTCGTGAGATTTGGAACGCGGTTTTCAACTGGTTTCGATTCCGATAGCTTTCTGCACTTAGTATCTATCATTTGACATCGATTTTAAGCATCGAATCACTCTAAACCATTCTGTTTTCAAAACAATAGCCGTGACCTGTAACACGCTCGAGCACCTTCATTTCTCAACCATTTCATGTGTGGTTTGAAGCTACGTGACCTACAGACCATAAGGATCAAGACCCTATCTTCATTTTTCAGTTTAGTCTCGAGTTTTAACGGATTGGATTTTAAACCCGTGGGTTCATTTCCAAATTCTTGGGGCTACAGTGAGTTCTGGGGTCGCGTAGGTAGATGGTTGAGATCCTATCAGGGTCTATTTTAGATCTTAACATGCAAAACTCTGAACTGTTATGGTCGATTCAAACCTGGTATTCCAAGGTCCTTTAATGGAGGTTGGTTTCAGGTTTCATGGTTTCATGACCTATCCGAGACCTCTAAACCATGCAATACACTCAGAATAATTCCTAGGATCAAGAATAAAACATGCATGCAGTCTAATTCTATCAAACAGTTCCAAAATCTACAAAACAAGAATTGAAGATAATTTAGAATTTTACCTTCAAGCAGTAGCAGTTCACACTCTTGGCTTGGTTCAGACCTTTCTAAATGTCCCTCAAGCTTCTCAGTTCATGCACTTCAACTTCAAGCCTTCACCTTTCCTCCCTAATGGCCAAATTTCTCACAACACATATGCATGCACAAGCTTCCTTTCCTTTCTCTCTCTCTCCCTCTCAGCCAACCCTACGTACACACAACAGAACTCACACACTCTCACTGTTTGGCATTTCAGAATTCTCTAAAGAGAGAATTGATGCAAGTTGTAGCTTATATATATTATAGCTTCATATACATATAGGGCTATACACATATACATATATGTGAGTGTATCTCTGCCCTTAGTGGGGTTAGTGGCTGCTGACCTGATGGAGGTGATGGAGGGCTATGATGAAGGGAATGCATGCAAGGCCATTGGCCAATTTGGGTGGTGGCTTGGACAAGATTATAGGTTATATACATATATTGCTGTATATATGCACAAAGTAACCAACAGCCTAGTTGGTAACTTTTTGGGACAAATTTACTTACCTTGGTAGGTCAAGGGTTCAATTCCCCTTGGCCTCTCAAGTGACCATTTTCTCCCATTTTTCTGGTTAAGGCCCTGTTTGGTTGTCGCAGAATTCCAGTTTCACTGTTTTGGTCTTAACTCCCAATCCGTAACTCCTTTTTCAGTGCGGTTTCTTTCTGTCACTTCCTACTCAGAATATCTTTCATTGACCAAGGTCCAATGTCAGTTTTTATTTCCTCGAGTTTCTCATAATTAGCTAATTCGAGTTTTATCACTATTAAAAATAGATATTAAATTAGCTAAACCCGACATTTCATTCCCAAAACAGTTTTCAATACACAAAACATGTCAGTCAAGAAATTGGGGTGTTACATATTCCCTGCTCGGCAGATATTGAGGCGGTGATGAGCTCTGAATAGCGGAGAGTGCTCTGGAGGTCCGTGCTCGGACTTGTAGGCTCCATAAGAATGTATCTCTGCTCTGTAGGCGTGTGCTTGGCCCTTTAAGTTCTGCAGGTCTGTTCTGAATGGCCGAGCACGGGCTGATTTGTAGGCATACGTGTCGAGTGGGGATTGGCCTGTCATTTTTTGGTATATCAACTCCCATCGTCCAGTACCCAAAGGAATCCAAAAGACAAGAATCAAGCCAAAAGAATTTGGATTAGGGCAGCTTGGTATTTAATTCTTAAAGAAAAATTTACCAAAAGTCTTACACACAGCCCCTCCTATGGTACTTAACTTCGGAAGAGGCCTACTACATCCTAACCGAGATACATGAGGGGATCTGTGGCAACCATAACGGTGGTAGGACCATAGCTTACAGAGCATTAATTTAGGGTTATTACTGGCTTAGTATACTAAAACAGGCAAAAAAATATATTAAAAAATATGACAAATACCGATGTTTCACCTCTTACCAGCACCAACCTTAGCATGAACTTATCCTCATCTCGAGTCCTTGGCCCTTCGCCCAATGGGGAATGGACATCATAGGACAACTACCAAAAGCCCCTTAGAACAAGAGATTTCTGCTAGTCTCCATTAACTACTTTTCAAAATGTGCAGAGGCCGAACCACTGACCCACATCACAAAAGTAGAAGTAAAGAACTTTACTTGAAAAAATGTTATGTGTAGGTTCGGTATACCCCGAGTCATTATATCAAACAATAGGGCATAGTTTACCGAAAAGGTATTTAGGAAGTTCTGTAAAGACCTACACATCAGTCACCACTTCTCCTTTCCAGGTCATCCTCAAGCTAATGGGCAAGCCGAGATTACCAACTATACTATTCTCAAAGCAATAAAGAGAAAGTTGGAGGAAGCCAAGGGAAGATGGGTCAAAGAGCTCCCCAACATGCTCTAGGCCTACTGAACTATTAAAAGAACCCCAACTACGGAAACACCATTCTCACCCGCCTATGGCACCGAGGCAATCATTCCTATTGAAATTGGCATGCCAACCCTTAAAACAAACTGCTTTGACCAATAGCCAACAGCTTGCAAAAAACCTCGACCTTCTAGAAAAAAGACGTGAACAAGCTCAGATCAGCACTAAGGCCTACCAACAGAGAATGGCCAAATATTTCAACAAGGATTAAAACCCATTAATTTCTAACTCAGAGATCTTGTCCTAAGAAGAGTATTCCCAAATACTAAAGATCCGACCATGGGGAAGCTCTCCCCTAACTAAGAAGGGCCTTACAAACTAACCAAGATAGTTAAACCTACAACTTATTGGTTGGAAGATTTAATTAGAAAATCCATACCTAGGCCTTGGAACATCGAACACTTATGCAAGTATTAGCAATAATTAGTTATTTTTGACTCACCTCAAAGCTCGTTGCCAATGCACCCCTAAAAACCTTATATCTATCACAAGTGTTACAGGTCTGATCCATTTAAATTAATGTACAGACCCCTAAAGGCCTTGTGTTCGTTACAAGTGCTACAAGTCTAGTCCATTTTATCAATGTACAGACCCTTAAAAACCTTGTATCCATTACAAGTGTTACAGGTCTGGTCCATTTTATCAATGTACAAACCTCTAAAATCCTTGTATCCATTACAAGTGTTATAGGTCTGGTCCATTTAAATCAATGTACAGCCCCTAAAAACCTTGTATCCATTACAAGTGTTACAAGTATAGTCCATTTAAATCAATGTACAGACCCCTAAAGGCCTTGTGTTCATTACAAGTGCTACAGATCTAGTCCATTTTATCAATGTACAGACCCCTAAAAACCTTGTATCCACTACAAGTGCTACAGGTCTAGTCCATTTAAATCAATTTATAGACCCCTAAAAACTTTGTATCCATTACAAGTGTTATAGGTTTGATCCATTTAAATCAATGTACCTTAAAGGCCTTGTGTTCATTACAAGTGTTATAGGTCTGGTCCATTTTATCAATGTCCCTTAGAACCTTGTATCCATTACAAGTGTTATAGGTCTGGTCCATTTAAATCAATGTATAGACCCCTCAAAACGTTATATTCATTATAAGTATTATGGGTCTAGTCTATTTTTTCACTCTACAAATCTCTAGAAAAACCTTGTCTTATTTACAAGTGTTGTAAATCTGTATATTCTACATTATTAGTATGCAGATGTCTAAAACACCTTATTTTATTTATAAGTGTAATAGTTTTGTATATTCCATTATTTAGACCTCTAAAATATCTTATGAGTGCTTCAGAGTCTCTAAAGAGTTTATATTTTCTATTGGTCTAGATAATGAAGAAATTATCTTGAAGTCAAATATAACACAAAGATATCAAGCGAAACATAAGTTTTGGAATAATCAAAATTTCATATATCAGCCCAAAAATGGGAAAATTAGAGAACATAAAACAAAAAAAAAAAAAAAAAAACAAAGGATACAAAAAAATCCTAAGTCTACTCTATTACTGGCTCAGTAGTCTCTAATAGGGAAACTTGAGGGAGTTTCGGAACCACTTCCTCCTCTTCATCATCAACATCCAGTGTATCAGCCTTAACTTGAAAGACTTCGATATCATTTATCCCAATCAGGTCCAAGGCAGGGTGCTTCTTCCGAAGCTTCATCTGAAGGTTCGATATCCATACTCAATTAGTTCATCCCCTAGATCTTGGAATTCAACCTTCAGATCCACCTCAGTTTGAGCCCTGACAACTTCAACGGTGTCTGAATCTTCTTAATAGAAGTAGTCTGGAAGTTTGTAAGCCTCTTTTTGAGGTCTTCTAGCTTATTAGTAAGGGCATCATTTCCAGACACCAAGATTGAGTAAAAGTTGGCAGCCTCCTTCAGTTTTTACTCAGTAGTCGCCAATGAAGATTGCGTCATTCCCAGCTGGAGTCTGGCCTCATCGAGCTTAGATTAGAGGGTGTCAATCTGTTCGAGATTCTCAGGGCATTCCATAATGGCTGCCAAACCATGGATGACCTGAAAAGTACAAACGACATAAAATAAATATATGCAGAATATAAAAGCATGAAAATGAAAACAGGGAAAATAATGAAAAACTCACCCTCATGTGAATAGCCATCAGGTCCTTGGCTATCTTCTGGGGCTTCAGCCTATTGAATTTGCTTGGGCCTGTTGCCCAAGAATCCTCGTAGGCCTTCTTCACGGCTGTCGCGTTGGAATCCTCAAGCCCTGAAGACGCGACAACAGATTTGCCCTTTTCCCTTCTCTTTTTCAGTACAGAAGGTACCAAGGGAAAAAGGGCCTCTTGAGCGAGGGAAACCCCTAAATCCTCTGATACAATTCTCTCGCAGGAAGTGGAGATTAGTCTCATCCTCTTCTCTAGAAGAAGAAGCTTGGTAAGGGACGAACTCTCCCTAATCTTCTTTTTCTTCTTCCCTAGCACCCACCCAGTGACCAGGAACTTCTTCAAGCTCGTAGTACGATACTGCACCAGCCTAGCATCCATTAGGTTTTCTAGGGTAAGGATGGCTTCGTGCGAGTGGTCGTTGGTCTAAAGAAGTTTTTTATACTTCTTCTAGAGGTCAGAATTAAAGATCGACATCTTCCATGCTGTCTTATCTGCACAGACAAAATGAGTTAAATCAAAATATATAGAAATAAGAGATCAAGGGTAGGTAGAAAAAAAAAAAAAGGGAGGGCTCACCCTTGATGCCAGTCCTACATAAGATGGTTGAAACTTGGTTTTTGAAATTCTCGAACTCCCAGCCTCCCTTGACATAGAAGTAGAAGTATCATTTCTTCCAAGTCTTATTGGAAGTGGGTACAGAGGAAAAAGGTATGAACACCTTATAAAAAGACATATAGAACATTGCCTCCGAACTTAGGTACTTCAGATCCATGTTACTCCTAATTAAAGGGAGATCTACCTCGACGCCATTTAGATAGCCCAAAATTATGAAGCCTAGCAAATGCCTCCAACTATTTATGTTCTGGTTGGCTGGGCAAATCTTAAACCAACTAAAAAATTCCCTAATAAAAGGATGGAAGGGAAATTGAACTCGTATCTCAAATCATTCAAAGTAAGCACAGATCTCACCTTTCTGGATACTGGAGGGGACAGTCTATATGTCCTGGTATCCTACATGACACGTTTGTAGGGAAGTCAAAGGCAGCCCTCAAAGCATCTATCATGCTTTGATTCATAGCGTTTTATCCTTCCTCCCTTTTGTGGGATTTACTTAAGGTTTCTCCACCAATATTCCTAGGCTCTATGAAAGCCTCTACTATTAACCCAACAAGCCTATTTTCTACGTTTTCTAATGGGCTACTAGTTAAAAGATTCACTTCTATTTGATCATATATCTCCAAAGGCTCTATGATCTCATAACTAGTGCTCGACTGGGCATTAGAGACAGACATTGTTCAAAATACAAACAGAAGATAAGTATACAGCAGAAGAGTAGAAAAAAAAAAGAAAAACAAATGAAGAAATTTAAGGAACATTTGTAAACCAAACCTGACCAAGGTCTTGATCGGAGGGAACTCTCTGATACACTGGAGATCACTTCAGAAATTGCTCTTGGGGGCTGAATATTTTTGAGTCAGAATTCCAAATATTGAAAGGGGGAAATGGTGATGTGTTGCCCCCATTTATAGAGGCCCGATGGGTGCCCACTTCGGGGAACATCACTTCTGAACCGGCCGCGGCGTTTGAGGCAATGATGGCTTCATAATTCCAACCGACAGTTGATGCAATAAATGTCACATCAATAGCTGTCTCCTCGAAATACGGAGCGGCACATTTATGACGAGGATACGTATAACATCTCAAAAACCCTAACCTAAGTTCTGAGTATGTTACAAAATTATGGCTCTGGGGGGGAGTAACTGATATACCATAATTTGACAACCGTATCTTAAGCAGGACACGTGTCTGTAAAGAGCTTTTCAGGATACAGATCAGGAAAGATCATTTTTATCCAAGTTAAATAGGCACGGAGGGTTCAGAGGTACTAGGTTCAGAACCTATCACCGCCTTCCATATCCTACTGACCTCAAAATAAGGAAATAGAATTCAATATAACAACTATTATCTTCAAGATATCTTAAAATTCCTATTTTCACGACTCTTAATCCTACTCAACTTAGGAGATTTATAGCCTATGACTCTTAATCCTACTCAACTTAGGAGATTTATAGCCTATAAATAAGGCCATAAGCTACGCTTTCAATTTATGTTCAATTCTTCTCTTGAATTACTGTCTTTATTTCTTTACTGACTTTATCATCAGAGCAGCTACCACCGTAGCCTTTCCGGTGACCCTCTGACCTTAAGTTCTTGACAAGTAGCTAAGGACGGGAACCCTTGTGATCAGAAAAAAGCAACATCAATATACACATACAATCTTCTGATCAATGGTCTCTAGGTTCAGATATATATATATATATATATATATATATATATATATACATACATATGTGTTCTTTGCAGATTGGATTCTTAGATTATCTCCTTGTTGATAAATTAGCAATAGAAAGTTTTTAGAGAAAATCTTTTAAAAAAAAATTCTCTTTATATTGTTTAAGATACTGGGAGAAAAAATCAAGGGGTGTGAAAAAAAAAAAGAGTTTATTAGTTTGAAAAGAAAATAAATAAAGTAAGATTTTATGAAGGGTTTATGGCTATGTGAGTATTAGAGAAGAAGAGTTAGTACAGAGGAATAAAAATGAGTTGCAGACAAGAATAAGGAAGAAGATTTGACCGTGTGAGAATGAACAAAAGGACTTTCAATAATATATAAGAGGGGTAATTTGACATTTAAAGAAGTTAAAATGTTGTTGTCATTGTCAAACTCACTAATGGCTCTTACCGTGGATTGTTACCAACATTAAAAAGTTAAAGGATGCAGTCTAATTTTAGAAATTAAAGAGGTTGTCATCTGCAATTGTCAAAAATTCCAAAAGAGGTTAGTGTAATTGTCCCTTTTAATTAATTGTACCCACACCTAAATTACAAATTCTCCCTACCATAACACCAGCAAATAAACATACGCCTACAACGTTTGGGTTATGGATCATTACTAGGTTTCAATCTATTTCACACGTCCTTTCACTTCATGTAAGAAAAATAACACCTCATTTTTATACTAGGCGGTGCTTGAAGAATTCAATTTTAAAAATTAACCTAGAGCCATTTAATTTTAATTTTATATTTCTCTTAGATGCAATGTATCTTTTTTTAGAAGATTTGTATGATTTGCTTATTCGTTACAAATATAAACTTACATAACATAAGTTATTTAAATTTTTAACAAATGAAAGTTCTTAGCATTAAATTATGATAATTTTCGTTTAGCCTGTAATTATACATTTACAATTGTTATAATAAATTATGAGAATTAACATTGTTTGTGCTTAGGTTCCAATGTGACACTAACCTCAAATGAGGGTTGAATAGGTATGTATAATATTTCAATATATCTAAATCTTCAACCACAACACTACCAACACTACCAATTAATATTCAATTATTGTTTACAATTCAATCAATTATTCCAAGTCATTTAATTATACAATCAATAAGTATTGATCAATACATACCATTCAACTAAACCAAATTGAATCACTAGTTCAATTTTAGTGTTAATTCCATAATTCACCTAAATGCTCAATCAACAATTCATCAATTCAATTTATAATTCAATTTTCTCGATCAATGTTTTCAATTAACAATTTCATATGCAATGAACATAAGAGATGAGAATGAAGCAATTCATAAGAACACTCTAACATAAGAATGAAGAGTTGAATCCCTAAATTGCCCAAGTCTCTCTTAGTCAACTGAGAGATGAATTTTTTCTTCCCGTTGAAGAAGCAAATTGTGAGATGTGACTAGCACATTCTCTCTCGAGACCCTTCAACTTGTCTTTCCTTACCCAAATTTGTCTTACAATCTTTTGGGGGATAGAATAAACATTTTGAATCTTGATTTTGACACCAACCTTGGATTGTGGAATAGCATGAGGTTTCTCAAGGTTAGTGAAAAGGGATTTTTGACCAGACATATGCCTAGAACACCTGCTATCAAGGTACCAAGAATTTGAATGACTAGCTTTGAAGGCAGTGTGAATTACTAGACACTTATGATTGTCATTTCTTACCCAAATTTGGTTTATTGCCTTCTTGTGTATGGGTATAACTTGTTGTAAATTGGGTTTGGATATCTTTGGTTGAGGTATAGGGATTGCTATAGGTTTCACACCCTTTTTCATTTCTATGAATCTTTTAGTCATACTCCTAGACTTTTGGATATAAGTATTCAATTATTGCTTTACCAAAGATAATTCCTTTTTGTGTTCATTTGACATGTATTGATGTTGTACATATCTTTTACTAGCAGCTCTACATCACTTTCTAAGATAACCATCAACCCCATAAAAGGAACAATGAGAGACCTTGGGTTGAGTTTGATCTTAAACTAAACGTTGAGGGTTGGGTTGAGGTAACATCATCCTTATTTGCTGGATAAGAGAAACCAACTTAAGCTTGAAAGAAGAAGGAAGTAATTTTAATGGATGAAGATGGGTTATTAGACATGTTTTCAAGGGTGTTTGTTACACTTTTACCTAATTTAAGTTTAATTTAAGTTTTTCATCAAATTTTACTCTTAATTCCTTCTTTTTAATTTCACAAGCTTCTAGGGATGATTTGAGGATTCCTACCTCACCCATTAGAGTATTTCTCTCTTGTTCTAAAATTTCAAGTTTTTCTAAAAGAGAGGCCTTAACTTCTTCAAGTTGACTCAACATGGTTTGGTCAACTTGTAAGACACCTTTTTCTTTTTCACTCAACTTTAGTTTCTTGAATAATTTCATATTAGCTTTCTTGAGATTAAGAAATTCTTTAGATAATTGCTTGTAAGAAATTTTTATATGAGTTTCAATTTCAGCTTCGCAAATCTCAAGATAATCACCCTTTATTGTTCACACTTATAAGAAATAAATCAATTGCCTTTGAAGGAAGGCTCTTATACTACTCTAACACTAACCTAGAAGGGGGAGTTAAATAGGTATATATATTTTCTTAATATATCCAAATCTTCAATCAAAACAGTATCATCTAATTCAAATGGCAAAATATAAGAATTGCAACTACAATTAATATTCAATTATTGTCTACAATTCAATCAATTATTCCAAGACATTTAATTATACAATCAATAAGTGTTTATCAATACATACCATTTCAACTAAGTCCAATTTAATCACTAGTTCAATTTTAGTGTTAATTCCACAATTCAACACAAAGTTCAACTAAGTGCTCAATCAACAATTCACCGATTCAATTTACAATTCAATTTCCCAATCAATGTTTTCAATTAACAATTTCATATTCAATGAACATAATCATGAAAACCTAATTGTCAAGTATGCAGAAGTGATTATATCTAGCAAATTAGGAATTGTAAAGACAAAGAGATAGAAGAGTGCAAACCACAATTACGACGGGGAAACCACCTTGGAAAACTATCCTAGCTGGAAAACTCCGGAGTCGATCAATGCTCGGGGAAACAATTCACTATGATCGAGATTGAATTACACATAAACTAGACATGGTTTAAGTACTTCTAGTACCGTTCCACAAGTTCACGTTGTCAACCTCCCGTGAATCCACAAGCTCCTCATAGATCAATTTAAAACCTAAAAAAATGAATCGTTCTTAAAACAAAACCAGTTTAAGTAAAACTAATTTTTTAACCGAAAATAGTATTTTTTTTAATTGAAAACTGAAAAACAGTTTTTTAGTTTTTTGAAAATAATGAAGACTAAATATGGAAAATAAAATAGTTTGTTAAGTTTGGAAATTACAGAACAGTTTGCTCAAATTAAAATCGATAAAAATAAGGAAAAATGTTTAAAAAATACTTTAATAAGAAAAAAATTGAAAAAGAAATGTGTTACATAAAGAATTTAATTTTATTGATTAAATGATCAATTAATGTTGTAGTAAATTGTTAGTTATAATATTAAATTATCTTCAAAAATAATTGGCGTGTTATTCAAATTTGAAAAAAAATGACAACTCATAAAGTGTACTAAAGTTGGAGGTTGCAAAATTGATTCTAAAGTTCAAAAGGTCAAAGAAAATTAATATCTTTTATTGCTAAAAAAAAGTTGTATTAAATTTAATTTATTGAGTGATTTTCAATTTTCAAATTTTACAAATTGATTTAGTCTCTAAGTTGTATAGTTGATAAATTCAACTGAAAACACCTTAAAAGATGGCAAAGACAAGTCACAATAGTGTTTCTAAAAAACACATTGTAAAAGGATGGTTCAAAGCTCATACTTATAAGCACCATAGGATCATTGGCGGGGGAGGCTACCAAATACTTTCATTGTACAATTAACTCTCTAACAATTATTATTCAATAAGTTAATAATCTATACTAATTAATAATTTTTTACGAAGTCAATTTCATTATATAATAAATAACTAATAATTTTATTATATTAATAATTAATATTTAAAAACATTTTATACTATTAATTATTAAAGTGGAAAATATATGTTCTTGTGTATATTTATTATTGAAAATAGTAAATATATACACATATGTATACATACACTTGTGTATATATACTAGAAAAACCCAATTGCAGCTAAGAGGATAATCAATTGGGTGAGTGAGTTTTTGATGTTTTATGAAGTTAAAGTGATGTAGAACTGATCTACACACTCCCAAAAACATGAAGGTGAAGGTTCGAGGCTAAACCAGTGGCTGAAAAGCCACAAAATGAGAAATAAAGGATTGGCCTAAAAAATGGGTTCTCACTAGAGACCCACTGTTTCTCTATATTTGTGAGTATTTGCTTGGAAATTTGAAAAATCGAAGGTGGGGTTGACATCCCCATGAAAAATGGAAAAGAACCTCATTGGTTTTAGGTCGGAAAGTCACCAGAAAAATGTCGTCGGTGCCAGAGACGATGCCGAATGACTCACCAGAGAAGATAGTGAACAGTGACTTGATACTACGTCGTTTGGGCCTATTTTGGTTTAAAACTACGTCGTTTTGGACCATTCCTGATTTTAAATCAAATTTAATTTAACCTGTTTGGCTACAAGATTAGGGAGGTTTAATTGGTAATCCTAAATTGAGTTAGATATCCTATTCTAGGATAGGCAGATTGTCTACTGTTTGGACTCTAGCCAATTAGAGAAAGTAAGGGGAGCCATAGTTCCCCAAGTTTCAAACTTGAGACGTGTGAGGGAGAGGGATCTTAAGCCATGTGTGGAAGCCACTGTGCCACCATGGCACGTGGTCTAAATACGCCTAAATAATATATAATATTATATTAGATTATTTAATTAATTAAATTAAAAGAAATAAATTCGATGTCTAAATAAATCAAATGAAAAATCAATTTTTATTGTTTCGGGCATTCCGGACTCAACGGTGGAGTCCAAATTGTGAAAATAGGTCCCAAAAAATAAAGACACGTAAAAAATGTAAAATAACCACTTTACCTCTTTTTAGTATAGAAGTCTGAATTGAAGTCCGAAAAATCCTAAACCGACTTTCTTCAACGTCCCGGACTCAATAGTAGAGTCCATTTTAGTAAATGAGATACTTATAGTAATGATGTATAAAATTTGATGAATAGCATTAAACTGAGACACATTCCTAAATAACAGGAAAGTCAAAAAGGAAAATGAAGGAAGTCTGACTTTCTCAGTGATTCTATAAGGGTAAGTAAAATCAGATCTTCGTATGTGGCAAAGGTTCGAGCCATGTCACATAGTTTTTTCTTGTTACTGCCAAACTGGCATTCCTTTATACATTCAGATATTATTGATTCACATTACGATGTTTATTTTGATTGTGAATATTGTTGATTTGAATTCTATATCTTGATAATGTGATTATTATACATCTTTATATTGGGCCTAGAGAGGCAATAGTTCTTTGTGTGAGAACAGGAATTATTCCACATTTTTATATTCTAAGTGAAAATTATGGTCTTGATATATTATTCCTGTTTGGAGTTATGGTCAGGTCACAATGTCCATCATATTCAGGATGAAGCATTCCAGGGGAACGAGATATAAAATTGAGCTCCTAATGCTAGTCATGCGTCCATAAGTTGGCGTACCCACGAGACAGGCACCCGAGTGAGAGGTGTGAACTAGGCATAATGATAGGGTAAGTCAGGCCCCTATCGAATTCCATCCACTACTATTTTGAGGCTTAAAATCTATTATTGCATTCATTGATATGATCATTTATACATTTCAGTCAATTATCGTATGTTACTAGAGCATCTTTTATATTGAGCAATTATCTATAATTGTGGTAGTACATTTATTAGATAGGCCAAATCCTTGTTGATGATTTACATATATACCTGATATCATTGGATATTCATTGTCTTTGCTATCATGGGATGTGCCTTAGACCCGAGGGGTCAGTTTAGTTGATTCACATTTTGTGACTTGTTATTGTGACATCTCATTTTCTTGATTGGCTATCATATTGGCATAACCTTGTTATCTTGGTTGTGGACTTTCTTATATTGACTTTGACCCATGGCAAAGCAAAGGGATTTACTTACTGGGCTAAGTTAGCTCATTCAGATTTATTTTGACTATTTCCGGTAAGGACGCTACATTTTGAAAGTAGGGATTGAGATCTCGAACAGGCATAGAGTTGTTGCAGATACTAATACTGCAAGGATATTTTGGCAGTGAAGTATAGTACTTGTTCTATGTTCTCCCATCACCCCACGTCCTAAGGGTAGTTGTATTTAGAGTTTTTGGTTTTGTATATTTAAAGAACTCTAATATTATAAATGAAAAGTTTTATTAAAGTATTCCTGTTGTTTATTTGATTGTTGATTGCATGTTATTAATACTCAGATATAAATGTTAAGTTAAAAGGAAATGATCTAGTTCGGCAATTAAGTCGGGTCGGGATCGCGATGCCAAATCCGCACAGGGTGAGTTCCGGGTCATGACATTTACTAACTTTATCATCGGAACGGCTACCATCGGGGCCTTCCTGGTGACCCTCTGATCTCAAGTTCTTGGTTGGAAGTTCGAGATGGGAAGCTTTTAGACCAGAAAAGAGCAATATCAATTTGAAACTGTCTGTGGGAATGACGACTGTTCTCATTATTTTTCATAAAAAACCTATAGTCTTTTTCTTAAAAGAACCAATGGCTCCCAACCTTCGTCCTAGAAAGAACACCTAAAACCCTCAAAATCAGCCTCTTGTTGGAAAATGAAGGGGAAAAACACATGTTCGTTTGCAATAGTAACTTGATCAGATTCAATGGCAACCCAATCAAATGCAAGAAGAACTCACAATTATGTCACGGAATTTGGATTCACTGGCTCAAAATTAGCAGAACAATCCTCCTCCTCCTACTAACATTGTTTACGGAGCACCTCAGCCTCCCGCTACCACCACGGGTAAAAGATCCCACAAAGAGAAGTTGCCTAATGTGCAGCCGGTACACCCCCATGGTACCGTCCATATAAGGACCGATCTGCAAACGTCAACAGCTATGGGAAGTGGAATACTGACGTTTCATCCTACCATCCGTTACCAAAGCAGGATGAGAATCACAATCCTAATAGTCTCTGAAGTCAATCTAGTGCAGTAAAGACTTCAGTCTCCCGAGGTCTCAGATCCACCAGTATTAGGAAAGTAGCATCCTTCTACTGCTTCCAAAAAAATTCCTCTCGTGAATCCAATTCCCGGATGTACGGGACAAGACCAACAACGAGTACCGATTGCACAACAAAACCTACCCAAAGCCCCTTAGAAGGTAAAGGAGATAACAGACTCTCAAGATCAGATGATCTCAACCAAGGGGTTCCACGTCCCTCTAAAATAAGACGAGTTAAGTAAACTTCTCAGTAGGTTCTACACGTCATTCACCTCTACCATAATGATAAAGGAGTGACCCAATAAATTTGTTATCCCAAAACTCACTCTCTATGATGTGTCTAAAGACTCCGAGGACCGCCTATCTCATTATCAGCATACAATGGCCCTATACGGGGCTACCGATGTCTTTATGTGTCGGACCTTTGTGACCAGCCTCAATGGTACCACCCTTAACTGGTTTCACAACCTTCCCCAGAAATCGGTCCGCAACTTTTACGAGCTTAGCAGGTTATTTCTTGACCGCTTCTTAACAATTAGGAAGTCAAGAAAAAGGCCAGAGTTCTTACTGACTGTAAAGTAAGCAAAGAGAAAGTCACTTCAAAAATACATAGCTTGTTTCAATACCGAACTTAGAGAGATAATCGACTACAGATCGAGTTTCCTAGTGGTCGCCCTCACTTCAGGCCTTAGGCCTAGACTGCTTTTAGGATTCCTTAACCAAGAATCCCCTATCAATATGACAACGCTCATGGAAAGGGCACGAAAGTATATTAATTTTGAAGATACGAAAGGCTCCTTCCGAAAATTTAAGGAACAAGCTCAGAATGACGAGCAAGTTCAAAAGAGGGATAACAACGCTAATAAAAAGAGGACCAGAAGTCCCGACAAAATAACTAACACCAAGAGTTAGAACAACTCTAGCTTTGGAAGGTTCGAGACTTATACCCCGTTGAATGTTTCTCTTACCTATATACTCCACCAAGTTCCAAACTCGTGAAAACCTAAGGTGGTCGAAACCACTAAAATGCCAGCCTGACTAGAGGAATCGAAACAAATATTATGACTTTCATAAAGAGCAAAGGCACACGACCAAAGAGTGCAGAGCTCTGAAGTAAGAGATAGAGCATCTCATCAGGAGATGACGACTGAGAAAATTTGTCTACCAGGATAGGAGACAGAACCCCCGTGATGAAAGACCTCCTCAAAAGAGGTCGGAGCAAAGACCTGAATAAAGGAAAGTACAGAATGATCAACAACAGCAAAATAATCAAGTCATTTTCATGCTCCATACTAACAATGTGATTACAATGATGTCTAACCGAGCCAGGAAAAGATATGCTCAGGAAACAAGGGCAGAGCCCCACGTCATGTAGATCTCGGCTATTGAGAAAAAGATGAAGTCAAAACCTTAGATCTAGTTCTCTGAATTGGACCTTATTGGAATTGTCACGCCCCGGGCCCTAAAGACCCGTGGGTGACCTTATAAATTAAGGTCAAACCAAATAAATAATTCTTGTATATCTCAAACTATCTTGTAATGTGCATGTTCTCACTTGAGTCTTTCATAACATAAATACTCATTCACATTCCACAAATGTAATCCAACAAGGTTCTCATACATAATTTCTAAAAGTGTATTCATCATGTGATTACTAATTCTAAGTCAAAAGAATACTAGTCTTATTGAGGCTTTCGAACCTTCACATCAATATATAAAGGCCATAGGCCTTTTTACATTCCCAAAATAATAAAAGACCAAAATAAAGTCGTGAGCTTTAAGTACATTTCAAAATCAGCAAAAGAGTCTAAAAGAAAGTGTCTTTCTAGTTGCCATTACCTGCATCTAGTAGGGGTCAAAACAACAACCCCAATAGAGATTCTAAAATAGGAAAAGTTAAGGCAGTGCAAAGTGTAAGAATGTGAGATCTGAAATGTCAATACAAGTATTCAACCAACATACATACATATCAATAGATAATTTATCATACACCTAACAATACAAACCATCATCCCAACTACAAGAAAACATAACAATAAGTAAAGGGGAGAATCATCACATAATTACACTTCAATGCATACAAAATAAATTAGCATTCAAACCTTGTGTCAATCCTCTCACTTAAATAAAATCACCTCGTCAATTCACCTAATGATCCCAGGGAAAAGCCTAGTACTTCATGAGCTATTAGCCCGTTGGCTATGTACTACCACCCAGTGCGAGGTTACGGTTCACAACCAAAGGGAAACACAATCCCCATCATAAAATTTTTCTGGTTTCTAATACGGTCTCACAACGTGCCACTCTTTCTTGTCTCTCAACTTATTCTAGGCATTAATTATCCACATTTCATTCTCCATTCTCTATTTTCGTATTTTATCATTCATTAATATTTTTCACTTTATTCACAAACATACCCAAGGTTCATATCACCTCATTAATTATCACAAGAACATAACAATGACCATACAACCTATAGCCATCAATAATCTAATTATCAACAAGTATGTGGCAAGATTAGTACAAGTAAATGACATTCATCATTTCCTCCAATCATCAACATGTACGTGTCAAGATCATTTCAATGCATGACATTCCATACTCCTATCTTTTCCCAAAGCATAACACATATGTACATGAATAATGAAATTCATAATGCAAGACATAAAATTAAATAAAATTCTCAATGTATCTATGTAAACACCTAACCTTCAACCCATGTTAGAATCCCTATCTCCCAACAAGTGTGGATTTGTGTGTAGAGAGAGAGATTTCAATTTAAAGATTCAATCTTTGGTCCCGAAACCTAATAAATGATTTACTCCATTTATTTCACTCAACCAAGCTAGATCTACAAAGAAATGCAAGAAATGTAAAAAAGAAACGAAAAGTCCCAAATTTTACTTGTGCTCTTGAAGAAATCTTAAAATTCTAACTTCTCAATCAGTAGAAATTCTTCTTATATTTGAATCCTTATGGTGTTATGTGTTTGAAATGCTTACAAATTCATGAAAGCCCAAGAAATTCCCTAACCCTAGCTTTCTTCTTATTCTAGAGAGAGTTTGGAAGAGAATGGAACGTGGAATTTGAGCAAAAATGGCCTTTTAGCCCGCACTTAAAAGTGTTCTATCACATGTTCGTTCGAATGAACGAGCCTTTCGTTCGAATGAAGGTTGAACGAATATCAAATAAAATTTACAGTAAACTCTCTGGTGTTCGTTCGAACAAACAGTCCATTTTCTTTTTTTTTTTACTATTTTCCATTTATCACACATGTATCAATTCTCCACATTACGTTGTTTAAATTATTTCCCCCTCATTACTATGTTTGTGAGGTTTATTATCATGCAAAAATAATATTATTCATTATTTATTTTCTAATTTTACGAAACGTTACAAGAATACACTGTCCTCACAGCGATGCTCTCGTCATCTCACTCAAAATTGCTAATTTTGAGATCAGAATGGTTCTCATAGATGCTCGGGGCTCTACCAATGTGTTATTTTATGAGCCCTTAAAACATATAAAACTTGATTCAAAGGACATCAGAGCAACTGTTGCTATAATGGTAGGATTCAATGAAAACCTCAGCTTCCCTAATGGGCAGAATTGATCTACCGACCACAGTAGGAAAGGAAGATGAATAGAAAAACCCTAATCTCTCAATTCATCCTCCTAGACGCTAAATCTCCTTATAATGTCATTATTGGGAAACCCAGTATCACGCCCCAGAACTGAAAGCTAAACCATTCAAATCAATAAACCCATAATAAAAATTATCTCCAATTCTTTTACATACTAATAAGTAAATCAGATTATTTCTAAAACTTTAAAGAAATATCAATTAACTATTCACTATCCACAAACAAATAATAAAGAATCTATCTCTAAAAGCCCAAATGATAATAAAACCCATAAAATAAAATTACTACATGTTTTGAAGCTATCTAACTAAAATAAATTCTAACAACAAATAGATGAAACTATATTGATCTCCAATTATTGTCCATTACACCACACCTTGTACTAAAAGATATCATAGTTGATCTATATCCATTTGTGGGGGAAAATATTGAGATAAGCTCAAAGAGCCTAGTAAGGTAGCATAGCATAATATACACTGAAATAGGTCAAACAAATAACACGATTAATTTAGAAAACAGTTGCTGATAAATCAAAGCATTTCACAAAGTTTCATATCACTTGAAAGCATTTCAATATTCACATTACAAAAATTGATATCATTTTTCAGTTTAGAAATCATAAAAAAAGAGTGTGGTAACAAAGAATATTTTCAAATTTGCATAAGCATTTACCCTAGTTGGCACAACAATCACATATGATGCCCAATCATAGTGGGACCTGCAGATGTCACCTGTACTGGGAAGTCAACAATATCTATAACCCTTCTAACATGGGCCAGACTCCGACAGCATCTTGTTGGCACAAACAAACTACCAATAGTGGTAAACCACTATTAACACAAAACAGACTCAAACTAAGCTCACACCCACACTAAAACAATTCAAATATATGATAATGATCAATAATAAAATAATTTATTTCAATAAACAAAATAATTTTCATGAACAGATTTATCAATAAGCAAAGAACACATTTCACAAACAATCAATTTTGCTTGACCCAAGTAACGATAATGAAACAATCAAAATATTGTAAAACATATTTTTGAACTAAAAATAATTTGAAATCATTTACTTGCATAAACAATTTTCATAAGAATAGTAGCAAGAAAACATTTATTTGACATTTATTCAAAAATTGGATATCTCATGTATGTTCCCTTACCTCGAAGCAAAGTCCTCAAACCACATAATGCACTTCAAAAGTGCCCTTTGAAAATTCATTCCAATCCTAAAATAGTTCACAATAACATATTTAATCAATTAGTTCAATTTGCAAAACTTGACTTCATTATATATGCCCTAATTAATATAGTATCACACGTACTTATTAAGCCTAATTATTTTTAAAATACCTACATGATGAGCTTACAATGTTCCATGATTTTTATTTAATTTTTAAATATTAATTCCTATTTTTGTCAAATTCTATCAAAATTATCCGATTAAGCTTAATTCACAACATACGGTCAAACATGCAACTAACATGGTTCTCCAATCATCCAAAGGTGTTATCTTCAATCCGAGAACACTTTTAATAACTCAAATTTACTTATAAATAACAATTATAATTTAAGTCACCTAATTACACATTTAAATAATTAGGAAACCAATACAATAAGGTGAACTTCAGTGAAATCTCAATTATTCATATTACTTTAAGCCTCACCTCCTGTACCAATAGCTTTATAATATCAAATATGATTTTTCTACCTAGTTTTATAATTTTTGAAATTCGTTTACCATTTTTTCATAAATTAGTAAGTTTTTATCAATTAAAAATTAATAATCATTCATATAATTAATTTTTGAGTTCGGGACCTTTACGACTTGGTTGAGATCGTCAAGTATTATAATTTAAACACTTGTTTCATCCAATTTAGACTAAGGGTAAACCATACTTTTCTGACTCACTTTGGCCCGAGAGTGGGCTTATGCAAAAAGTGGTCATCTTCCCCAACTCTAATACCCAAATTCTGCAATTAAAGCCATTCACCATTTTTATTTTTCTTTCAACTTTCGACCTAGAATTTCTTTCTCAATTTTTATACAAATAATGCAAGTTATATATGGATTTTGATCATTTTTTCGAGATCTTTCCAACCATATAGTTTAATTAGATTAAATCTTTCAAACTTAAAAGAAAACTCAACCCAAAGCTTGCGGTTACAATGGTTTCTTTCCAAAATTTGATCATTTATATCTCTTAAAATGCATCCCCATATTAGGCATATTATATATCGAATTAAACCTTATTTCATGGGTAATAAAATTATGTTTCCAATTTATTCAAAGACCATCAAATTCATACTCAAAATCAAACCCTAACTTGATTGTTCTATGGTCCCTTTTATTATGAGAAATTATAGTTTCAAAAGTTAATAATTAATTAATAAATTTTTTTACTAAATCACAACAATAAAATAGTCATACTAATTTGATAAAATCATAAACTTACCTCTATTAATGCCTTCTTCCAAAATTAAATTTCTTTAATCCTCCATAGTATAGTCTTTCTCTCTCTCTTTCTTTCTAGAATTTGAGATACGTAAAATAGAGGCTAGGGTTTGTTGTGGTCATGTATTTATAATAAATTAAATTTTTCATTATTATATTAGTGCCACATATTAATTTATATTTTAACTTAGCTCCAACCTGAATTATTTAATTCAATTATGTAACCTTATTTATATTTTTATATTAAATTGTACCACTATCAATATCCAATTTAATTTTCAATAAGTTCATAAAACTGATTTCATTCGAAGCATAAAGTGTTAAGCCTTAGTAAAAATATGGGTTATTACACCCTAGATCCACCAGATGGGGGCAGTTACTTCAACCTTCCATCAGTGCCTGAAATATATCCACAAAAACAAAGTTCTCACCATTAAGGACTGTCAGTCCATTTCCCGGGAATGCCATACCCTCCCGCTCGAAGAAAGAACTTCCAAATAGTAGTTATAGTATCCACACGATGAGAAGAACCCTCCCTCTCCAGAGCTTCATGAGGTCAAAGAATGTCCCTCTAAGATTGACGAGCTACTGAGTCCAAGAGGAAGGGACAGTGCGGTCAAACCAATAGAGGATCCCATCAAAGTGCTCGTCAGTACTGAAGAAGCAGGAAGGTACTTACACATTGGATCAGCTTTATCTCCTTTAGAGCAAGAGGAGATTGTTAAATTCTTAAAAGCCAATCTTTCGGTATTTTCTTGGAAGACCAGAGATATGGAAGGAACACATCCCAACTTCATTTCTCACAAGTTAATGAAAAATCCAGACCATCCTCTGGTAAGGCAAAAGAGGAGGACATTTGCCCCTAAAACGTCACAAGATCATCAACGAAAAAGTTCAGAGGTTGCTTGACATTGGAATGATAAGGGAGGTCTTCTATCCTGAATGGTTTTCCAATACAGTTCTTATAAAGAAAAAGAGCACCAAGTGGAGAGTCTGCATCAACTATACTAATCTCAATAAAGCTTTTCCTAAAGACAGCTTTCCTCTTCCAAGAAGTGATCAACTCATTGAAGCTATGGCAGGTCATGAACTCATGAGCTTCATGGATGCTTACTCTGGCTACAATCAAATCCAAATGTAAAACAACCTTCATCTTAGAACGGGGTCTCTATTGTTATAGAGTGATGTCGTTCAATCTAGAGAACGCTGAAGCCATATATCATAGGCTTGTATACAAAATGTCCAACTTTCAGATCAGAGATACAATGGAAGTCTACATTGACGATATGCTCGTCAAAATTGTTCAAAAGCCTAACCACATCCGACACTTATCCTAGACGTTCGACAATCTGAAAATGCATAGAATGAAACTTAACCCATCAAAGTATACCTTCAAGGTTATGGAGGGAAAATTCTTGGGTTTTCTAGTTTCCCAAAGAGGAATTGAAACAGATCCTATACAGATCAAGGCTCTGATTGAACTTGAGTCCCTCGTAAATAGGTTCATCTCTAAATTTATGGATCGGTACCTCCCGTTCTTTAAAACTCTGAGGGAGAGTAAGGCCCTAAAATGGACCTCTGAATGTGATAAAGTCTTCCAACAACTCAAGCAGTACTTAGACTCCCCAGACCTTCTTTCAAAACCAATACCCAAAGAAAAACTACTCTTATACTTAGTCGTGTCAAAAAGAGCAGTCAACTCTACATTAATTAGGGAAGACAAAAGAATTCAAAGGCTTGTCTTCTACGTCAATAAAGCACTTTTGGACACCGAGACAAGGTATTTCGAGATTGAAAAATTAGCTTTAGCCCTAGTGATATCTGCTCGGAAGCTCAGACTATACTTTCAAGCTCATCTTATCATAATCCCCACATCCTATCTTCGAAAATCAGTCTTGCACAAACCTGAAGTTTCGGGATGACTAGTTAAATAATCAATAGAACTAGGAGAGTTTGACATATCTTACATTCCACAAACTGCTATCAAAGATCAGGCATTAGCCAATTTCATATATGAATTCACTGGAACGCAACATTCAAAAACCCAAACTAGTATAGACACTTCGATATGGTTACTTTACACTGATGGTTCATCTACAGATAGGGGCTCTGGAGTAGGTATAATACTTAAGTCCCATGATGAGATAATAATCGAAAAAGTCATTAGCTTGGGATTCAGAGCTTCTAATAACGAAACTAACTATGAAGCATTTATTCTCGCATTAAAATCAGCTCTAGAATGTGAAGCTCTGAACTTCAACGTATTTTCTGACTCTCAGCTAGTAGTCAGTCAAGTTCTAGGAGAATATTCCAACAAAGATAGCAGAACGACCCAATATTAAAAGATGGTGGAATCACTAAAGCAATCTTTCCAAAATTCACTATTCAGAAGATTGAAAGAAAAATCAAACTCCAGGGCAAATGCACTAGCTAATATGGTCGCCCATCTCAGACTAGAAAAAGATTATATGGTAAAAGTCTTTGATTAATTAAAGCCCAATATTGAAGTGTCACAAGCCCTTCAGATTTTAGAACAATCTCCAAATTGGATGAATCCTATTATCAAATTCCGAACGAAAAGATCCCTTCCAGAGGATGAAAACCAGGCCAGGAGAATTCAAATCGGGGCAGCTCGGTATTTAATCCTCATAGAAAAACTTTACCAAAGGTCTTATATAGAGCCCCTCCTACGGTGCTTGACTCCAAAAGATACCCATTATATTCTAGCAAAAATACACAAGGGAATATATATGGCAACTATAATGGTGGAAGAACCGTAGCCCACCAAGCACTGACTCGAGGCTACCATTGGTCTAGTATGCTAAAATAAGCTAAAGAATATGTTCGGAAGTCTAACAAATTTTAGCGTTTTGCTTTTTACCATCATCAACCTCAGCATGAAGTCATCACTATTACAAGTCCTTGGTCCTTTGCCCAATGGGGAATGGACACCATAGGGCCATTACCAAAAGCCCCCCAGAACAAAAGATTTTTGCTAGTCGCCATTGACTATTTCTCTAAGTGGGTAGAAGTTGAAGCACTAACCCACATCACAGAGATAAAGGTAAAGAATTTCACTTGGAAGAATGTTGTGTGCCTGTTCGACTTACCTAGCGTCATTATTTCAAACAATGGGACATATTTTATAGGAAAGGTATTCGGATACTTCTGTAAAAACCTCTAGATTAGTCGTCATTCCTCATCTCTAGGGCATCCTCACGCTAATGGAGAAGTCGAGGTCACCAACCGTACTATTCTCGAGGCCATAAAGAGAAAGTTAGAAGAAGCCAAAGGAAGATAGGTCGAAGAACTCTCTAGAGTGCTCTGGGCCTACTGAACTATTAAAAGAATCCCGACTACGTAAACATCATTCTCACTTGCTTGTGGCACCGAGGCAATCCTTCTTGTTGAAATTAGTATGCCAACCCTTAAAACAGACCTTTTTTACCAAGAGACCAATGGCCAGCAACTCGGAGAAAATCTAGACCTTCTAGAAGAAAGGCGCGAGCAAGCTCGGATCAGGACTGAAACTTACCAACAAAGAATGGCCAAATACTTCAACCATAGTTATCAGAACATGTTTGGACGATAAACGAATGAAAGGTCCAGTTCACAGTTCACTAGTTCAACTGGTGGTTCAACCGATTTTATAATTAATTAATTAAAAATTAAGAAAATAACAAGAAATTTTTTTTATTATTATCTAGTGATAAATAACAAAATATAAGTATAATCATTAAAATTATCCTAATGTATAAATTAAATATATTTGTATATATAACAAAAACATGCAACAATATCTTATTTTATACTAAATTTCATTATTTAATGATCAAATATTTGAAGTTTTGTGAGAAAAAAAAAGTTGTAGGTGATAAAAAGATAAAAGGTGGTTCAACTAGTTTTTTTTAAAAACCGGCCGGTTCACTCAGTTTTTTTCTGATTCTTTAGCAAAACTGGTATATTAATCGAATTGAACTGGTTTAATGTCTGATTTTCGGTTCAACCGATTAAGCCGGTCGGTTTAGTCCAGTTCTGATAACTATGACTTCAACAAAGGGTTAGGACCCGTTAACTTTCGGCTCAAAGATCTCGTCCTAAGAAGAGTGTTCCCAAACACTAAAGATCCCACCATGGGAAAGCTCTCCCTTAACTTGGAAGGGCCTTACAAAGTAACCAAGATTTTAGACCTACAACTTATTAGTTAGAAGATTTAATTGTAAAGTCTGTACCCAGAGCTTGGAACATCGAACACTTACGCAACTATTATCAGTAATGAATTTTTCAAATCATTTTCTGTTCACTTTAGTTTTTACCAGTGCACAAATTCTTAAAAACCTTGTACTCATTACAAGTGTTACAGGTCTAGTATATTTTACTAATGTACAGACCCCTAAAAACCTTGTATCTATTACAAGTGTTACAGGTCTGATCCATTTTATCAATGTACAAACCCTAAAAAACTTTGTGTCCATTACAAGTGTTATAGGTCTAGTCCATTTTACCAATGTATAAACCCTTAAAAACCATGGACTTGTTACAAATGTTACAGGTCTGGTCCATTTTACAGGTTTGATCCATTACAAGTGTTACAAGTCTGATTCATTTTACCAATGTACAAACCCCTAAAAACCTTGTATCCATTACAAGTGTTAGAGGTCTGGTCTATTTTATCAATGAACAAACTCCTAAAAATCTTGTATCCATTACAAGTCTCGTCCATTTTACCAATGTACAGACCCCTAAAAACCATGTACTCATTAATAAATGTTACAGGTCTGGTCCATTCTACCAATATACAGACCCCTAAAAACCTTGTATCCATTACATGTGTTACAAGTTTGGTCCATTTTATCAAAGAACAAACTCCTAAAAACCTTGTATTCATTACAAGTGTTACAGGTCTGGTCCATTTTACCAATGTACAGAACCCTAAAAACCTTGTACTCATTAACAAGTGTTATAAGTCTGGTCTATTTTACCAATGTACAGACCTCTAAAAACCTTGTACTCATTACAAGTGTTACAGGTCTGGTCCATTTTACCGATGTCCTGACCCATAAGAACCTTATACTCAGTATAAGTGTTACAGGTCTAGACTATTTTTTCACTATGCAAACCTCTAGAAAATCTTGTATTATTTATAAGTGTTGTGGGTCTGTATGTTTTGTTTTATCAGTACGCAAATGCCTAAAAGACCTTAATGTATTTATAAGTGTTATAGGTCAGTATATCTAGTTATTTAGCCTCTGAAATACCTTATAAGTACTTTGGATCCTTAAAAGAACTTATATTTTTCTACTGGTCTGGATATTAGAGAAATGGTCCCAAGGTTAGAGATAACATAAGGAGATCATGTTGTACACAAGTTCTTGAATAATCAGAAGTTCATATATTGAAGCCCAAAAATGGGCAAGTTATGGAAAATAAAAAGGGGCTCACCCTTAATGTCAATCCTTTATGGGAATGTTAAAGCCTGGTTCTCAAATTCCTTGAACTCCCAACCTCCTTTTACGTAGAAGTACCACTTCTTCCATGTCTTATTGGAGGTGGGTACAAAGGAGAGAGGTTTGAACCCTTTGTCGCAAAACATGTAGAACATATCTTTCGAATTCAGGTATTTCATATCCATATTGCTTTTGATCAGTGAAATGTCTACTTTCTACACATTCAAATGGCCTAAAACTATAAAACCTAGCAATTGCCTCAAGCTATTGATGTTCAGGTCAACTGGGCAAATAAATTTCCTAATAATATGGTGAAAGGGAAACTAAACTACTATTTCAAACCATTAAAGGTAAGCACAAATCTCACCATGTTGGACATTTGAAGGGCAATCTATAGGCTCGGATATCTTACAGGACACGTTAATTAGGAAATCGAAAGTTGTCTTCAGAGCATCAATCATGCATTGAGTGATGGCGCTTTCGCCCTCCTCCCTTTATGGGTTTTTCCATAAGTTTCCTTGCCTATGTTCCTAGGCTCTATAAAAGCCTTTACTATTTTGACCTCATAACTCAGGACTAGATTATCAACGGGCCTATTTTCTAAACTCTCTGAAGGACTACTAACCACAAGATTTACTTCTATTTGGTAATCTACTCCCTGAGGGTCTACGATTTCATAACCAGTGTTTGACTGGGCATCCGAAGTAGACATTGTCTAAAACAAAAAATAAAAAAAAAATGTGTATAAGAAGAGTAGAAGAACAAAGGCAAAATTAGAAAAAATGAAGAGTTTGAGAAATGTTCTTAGAACCAAACCTGACTGTAGCTTTGATCCGAGGTAATTCCTTCTGGTACAACGGAGATCGCTTCACAAATTCCTCTTGCTGATTAAAATATTCAGGGTGTAGAAGTGTTGAAAGAGGGAACAGTGGTGTGTTGCCCCCTTTTTTATAGCATCCTAATAAGCACCCACGTTGGGGGGGCATCACTTCTGAACCACCGTGGCAGTTGAGGCAATGATGGTTGTCTCCTCAGAATGTGCAATGGTGCATTTATGACTGGCACGCGTGTAACGTCTTAGAAACCTTAACCTCAACTTTGAATAAGTGTCACAAAATTGAGGCTCGAGGGAGAGTAGCTGATATACCATAATTTGACGACTATATTTGGGGCATGACACGTGTTTATAATGAGCTTTTCAGGGTACAGATTATCAGAGGGTTATTTTGTCCAAGTCTGTCAAGCACGGAGGGCCAGTGATAATGGGTTCAAAATTTATCACTACCTTTCACAGACTACCAACCTTAGAATAAGGAAACAAATTTATACTATTAAATTACTATAAATAAGGAAACAAAGTAATCCTAATCAACTTAGGAGATCTGCCGCCTATAAATAAGGCCATAAGGTACACTTTTAATTACTATTTTGATTTATTTACTAACTTTATCATTAGAGCGGCTAATACCAGTGATCCTTTAATCTCAAGTTTGTAAAGACTTGAAATTTTTTTTTTTTTTTGGAATGAATTTATTATTATTATTATTATTATTATTATTATTATTACATGTTATGTATGTATGTATGTATGTATGTATGTATGTGAGTGGTGTGTATATATATATATATATATAATTATATATGTATATACCTGATTCCATGTACAGCCGTGCATGTGTGTGCAAGTGGATGTGTGTGTGGAATATAAAATACATATATGAAGCCCAAAAATGCAAGCAAACATTTAATGTAAAGCAAAATAGAAAGATAAAATCAGAAAAAGAGTGGACTGATCGTGTGTGTCAGTGAGTGTGTTCTGTGTGGCTGTGTATATCAGATGTGTTGAGTGTAGGTGCAGGTTTGTTGTAGAGAGAGAAACCGTGGGCTAAGGGAGGTAAATAGGAAGATGGTTTTGAATAAAGTTGTGTTTATGTATATAGGTAAGTACGGTTAAGTTGGTATGGTGAGGAAATTAGAGGGGATGAGAAGAGAGAGAGAGAGCTGTGACAACTGGGAGAAACGGCAAGAGAAAGAAGGAGAAACCGAAAGAAAATGTGAGAAATTTACTGTATTTTCATGTTTCGAATTTGATGGCTTTTTTGTAGAATTTCTTAAAGCTTAGAAATAATTATATGTTTTTATAGAGCATGAAAAATGGTGAATTTAGGAAGAAACCGCAGCTCATTTGGTTAAGAAATGAGTGAGAAAAACCAATTTAAAGTTTGAAAGAAATTTCCGGGTCATTGAGTTTTAGATCGTTTTAGCTCGTTTTATGAATTGAAAATTGTTGCCCATAGGTGCAGCAACTTGTAGATAAAATCTGGGCTCAAAACACTGGCTAAAAAGCCATGAAAAAAAATAAAAATTCAGTTCGCCGAAAAGTTGGGACAGCTCGCCGGAGCTGGCTGTAACTCAACTTTTGGAGGCCTTCCGGTGGTCCAAACTGAATTCCGAGGGTAGAATTGGAAAGCCCATGAAGAGTAGAAGGCAACCCAAGTGATCGGATGTCGGAAAACAGCTGGCCATCGCCGGAGAAGATGACCGGTGCAAGCTGCCGAAAAAATCCTGCACCATGCGTGTTGTGTTATGTTGTGATTTTGGGCCACGGGTCAGGTTGACCCGCCCAAGCCCAATACGGGTTGACACAATATAGGTGTTGTCATGAGAAATTTTTAAAAGTTAAAAAATTTGTGATTAGGGGCTGTTTGGATGCAAGAATAGTGAAATTAGAATTAAATTGAAATAGGGACAAGGATAGCTTATCCAAGGTTTTGGGCTTATTCATTGTTTGGCTATTCCAAATTGGAATATGAAATTATGATAATTATAAATTTACCCAGAAGTTATAATAATTATAATTTGACCCCAAGTAAAAAATAATGGTTAATTAAATCAATTAAATTAGTTTAATTAAATTAAATATGACAAAATGCCCCGGAGTCCAAATTAAATAAACCATTAGTGTTTTCTTTATGTGTTGACCATTATGAATCCAACCGTGAGGTCCGTTTTGTGAGGCGAGGTCTCAAAAAATAAAAGACCCGTAGAAACCTTAAAATTGAACAAAATGCCCCTGATCCAAAGACTAGTCAAACGAACCCCGATTAAAATAAAAGAATAGTAAATTTTTACTAATTCGAGCATTCCGAACTCAACCGTGGAGTCTGATTTTTGAGGAGATGCCTCGAGAATTAGAAACCCGTGGAGTGCAAAATGACCATTTTGCCCTTTTAAGTACAAATGTCCAAATTGAATTCCGCGAAAGCCTAAACCGACTTTGTTCGGCGTTCCGGACTCAATAATAGAGTTTATTTTGACAAAATAGAAACTTATAAAAAAAAGACATAAAATTTGATGAATAACATAATTCAAGTAGCAATTGAACTGAATTGTATTCCATGATTTTAGGAACACTAAAGGGCAAAGAGAAGGTGGCCTAACCTTCTACACTCTTACCGTTAGTTCTGCTATGCTACGAGTACAACTTCTTAGGTTGAGGCAATCCATCAGGTACGATATATTGTGCTAAGTAAGAAATAGAATTAAGCTTAGGAATAACTGCCATGTTGACTTAATGATTCACATGTTTGTTTTATTGCTTATATGCTTATGTGTTCCCTATTACCTTTCTGAAAGTTGATGATGAATGTGAATCATGACTATGTGTACATCACATGTGTTAGCATAGTACGTGGATTATGTTTTTTTTGAGAATTGTGGGGATTATGAAATATGTGACTTAAAGCATGTATTAAATGGACTATGCATGACATGTGACCTTGATGAAAGGATCTTCTGATTTGAATGTTATTGTGTAATACATCATTTAAAGCATACTTCATGTGTGGATATGATGCTTTATTGAGATTACATTATGGTATGGTGGAATCAAAGCATATTGGCATAGTATGATTCTTTGGACACGACATTACATGACATGAAATGATATAGCATTTGGCACCCGAACCAGCGGGAGCGATCCGCGAAGGGACATGATATTGCATTTGGTACCCGAACCAGAGGGAGCGATTCGCAAAGGGACATGATATTGCATTTGGTACCCGAACCAACGGGAGCGATCCGTGAAGGGACATGATATTGCATTTGGTACCCGAACCAACGGAAGCGATCTGTGAAAGGACATGATATTGCATTTGGTACCCGAACCAGCGGGAGCGATCCGCGAAGGGACATGATATTGCATTTGGTACCCGAACCAACGGGAGCGATCCGTGAAGGGACATTACATTACATGAGTTGACATGGGTGTGACATAGAGTTGACATGGCATAGAGTTGCATGGGTGTGTCACGCATATTTTTATTGCATTGTATTAATGAGTTCCCGAATGTGTGATGAGTCTAGTTAATGCATTGTATGGATGAATTGGATGGCATGTAGGTTATAATTGTTTTGAATCTTGTTAATGCATTATATGGATGAATAGGATGGCATGTAGGTTAATTGTACATGGAGATATAACTGTACACTTGCACATGTCACGCCTTAGATTATGTTAATGAGTTGGATGACATGTAGACTATTGCTAGTACATTGTATGCATTGTCACGACCCGAAACCCACCCTCTACGGATTACCGGATCGTGACCGCCGCCCCGAGACCCGAAGGCCCCGAGACAAGGCTCGCATCTGCAGCGGTATCGAATAGATGTGCTACACATGGTTGCGGAAGCGTGAAAAACTTTTTCTTTTCTTTTCTCATTTTAAAATATGCACATCCGTCCGATACTGCTGTTCCATACATAGCATACATGCTTACACATTCAGAGTATAATGAAAACTTAAAGACTTCATACTTTAATACAATACATATTCGGTTGCCCTGAGGGCCTATTACATATTCTTACATTGTCTATTAATACAAAATGTACTACTGATGTTCATAGGTTCTTCAAAAGAAACTACTTAAACACATCCTTCCAAAAACAGCTAGACTCATCGTCGTTGTCCTTAAGACCCTGTCTGCTGCATCACCTGAAAGGGGGGTCCGAACAAAGTCCGGGTAAGCTAATCTAAGCTTGTGAGCAATTCCAGTGTTCGTCATGGGGTTTTCAATTAGCAGTGGTTTTTAGTACATAAGAGTTGTAAAACATTCACTGCCAATTGCTTATACAATTTAGAATACAAAGTACATGCATTCTTAAAACAAATAGCTTTGAAACATTTTAAGTATTCAAGCTATACTTATACTTGTCAAATGGAGTGTGTAACTCGGAACATATGCATTTCATAAACAGATAGCTTTGAAACATTTAAAGTGTTCAAGCAAAACTCGTACTTCATCAAATAAAGTATATAAACTTTAAATCACATAAATATGTATTTGAAAATGAGGGTAAAACCTGCTTTCATTTCCAAAATCATTTGTTATCTTTTCTCTTTAATTAGGTGGAATCTGTTTCGAACCAGACTCCCATTTTACTGCCAATACTGTCGATCTCATTTGCCTGGGGGATTAGATCCTGCTACCAGGTATTTACTGTTGAATCCCGAAGGATTTCAACCTTCATAGGGGGTGGTACTTAGTACCATTTATCTTGTAAAACATTTATCACATAACTTCTTCAATAGATACTTTCATGAGTATTTAAAACATGAAATGTATAATTTCTACAATAGGACTTCAAATACTTGTAACTATCAAATTCAGGATATTTAACATAATTTGGCATTTAAAACTTTAGACATGCTGAAATATGTTTTAAGAAAACTATGATAAATACCAATCACTGAGCATGTCATAATAGAGTTATAAAACAGTACAATTAAAAGCTGAATCATGTAAATACTGAATTTGAAACTTCAAATACTTCACATCCTTGAACTTAAAACTTTTTCAAATTCATGGAGTTAAATCTCCAATTCAAACACAGGGTTACTCACCTCGTACTTCTGGTTTTCGATCTATTTAGTCGCCTTTCCCTTGGCTTCCTTCAACCTGTGAAGCCACTCTTGCAGCGTTTCGGTGTCCTCCTGTTTCTTAATCTTTTTCGCTGCTAGTTGCTCCTTAGTTATAGTCTTGTAAATGAAGGGGCAAACGCTGCACACTTCGTTTGTTTTGGCAATCCGAATATATTTCTGAACTATCTGGAGTTGTTTTTCTAGCTTCTCCCGGAAAACTTTCTGTTTCGGATCATTTGCTCTTTGTGCCCTTGTCATCATTGGGGGAACTTCTCGTTCTTGATTCATTTTTGTGTCTATTAAATTCTCTGTTTAAAACACAATTTAACGTGTCAAGAAAACAGATTTCTACAATCATATTCTTCTGGGAGTTCCATTAACTTTAATTTAAAGTTATTTATTTGACATGTTTACGTGTCGTGTCTTTTCGTATTTCATTTCTCGTACTTGCCTCAGTTTAGTTCTTTGGCAATATTTCAGTTCATAGCCATCTAACAGATGCTATTCATCAAATTTTATGTCTTTTTATTTTAGACATTTCTTTTGGTCGAATAGATTCTACCATTGAGTCCAGAGTGTCGAAGAAAGTTAGTTTAGGCTTTCCTAACAGTTAATTCGGACTGTTATATGTAAAAGGACAAAATGGTCATTTACCATTTTACGTGTCACATTTTTCTGTACTTCGTTTCGTAATTCGGACTCCATTATTGAGTCTAGGATGTCAAAGAAGGTCAATTTAGACCTTCTTTGATCTCATTTCGGCTTTAGGGGTACCAGGAGTATTTTGGTCTTTTTACCCCTTTACGTGTCTTTATTTCTCGGGACCCCATTTCGTGTTGTGGACCTCACCATTGGACTCAGAAGGTCCAAGATAGTAAGAATATACTAATAACTTATTAATTTTGGTCAAGGGGTATTTTGGTCATTTATCCCTTACGTGTATTTATTTTTTCGGGCCCCGTCTCGTAAAACGGACCCTACCATTGATCTCAGAATGTCCAAAATAGTAAAATTACACTATTCATATGTTTAATTTGGACTTCGTTTGCTCTATTTATGCCACAAGGACAAAATAGTAATTTAACCTCATTTATTAAATAATTAAATTAATTATTTAATTATTTTTCCAGGGGTCTAAATGCATAATGTTTCCCTCAGCTGGGCCTCAGTATAATTTTTCTAAAGCCCAGGGGTCAATCCGTAAATATAGGAAGTCATGGTTTATTTTATTTTAAATAAAACAGAAAACCAGAGGATTCAATTGAATTTTAAGTGAACCGGTCCGGTTCAGTTGCAAACCAACCGGTCTATCCGGTTTATTTACATGTGGCTGACGTCAGTCCTAGCGTCCATTTACTTAACCGACATTCAAAACGTCGCCGTTCCAATTAATCGGTGGCAAGCCCAGAGGCTGCCACCTGTCCGAGTCGACCCAGTCTTATTTTAAAAACTGAGTTGACTCATCTTCGTCTTCCCCACGTCGACTCTACTGTTGCCCTAGTTTCCGAATTCCATTTCTTCCTATTTCGTGCAGTTTGGATCCATGGATCCTTACTGTTTTTGTCCCAAAATGTTCCTAAGGTATAAAAGACCAACTTGGCATTCATTTTAGACTTTAAAGCCCCTTCATATGTTCGGTTTAGGACATGATAACGCGAACTGTAATTCGGTCATACATGCTCATTTCTGAGCCAAATCACTTACGGTTTGTTCCATAATGATCCTCTATCCATGAGGTTTCAGTTTCCATTCAAAGAAATAGATTAAAACATGAGTTACAAGGTTTGGGGTGTAAACTCGTAACCTGCAACTTGGTGTTTGAGGGTCATTTTTTGAGCTTTTAGGTCGCGGTCATAGGTTTTTAGCATGCTCATAATATCTAATTTAAGTCTTGATAAGCCAAATCAAGCTTTAAGGAAGTCGATTCAGACCTGCCATGGGCAAGGTCTTCAATGGAGATTTTTCGTGGGTTTCATGTTTTCAGTCGTTTTCATAGCCCATTTTCATGCCTAATACATGTCTAGATATACATTTAAGCATTATATATACAAATCATAACCTAATCTCTTAACACATGCAAAATATTCTAGAGAGAGAATTTTAAAAGTTTTGGTGGGTTCACCTTTCACCACTGATTTCTCTTGCTTTCTTGCTCTAAAACTCTTCTTCTCTTCTCCTCAGTTCTTTCTCGTTTGGTTTCTTTCGTGAGAGAACAACATGCTTTGCATGTTTTGGTTTTAAAAGAAAGAGTAGCCGACCTCTCTCTCTCCTCCATTCTCTCTCTCTCTCTCTCTCTCTCTCTCTCTCTCTCTCTCTGATTTCATAGCCGTACTCTAGACCTCCCATCTCATAAATTTTGCTTTTCTTCTTTTCTACTTTGCATTTAATTTTGGCAAGATATTTATACATATAATATATACATATATATACATATACACATATATACAAGACACACACACACACACCAGACGACACACACACACACACACACCATTCACACACTCTGTTCACACTTTCTACTTTATTCATCTACATGCATACATACATGCTTCCATATACATACATGTATACTTCATTTTATACATATATATATATATATATATATATATATTATTTAATTAATATATATAACATTTCTTTACTTTAATTAATTAATAATTAAATTAATTAATTATTTTTTTGTAAATTCTCGTAATACGTGTCATATGACCCGGTATCCCGGGTCGGGATATTACATGCATGATGTTGAATGTCATGTAGATATAACTGTACACTTGCACATGCCACGCCTTTAATTTTGTTTCTTGCATTAGCATTATATTGTACCAACAGTTGAACTGACCCATTCGTGGGACAAACATTTCAGATGACGCTCCCGGCACTTGAGACTTGAGGAAGTCTTGCAGAGTGGAGGAGATATGAACTTAGGAGGATATTTGGCCCGTTGGGGCATGTTTTGTGATATAGGGCTTAAGCCCGAATGACATGTTGAATGTTTTTATTGACTGTGCTTTACATGGATGTACATTGAAGGAAATGAATGTAAGTTTGGGTTGAATCCGTTAGACCGTCCTTTATTTTCTTTATTATTTTATTTTCCTTTCGTCTCATCAGTCGCGCCACGGGTTCGCTGGAATTCGGGGCGTGACATAGTTTTTGACAGGCAGTTCAAGACGGGAAGTTTTCATACCAGAAAAGAGCAACATCGGTATGTATTATATTATATTAATATTTGTGTATATGTATTATATGACCAATATGTCTATTTTTATATTAGTATAGATACAATATATATTTATATACGTATTATATTATTGTAGTAAGTGTGTGTGTGTGTGTGTGTGTTTGAATATACATATTGTACATATTTATAAATGTATTGTATTATATTAGTAAGTGTGTGTGTGTGTGTATGTGTGTGTATGTATATATATATATATGTTAATTTTTAAAAAAATATATTTTATTGATAATCTAGTTCTCAGGTCGGTTTAGTTTATCTAAACTTTAAATTGAATTTGCACTAGCTAAATTGATTTTAAAACCGAACCAACCCAACTAATTCTAGAACTGAACCAACCTAATCCATTGAGATAGAGTCAGTTCGAGTTTACAATTCCTGAATTTTTTTTTTGGGCACGCGTATCCAATAGGGCTTAACGATTACCATTTATAAAAGAAACATATATTGAGAGTTAAAAACGTATGTGAAATACAACAAGAAATATCTTAATCAATGCGATGTGGTGCGAGTAAGATTGTTGAATACATTGGATTCAATATTTGGTGCAACAAGGAAATCCAGGAGACACTTTTTCTATTTCTATTCATCTATGCTTTTCAATAATACATTCCTTCCGCTCTCTCTCAATGCAACATTACATATATGTGATAATTAGGAGTTAAATATTTTCATTTTCCAATATGTGTATTTTTATTTAGATTTTGATATTTTTCAGTCTCATCCGATGTAATTTTTAAAAGAACTTTATAATTATACCTTGTATTAAATATATAAGTAGGGATCAAATTGATGATAGGTGTCATCAAATTAAAAAAAAAAAAATTGACGCTATGTAATATTATTACTTATTCTTAAAAATGACAACGAGATGGGAGTATCTTTTTTCCAGCCCAGCCCGCATACGACCGCGTTCCGATTTATTCTGGAAAGTTTGTAAACTCGTAGCCGACATAAGTCTATGAACGATGTGGTAAATGGCCAGCTGGACGGGGTCCCCCTTGAAATAACTACGCTACCTCTCGCCCCCCACTCATTTGCTCCTTCTTGACCGCATGTTACGCATTTTAATACTCCAACGTTTCCAGTCACATTTACTTAATTGTTTTTTCAAATTTACTATTCCTTTTTCTTTTTGACAGTAAAAAGGAGCTGGTATAATTTCTCACCTTTTGATTACAGTCTCTCTCTCTCTCTCTCAATAATGTGCATACGTGATTGTGGGGGAGATACAGCCACAGCTTTCAACATGTGACTTTCGTCTGGCATGTGATGGGCGTCTCTGATTCACCCGCGTCGTCAGTTAGCTGAGATAGGAAATATCAACAAAGCGAAACCGTCGTCACCGTGGCCAGGCAGACTCCTTCGCCCTTCTCATTCGCAATTTCCCAAAATTGACCCGGCTTGGAAGGCCGACAGGCGTCGCGTCGCTTCTACACTGCTCCACGCAATCCTCCACGTGTCACTTCTCATAATCAATCTTTTCCTTTTGCACCGACACCCTCCTTTTCCTATTATATACTGACTTCTCCCCCTCAACTCCTATATATTCCCATTCATACACCCATCTTGCGTAAAACACACAATTACTTGATCCCTAGTCTCTTGTAGTAAAAATAATATTTACTATGTACAATAAATTATACTGACCTCTTTTAAAAATTTTAATAAGAGTTAATTATGCTTTATTATTCTGAAATTTTGTTTCAATTTTAAAAAAATTTCTCAATTATCAATTATAACAATTAAGTCTCTCAATTTTTAATTTCATTTCAATTGAGAAAAATTGCAATCAATCGTTAACAGTCGTCTCAAATTGATTATATTTTAGTACCCTATAATTTCTTATGGGTTTCAAATCAGTATCTTGTAATTGTATACGAGTTTCCAATAAGGTCCTATAATTTTATATGAGTTTCAAATGAGACCCTATAATTTTAAGGGTTAATTATACTTTAGTACCTTGAAGTTTTGTCCTGATTTCAAATAAGACCTCGATTATCAATTGTAACAATTCAGTCTCTCAATTTTTACTTTCATTTCAATTGTGGCCAATTGCAAACAACTATTAATGGCCATCCCAAATTGATTACATTTTAGTACCTTATAATTTCATATGAATTTTAAAATAATACCCTGTAATTGTATACGGATTTTAAATAATTTTCATAATTATCTATAAGTTTCAAATGAAGTCTTATAATTTTAATATGTAAACGGCTACCGTTAAAAATTTTGGATAGCCATTTGAAATTGGTCTCAATTGAAATGAAATTAAAAATTGAGAGACTAAATTATTACAATTGATAATCGAGGATTTTATTTGAAATCAGAACAAAATTTTTGAGTACTAAAGTATATTTAACCCTAATTTTAATATGTAAACAACTGTCGTTTAAAATTTGGGGTAGTTGTTAACGACCATTTGCACTTGGCCTTGATTAAAATGAAATTAAAAATTAAGGGACTGAATTATTAAAACTGGTAATTGAGAGTCTTATTTGAAATCGAGACAAAACTTTAATGTATTAAAGTGTAATTAACTCTTATGACAATTACAAAGACATCTTATGAGATTTTTGAAATTACATTAATATCTTCTATTTTTACTGACAAACTACAAAGACCTCCTCTAGCCTTATTTTTTTTCAAAATGACAAAAGTGCCCGTTTTATTTTATTATTTTTTTTTTTACATCTTTTTCAATTATGACCATTTTTTTAACTTTGTTTTAAAGAAATTTTTTTTATTTTATATAAAAAATAAATTTAAGATAAATAATTTACATTTTTTAGTCAACGACTATTTTAATTAATATTTATTTAAAAATGGAGAAAAAATTAGAAAAAAATTGGTCAAAATTTAAAAAACCAAAAAAAAACAAAATATATATTGATGCTGCACTTTTTGACTCGCAATAAGTGTGGGCTCCGTGACTTGTAGAACACTTAAAAAGACGATCAGAGGTCCACCGGATTGGCTCCGGCGGTAGCCGCTCCGATGCTTAAGTAAGTAAAAGGAATTGAAAGACTGTATTGAAAGCCAAAGAATGAGCATGAAAATAAAGCGTACCTTTAGGATTTAATTTATAGATCGCGGCCTTTCCTAAGTTGATTAGGATTCGATGCCATGAATATAGGGATTTGATCATCGGAGATTTCAGTTACCTTGTGGAGCGTTGAGTCGTAGATGGAGATAATCATAGATAGTAGTTCCCGTGTTGAAGACTGTTTCCTTATTCCATGCTTGGTAGTTGTTTAAAGAAACCATAAGGTCGGTACCATATGAAGTGTCACATCCCGAACCCCACCCTACGCGGATGTCGAGGACGTGACTGCCAGTCGGTCGCGACGCGACCAACCAAAGGCAAATTCTGAACTTTTCGACGAATTGCACTCCAACTGTAGGGTCAGATGCAGCGGAATTTAAAACTTTTTCTTTGTATCACGGGAATGCAACTCACTTATCCATCATAAGTATATGTATCACAGAGCAAGACTAAATCCAGTCAGTCAACAATTCTAATTTTAGAGCATATCTAAAATCAAGCATATAACAATAGAGCAGATCTAATATCTCTAGAGTACCATTAGTTCCATGAGCCATGTCTATCTAGTATATATGAGTCAAGTCAATCATAACATACCACTCACCGGAATAACCAGGTTCGATCTACAATAAACCAGTCTCTACAATTCAGTGCCGTCAGATCCTTACTTGCAATGCCACTTGGCCTATTCACGTCATGTCATAGTACCTTCTAATCCAATGGAGGTAATTCCTGAAAAATGTCAGAATAATGGGGTGAGCTTAAATAAGCCCAGTGAGTAACACAGGTTCCCTATCATGGGTTTCAAAACCAGTTTTGTGCTTCCAAGGCACATGGATAAATTAGTCATTACAAAAATAACTATTTTTATAAATCCATTTCATAAGCAGTCTAGTACAATAAAACAGAATCGAACAATCAATACAAGCGGATCGGAACATGACATAACCAATCGGTCAAAACAATAACTATTGCTAATATATCGGTCAAGACACAGACTTTTCATTAACAGAACGAATCACAATCGGGACTGAGTGGGAACAATAAGTCAGTCAAGACAGGGGCATATTATCAATGGCTAGAACATAGCAGAGTTGAACAAGATCAATCAAGACAAGGCATACCAATAATAGGACGGAAACATAACGGAACTAGACCATCTATCAATCAGGCCAGACATATCATCAACGGACGGAATATAACGGAATCGAATGGAAACAATACATCAGTCAAGCAAAGGCATATCGCGAACGGATAAAATTATAACGGAACTAAACGGAAACAATACACTAATCAAGACACAGGCAAATCATGAACAGGACACAACATAACGGAACTGGGTAGAAACAATATAACAATCAAGTCAGGGACACATCACTGTCGGAACTAATCATAACTGGACTGAACAATATTTCAATCAAGACAGACGTATCATCAACGGACAATACACAACGGAATTGGACCATATGTCAATCAAGGCAGACACATTATCAATGAACGGAACATAACAGAATCGAACAGAACAAAACATTAGTCAAAGCAAAGACATATCATCAACGGACAGATCATAACGGAACTGGACCATATATCAATCAAGGCGGACTTAACATCATTAACGGATGGAACATATCAATCGAGGCAGACATATCATTAACGGACAGCACATAACCGAACTGAACGGAATTCCTAATTCGAAGGACACAAGCACATCACGTGGAATGTGGTACAAAGGGCGTACATTAAGTACATACATTTAAACAATATAGCATTCAAACAGTATACTATACGAAGCGGTACGATACAACAAAATGTTGTTCTCTGCCTATATCACATGGTTTATTTAATCATTTCGGAAATAATGGTTCAATATATCCATTTTATCTCAACAGTTCAAAACGGACAAAACAGTACGGAATGCTAGCACAGGGATCAGGAATATAGTCAAGTATTTAAAAAGACTAAAACCATGTCATAAGTGATATAGTACGAAAAGCATGCATTTAAATAATTGCACTTAAATAATTGCATTCAAAACAGATCAGTAAATCAAGGGACAGTATCAAAACAGTGTCAGAAGTTACTCACAAACTTTACGCTTATTTCCTTGCATAAATAATCCGATAACCTCCAGGTACGTCAGGCATCTCCATGTATATCCTGAATAATAATCATCAATCACAGACAGATCAGAACTCATCCATTCAGGTCTCATTCGTCATCTTAGGTATCTATCGGATTACCTAAGGTAGCCTAATAGCCTATCGCCCTTCCATTGGGTCTCACTCGAGGCTATTTCTTTCTTTAATTAGGCTTAGCAGTTATTAGGATTATATCCTAAGTCATTTAGACTTCAATTGTTATCAGTCAGGCACTCATTCAACCTTAGGGGCAAAATGATAATTTTACCATTCTTGTCCCGGACCCTGTCGTGGTCTTCGGAATAGTCTTTATATCTTAAGTACAAAGTTCTACGTCCTTTGGACTCCAATCGGTATCAGTTAGGTTCTCATTTTAACCATAGGGGCAAAATGGTAATTTTTCCATTCTTATCACGGACCCTGTTATGGTCCTCAGAATATCCCATATATCGTATATATGAAGTTTTAAGTCTTTTAGACTTTAATCGGTATCAGTTGGGTACTTATTTAGTCCTAGGGGCAAAATGGTAATTTTGTCATTTTTGCCCCGGACCCTATCATGGTCCTCAGAACGTCCCATATATCTCATGTATAAATTTGTAAGTCCCTTGGACTTCATTTGGTATCCGCTTTAGATCGTCGGGACACATCGGTCATTTTTCGTTTTACGCGTTGACTGTTTCGGAGTCTTATTTAGCCCTTCAGTGTTCATAATTATCCCTATGATAATTTATCAGATCAGTTTGACCTCTACTTTGCACTTACAGTGCTTAGGGGTATTTTGGTCATTTTGCGTTTTGTGTAATTCTGACCCCAATTCGTCATCTAATCAAGTATACAGTCTCACCAGTGTCTGGGCTCCTACCGGTATCAGTTTCGTCCCAATCGGACTTTGTTTAGGTCTCGTACGGTATCAGGGGTAATTTGGTAATTTTATGTGTCGTATTTTTCGGCACGTCAGTTCATAAAATGGACCTCACCATTGGGTCCAGAACGTCCAACATAGTGAAATTGGACTGTCTGTTATGTTTAATCGGCCCTGGGTATCATTAAGGGCAATTCAGTCATTTACACCTACGTGTCTGTATTTTTCGGGACCTCAGTTCATTAAACGGACCTCACCGTTGAGTTCAGAATGCCCGAGATAGTCAAAATAGGCTATCTGATACTTTTATTTGGGTCTGGGTACCATTAGGGGCAGTTCGGTCATTTATCACTTACGGGTCTGTATTCTTCGGAACTGTATTTCCAAAATCGGACTGTACCATTGAGTCCTGAATGCTTGAAATAGTAAAAATACACTATTTATTTAATTTATTTGGACTCCGTTTGACATATTTAGTGTCCAGGGGTAAAATTGTAATTTTACCTATTTAATAAAATAATTAAATAATTATTTTATTATTTAATTAATTACCAGGGGCTTAAATGAAGAAATTTTCCAAAATGTGGGCCACTGTGTAATATTTCTAAACAGTAGGGGCTAATCAGCAATTTCAGAAGACTTTAGGGTTTAAAAATGTAATTTCATAAAATTAGGGGTTCAGGCCGTCCGGTTCTAGGGTTCAGGTGGCTAAACCGGTTCAAAACACTTAAAACCAACCGGTTCACTAACCTTTGGAAAACCGGAATAGCATATTCCAGTTAACCCTAATCTGGCCCCTATCCGTGGTTTGGACAGACTTAATCCAGGATTTCAATTTATTAATCATGTTGCCAAACAGTCGGATTTCAATTTAAAATCAAAACAGTAAACCTTAAACGGTGCCGTTCCAATTAATTCGGTGGCATCCCTCTTCGCTCAACACGTGTCCGAGTTGGCCCGGTTGACTCGGCTCAAGGCAGCGAGTCAACTCGGTCGTCTTCTTCATCAAATTACCCTCGGTTGCCCTAGTTTCTGCAGATTTCTTCTTCCAATTTCGTGCTATTTCAAGCACGGTTTTCAACATGTTTTGATTCCAAAACATTTCTGGGAGTGATTACAACAACATAGCATCATTTTCATGCTTCGAATCCACGGATTAAGCTCTGTATAGCCGATTATCATGAGGGATTTCAGTTCGGTCGTGTGGCCTCGTTTCTCAACCAAATCTCATGGGATTTGGCTTGTTGTGACCCTTGTAACAGGGGCTTAAATTCCCCATTTAAATATTTTAGTTTTGGTGTCGATTTGCGGAGTTGGGTTTTTGAACCGAAACCTGCAACTTCGAATTTGAGGGCCTTCCCATGCAGTTTTGGGTCGCAGATTAGGGTCTTTAGGACCCTTGTGACCTCTAGATCAGGTCTTGACCAACCGAATTCAGTTTAGCTTAGGTCGAATCAGACCCAGTTTTGGAGGTGGTCATCTATGGTGGATGGGTCACGGCTTTGGGTTTTTCATGACTCTTCGACCCTCTCAGTTGGTTCATGACAGTTCCAGGCCTCATTGTAGTGCATATATACAATTTATATGGCTTAAAAATATCAGGAACAGATCCAAAATTTAAACAAGAAATTTTTTAGAGCAGTTTTAATGTTTTACCTCTTGGACGATCACCGATCCTCCATAGCCCAGTCCAAACCCCTCAGTTGTGCCTTTGGCACCTCAGAGCCTCACAATTAGTCGTGCCTTATGCTCCATCATGCAACAACAAGTCAAGCTCAAGCTTGTACATCCATGGACATACACACATTTTCTTGTGCACCACTTTGGCAACCTTCTCCCGAGCACACACACACACGAGCAAATTTTGTTCCTCAATTCTGAGACACACAGGGCGCCCATATGTATCAAATACACATGTAGACATATGTATTTTTGTATGCATGTTGATTTGATGTGCATGCTTCTCCATTGGTGGAGAGAATGGCCCAATCAGATTGTATATATATATATATATATATAACATATATTATATATCATATACGGTTGCATGAAATCCCATTGGCCCAATTTGAGGTGGAGCCTTGGGCGATTCAAAGATATATATATTTTGGTTATATATATGTGCACAAAGTAATGACAGCCCAGTTGGTAAACTTTTTGAGAAAAATTCCTTCCTTCTCAAGGTCAAGGGTTCAATTCCCTTGGCCTCCCATTTGGCCCTTTTTTCACATTTTTGGTTAAGGCCTTGTTTGGCTACGCATTAATTCGGTTTCAGTGTTTGCCTCATAACTTTCATTCCGTAACTCTTTTTTCGATGCGGTTTGTTCCGAGAGTTTCATATTTCAGTTATCTACAGTGTCGGAGGTTCCGTGTCATTTATTAGTCATTCGGGATTTCCGTGGTTAATTAATTCGAATTCCGTCAGTGTTAAATTGACATTATCTCACCTAATTAATGGATAATTAGGTTCGGGTATTATACCCTATTCTCGGACATGTTTAATCATTCTATTGGTCTAGTGTGACCACCGGGAGATTAAGGTTAATTTCCTTAATTATTCCCTGAGCCGGTATTAATTAATAATTAATATTTAATTATTAATTATACAGGATCGGGGTGTTACATGAAGTGTTGAATAAATATTGCCCAGAACATAAAGTCTGGAGGATATGTGCATGAGAACGCCGTGGAGGCTTCGCCTGCACTGTATGACCGAGTTTATTGGCTCTGAATGATGTATTTATGAGAATGCCCTGAAGGCTAGTCACTACTCTGTATGATCAAGATCATTAACTCTGCACGCACACGTGTCTCAAGGTGATTGGTGTGTCTGTTTGTGGTATATCAGCTACTCCCCCCCGAGCCCTAGTTAGAAGCTAGGGCTTAACTAGGGTTATGGGTTTTGTGAAGATTCATACGTTTCGTTTCTCCACCTCTCAAGACGCCGGTTTAATGAGTTATTTATTGCGCAGCCGATACTTGAGAATCCATCATTATTTTTAACCGTTGCGTTGGCTCGTCTTGGAAGACTCATATTCCGGATGTATATATAAAGGGAGGGAAAGGTCTTTCATACCTTTCTTCTACTCTTGCTTCTATAGTACCAGACCGCCATTTGACATATTTTGAAGTTTGAAGGATATCCGGTGTTCATAGTCCTTTCTTGATCTCAGGTTCGATTTTAGTTCCCTTCTACATTCCTTCTCATTTGTTTCATTTCTTTCTTTTGTTCGCCATGTCCGGCTTTGGATCACACTCTGGTTCGGGCTGTAATATCCCGACCCGGAATACATCACGTATACCGAGGTAGGTCGGTTAAAACATGTAACTTAAACGATAAGATATGAATGTCATAGTATTCTCATGGAAATGAAAGACTGGAGACTGTAATCACGGAAATGAATGACCAAGGCTGGGTAACACCCGAGCATCACAGGGCATTGCATCGAAATACGTGCATGCACGCATTCCCATGCATGCATACGTGAACGTAGATACATAGCTTGATTGAAATCAGTGTATGCAAATATGATTTAAAATAGAATTAGACCCCCACATATACATGTATATACATGTATAAAAGAAGTGTATTTCATGTGTATATATGTATAAGATATAATGTATTATACATGTATGATGTATTTATGTATATATGTATATATGTATATTTACATAAGAAACAAAAAGAAAGGAAAAAGGAAAAAGGGGAACTGCCTTGGGCAGTATGCAGGCACCAAAGAGAGTGTGTGTGTCGGCTATGTGAGAAATGTGTGTGTTATATATATATAATATGATATATATATATATATACATAAGTGCCCAACAAGTCTCCAAGCCATTTAATGCAAAGGTTGCATTTGGCAGAGAGAGCACAGGTTCTAGGTCAAAGAAAGAGGCCATAGAAGGGGGAGGAACCGAGAGAGAGAGAGAGAGAGAGAGAGAGAGAGAGAAAAGAGAGAGAGGCGGTGGAAACTCTCTCTACAAATATAAGCCTACGGGTGTGGGTTTAAAGGCACAACGAGACCAAATTTGATAGAACACTTTGGCAAAGAACTAAGGAGCATAAACAGGAAGTTTGGAGGGTCATAGTGAGCTAAAATCCGAAACCCAGGTAAGTACATCAAGTTCTGTTTTTGAGATTTTAAGCATGTATATTTGATCTAAATTCAGGGTCTTAATAAGCATGCTTCTAGCTTTTAAATGCAAGAAAAATAATAGAAAAAGGTTTAGAAACCATGGAGATATCCCAAGTTGCAGGTTTCATGGATAATTTCGGGTTCCATGAATTTATGCTTAAAACTTTGATGTTTGTTTATGAAAATAGTCCTTAGAGGTGCAGGAAACCATTTAAAATGGATTAGGGTCAAAACAGTGTACAAATAGTCACGAAATAGGAAGGATATGGGTCACCGGAAAGTCGGCCGGAGATACTTAGGCTCTATTTCGTGAAGTTATGAAGGGATTTAAAGGAAATGGAAAATGGATTTGAAATCCTTAGGAGAAGGGGAAGAGAATGACATTTAAAAAGGGCCAAAATCTCACTGAAAAATGAGTCACCGTCGCCGGAGAAGGTGACTGTGCACACCGGAACCCTACCGGAGACGTGGGGAAGACGATCGGAAAAGCGTGGGGGGCTATCGGGTCAAAACTGGGATGGATCTGGGTTCGGAGCGGGTCGGTACCCGACCGGATATGAAACGGACCGAAGCTATGTCGTTTTGGGTTTCTAATTAAATGGATTTGGGCATGTTTGGTTGCAGGAATAATAAATAGAAATTGGGTTTTGGGGTTAACCGAAACAGGGATAAGGATAGGGAATTGGGTTATTGAAATCCGGTTCTTGAATGAAAGTGAACCGTTTGGTTCAGGGCAAGGGTGGACCGGTCTAGGGTTTTTAGGTCTGAACCAACTGGTTCAGACCGCAGCTTATGGGATTTATAAACCGGCCCCAAATAGTTTGGGAAATTACACTGTTGCCCAAGTATAAAAAATTAATTAAATATTAATTTTACAATAATGCCCCTATTCCAAAAAGAGGTCAAACGAAGTCCAAACGACACAAATGAATAGTCAAAACCTATTATCTCGGACGTTCTGAGTCCAATGGTGGGATCCGTTTTACGAGACAGAACCCCGAAGCATAAAATACCGTAAAAGTGCAAAATGACTATTTTGCCCCTTTTAGTACAAAAGTCCAAATGGAATTCTGCGAAAGCCTAAACCGACTTTCTTCGGCATTCCCGACTCAATGGTAAAGTCTAAAATAGTATTTGAAATACTTATGATAGAAAAGCATAAAATTTGATGAATAGCATTTATTCTGAAACGTATTCACTGATATATAGGGAACTCAAAAGGCAAGGGTATACTCACGGATTTCTAAGATAGAAGCATGATAAGAGGTAAGTGGATAACTTTCTCTTACATGTGGTGTTCCCACAAGCCAAGTTTAATCTTTTACTGCCAAACTCGTACTCTTGAAAGTATTGATATCCTTGTGTTCCACATTTCGATATTTTCTATCTTGTGGACATATCATTGACTGATGTATCACTGTTATCATGTTTCACTGTGCTTTGAAAGCACATATGTTATTGCTATCCACTTTGTGATATTTTTCTATCTAGTGGACCTTGATTGATTGCTATATCATTGTTATCATGTTGAACCATGCCTTGAAAGGCCTACTACTGTATCCTCATTGAATGAATGATATTCCATTTTTATATTCTATGGAATTACTATGATCATGACATGTTTATGGACACGGGAGTTGTGCTCAGTCACAACAACCATCTGATGCTATCTGATTAAATAGGACCTACGGGTCGAGTCCGTGAACGGACAAATGGCAAATTATTGGAATTGACTGGGGGGTATGCCTGGCCCCAAAAGATCGAGGGTCTGCCGAGCCCTGAAACAGAATAACAGCATCTCTTATGATTAACAGAATTGATTGTTGAATGGTACTATTTCCTTATAATTCTTCAAGTCTCGAAAGACTTGCATTGATTGATTTGATTGTGATCGGTTCATTGTGGCAGTACTTCATTGTTGTTATACTTTCATTTTACACTATTACTTCTGATTGTGTATTGTGATTACCTTTCATTGGCCCTAGTGGCAATTATGTTTCATTGGCTATCCCAGTATCTCCTTCCTTATGATTGGCTATCATTATCTTATTCATGGATACACATTGATCATCGATACCAGTGTTGGAGATCTATTTTACTTACTGAGCTTTGTAGCTCATTCCACCCCATTTACCCCATTTCAAGTGATGACGCTGCGAGACCCCAGTAGGAGTCTGAAAGCGTAGGGGGGGCATTTTGAAGTATTGTATCAGTCTATGTTAGTTCTCCCATGTATTCACCACCCCCGGGTGCTGGTTACGGTTTAGTTCTCATTTTGAATTTTGTAGAACTATGTCATGTATTAATAAGACTTCCGCCGTTTAATGTATTTAAAAAGACTTCCGCTGGATTACTGTAACTGATAAATGACTTCCGCTGTTTATTGTTTTAAATTTTTAGTACATTGCATATTAGTACTATGATACAGGAATGGAAAAAGTAGGGAAGGCCTTCGGGTCGGCCCCGCGACACGAGATCCGCATAGGGTGGGTTTCGGGTCGTGACACGGGCAGTCCTTCTGAGACCGTTCCTCAACTACAGTTAGCGAATCTTCCTTCTGTAGATAATGATGAAAATAGATTGATAGAACCCCTCTCTAGTCCGGGGGTTAGGATTGTTGATGCATTTGATGAGCCCCCAAATAGGGCTGGTGAGACTTCTGGTCGATCCGGTTACAGAGAGGAGGGCGAGAGTGTTATCACCGAAACAATGTAGGAGGAATTATGGGCGAAATTCAAACTTCCCACAAATGTGACTTTCAGGGTCCCAGATTCTCAGGATCGTCCATGCAATGTTAGAGAGGGGGAAATATGTGTCTATCTGGCCTGGTTTGAAATGGGTCTTACACTCCCCCTTCCTGATATTATAAAATAATTCTTTTGTTGGTTTGACCTTTGCCCCGCAGACCTGAACCTTAACAGTTGGAGACATCTGTTGAGCTTTATTGTGTTAGGACATAGGAATAAGGTCAATGTGTCCCTTGACCTGATCCGTAGTAATATGGATCTAAAACTTCAGAAGGCGGAAGGCCTTTATTATATGTCTTTTGATAGTGGGTTCAAACCCCTTACTTCTGTGCCCTCTTCCAACAAGACTTGGAAAAAGTGGTATTTCTTCATAAAAGGAGGATGGGAATTCAAGGATATCGAAAGCAAACCTTCATCATTCCCTCAAACCACTAGGTGAAAGGGTGAGGCCCAATTTTCCTGTGGCTGCATTGATTCTGTTTTGTACGCCGATTACTGAACTGATCAATTTCTGTGTTTGCTTTGCAGTCAGGAGTGCGTAGAAGAGGCCGGCCGTTTCTCCCGTGCTACAGGAGCAATATAAAAAGCTCTTAAAGCCCAGCAATCTAGACCATTCCTCCATTGTTAACCCTGCAAGATTGATGGCTGCCAGGGGGAGTGTTGAGGAGGTTGCTAATAGTGTGATGGCTCGGTGGGAGACCGGGCCATCTTCGTCTGTGGCAGCGGGGGAGGCTTCTTCCCCATTGGTCCCTCCTGTCCAAAAAAGGCGGAGGTTAGTTCAGTCCTCTCCTGAGCCTGCTGAGGGGGAGAAAGAAGATCCTATCCCCATTTCGATGGTCCCCCTGGCCCCGTCTCGGCGAGCGGGCAAGGGGGCATCGTCATCGGTGGCTCCTGATGCTGCTGATCAGGGGGCCGAGAGGATTCTGAGGGACTTTTGGGCCAAAGGCTTAGTTAAACTCAAGCCCCAGAAGTCGGAGAAGCTTCTTGCTGATCTGACCGCTCTTCAGGTCAAGGTGAGTTCGTCAGATCCTTTATTTCTTTTTCGCTTTTTTCCAAGTATTTTGGCTGGTACTGAACTGTTTACTTTGTACTTTGCAGACCCTGCATACCCTTTCTGCTCTGGTGGAGGTTTCTCCCCCTGCGGAGCAGTTTGACCAACTCAGGGCTGAGCTGGACGATCTTAGGCTTCAGCTTGGTACTGCTCAGTCGGAGGCTCACGACTCCGCAGAGAAGCTGAAGGAGTCCCAGAACTTCTTGATCGTGATGGAATCGGAGAGGAACCTTGCCGTTGAGCAGGCAAAGAGGTTGCAGGCGGAGATGAATGGCATGCGGTATCAATATCGTAAAAAGCTTGACGACGCCGTGGAACAAGCCTTGGTAAATAATGAGGAGGAAATGAGATCAGAGCTAAAAGGAATGACCACTCGCCTGATTACGTTTGGGTTCAACAACTTCCGATCCCAGCTTCTTGCCAAGTTTCCTGACCTTGATGTCTCCTCAATTGTGCCACCTGGATCTGAACCTTCAGAGGTTGCTATCCAAAATGAAGTGGCTGATATCCTACCTGCCGATCCCACTGAAGCGGTCGTACCGACTGAGACGGTTGATGCTGCCCCTGCCGATCCTTCTCTAGTCGTTGATCCTGTTCCTGCTGATCAGGCTTAGGATGTATATTTTGTTATTTTTGGACTTCCAATGTACTTGAAATATACATTTGTTAATGGAACAGTCTTTTGCTTGATGCTCTTGTCTTCTTAGTTACATTACTCTGTAGTGTTTGTGCATGACTCAAGTTATACTGCTCTGTAGTGTCTTAACTTGTAGTTGATTGTGGTCATTGTTGCATATAGCGTTGCTCTGGAGCTTAGTATATACCAGACCAGATTTTCTTCTGTAGGTGGTTGCATTCCGAGCTCTTTTACCTACCGTAGGTCAGTAATTAAAGACTTCTTTGAAACATTTCATAGCTGGCTGTTCTAAATCTGGAGACTTATAATAATAAGTGGGTATTCCGTGACTGTAGTTCGGTTGATCAGAACTTCTGCCTCCAAATCTGTTAAAACAAGGGTCAAGGTACATCAAAGTTGATGGACCTTCGTTGTATACGTGGCCCATCAAGCGTTAATGTCCTGGAGAAATTGTCACGTCTACATATATGTGGATAAGACTGAAAATTCTATATACTGCGTGTGTGGCTCTACCTTTTGCTTCTCCCAAGAGGACGGTTTAATGCCTTATTTATTGCACCACCGTCGTTTGGGATTTTGAAGCTAACTTTTTGCCTAACCGTTGCGATGGTTTGATTGGGTGGCTGTTGGGCCTCAAAGGTCTATATAAGTGGAAGAGGAGCGTACGGTTGCCCCCCATCTTCTTACTTTACTCTCAGACTGTTTCGTTGTTGGAGAGATTTTTAATGTTTTTCAAAAAATTCTGTTTATTCGGAGATGATCAATGATCTTCAATCTGAGTTGGGAATGATTAAACTGTGGCCAAGAGTTATCCTTCTTTTTGATTTAGTCTCCAAGAAAGGATTAGAGGAGGCTAAGATCTTCTTGTCCATCTTAGCATCTGGTCGAGATTTCTCCGATGGGAGGTGGTCCCTCCTTGATTCAACCAAGGCTTGGAGCATCGGTGATGAAGACGAAGGTGAGATGCTGTCTTCCCTCTGTATTCTGGCAGACACCCTTGCTCAAATCGGCCAGGGTGTGACAACTACTTTGAGAGAGATAAATGTGGGCTGCCTCCTCCCCCTTGTGACTTGGCAGAGACCCTTACTTCAATCCGCTAGGGTGTCATGCCGATTACAAAGGTGGAGAATCAAAAGTCTCCTAAAGCCCAGAGCCCTCATCATCCGTTGGTATTGAGATCATTAATAGCGATGATGGAATGGCCTGGGTGCTCCTTGATGCAGATTGGGGTTCAGGGTTCCTTCCTTTCAAATGGAGCCGACGGCATCGGTAATGGAAGGTTGGATCCTGTGCCCTTATATCATTCGAGGAAGAAAGTCGTGATGCTGCAAATAGTAGTGATATAGTAGCTTTCTGTAGTAGCCTGTGTAATGGTGCCTTTGTTGTAGCCTTTTGTGTACTTGTTCTGTTTCCAGTCTTCTTGTACTGATGTAAATCTTCTGAGTCATTAATAAAATTGAGTTCCTTTTTCTCAGATTTGATGTTCTTTTCTGTTTGAATGTGCTTTTCTGAGTTAGATCACCCTTTTGTGCACTTCTGATGAATAACTCCTCTTTATGCCTCAAGAATAGATCAAAGAAACTTTGCACAAAACTTGAAGTTTCGAAATAGTATTCTTTAAATCTGTTCGGCACTTGTAATGTTTGTTGCTAGATAAGCAAAATAAGTTAAGTGTCAGCTTTGGGGAGTTCAGACCTGGGAGACTTGCGTGAGTCTTGGTCGAAGATGCTTAGAACTTCTGCCTTTAGATGGACTGGATCACAGAGTCTGCTAATTGAAGATGGGTCAAGCTCGGAAGGCCTGTGCATTAGGGTGGACCAGGCTCTGGAGGCCTGTGCATTAGGGTGGACAAGGCTCTAGAGGCCTGTGCATTAGGAGACGGACCAAGTATTTAAGATCTGTACATTATGGACCAGGCTCTGGAGGCCTGTGCATTATAGATGGACCAAGTACTGAGACTTGTGCATTATGGACCAGGCTCTAGAGGCCTGTGCATTATAGATGGACCAAGTACTAAGACTTGTGCATTATGGACCAGGCTCTAGAGGCCTGTGCATTATAGATGGACCAAGTACTGAGACTTGTACATTATGGACCAGGCTCTGAAGGCCTGTGCATTATAGATGGACCAAGTACTGAGACTTGTACATTATGGACCAGGCTCTAGAGGCCTATGCATTATAGATGGACCAAGTACTGAGACTTGTACATTATGGACCAAGCTCTGGAGGCCTGTGCATTTATAGATGGACCGAGTGCAAAAACTCGTACATTATGGACCAGGCTCTGGAGGCCTGTGCATTTATAGATGAAAATTCTATGGAAGTAAAAGAAACATCTCTACTGATAATACTTCCGTAAGTATTCCACATTCCATGGCCTAGGAATAGGCTTCCCGATCATGTCTTCTAACCAGTAGGTGGTAGGCCGAACAACCTTTGTTACTTTGTAGGGGCCTTCCCAGTTTGGTGACAACTTTCCCATAGTGGGATCCTTGGTGTTTTAAAAGACTCTTCTTAAGACATAGTCTCCGACTTGAAAGCTGACTGTCTTGAGTCCTACCTTGGATTTGTTGACCATTCTTTGTTGATAGGCTTCCATCCTGATGCTGGCTTGATCCCTTCTCTCTTCGAGCAAATCCAAGTTTTCCATCAGCTGTTGATCATTGGATTCTTGCTCAAAGGCTTCTCTTCTCAGGGTTGGCATACCGATCTCAACTAGTATTACTGCTTCTGTCCCATAGGCTAGTGAGAAGAGAGTTTCAGAGGTGGGAGTTCTTCTGGTTGTTCTGTAGGCCCAAAGGACTCCAGGGAGTTCTTCTGCCCACTTTCCTTTAGCCTGTTCCAACCTTTTCTTTAACCCGTCAAGGATTGTTCGGTTGGTGACCTCTGCTTGCCCATTTGCTTGTGGATGGCCTGGAGAAGCGAAGTGCTGCCTAATGTTGAGATTTTCACAGAATGTCTTGAAGCCTTTACCAGTGAATTGTGTCCAATTGTCGGAGATAATCACACGTGGTATGCCGAACCTGCACACAATGTTCTTCCAAGTGAAGCTCTCAACTTCCTTTTCTGTGATATGTGTTAAAGGCTCAGCTTCGGCCCATTTAGAGAAGTAATCAATGGCCACCAATAGATATTTCCTATTCGGAGGTGCCTTTGGTAATGGACCCACGATGTCCATCCTCCATTGAGCAAAGCGCCAAGGACTAGCAATCGGGATGAGCTCGTGATGAGGCTGATATTGATATGGGGCAAATCTTTGGCATTTGTCGCACTTCTGAACATACTCCTTAGCCTGTTTTAGCATGCTAAGCCAGGTAATAGCCCTGAGACAGAGCTCGGTGAGCTATGGTTCTGCCCCCATTATGATTCCCTCAAATTCCCTCGTGTATTTCAGCCAAGACATATTGTGACTCTTCTAGAGCTAAGCATTTTAACAGAGGTTGAGAATACGACCTTCTGTAAAGCTTGTTGTTCAGGACCAGGTACCGAGCCGCTCTGATTCGGATTCTCCTGGCTTTATTTTTGTTTTCTGGAAGGAGCCCGGATCTTAGGTACTGGAGGATTAGAGTCATCCACTTCTGGGGCTGTTCATTAATTTGAGCAATTTGGGCTTCCTCTATGCTGGATCCTAGCTGAAAGGAGATCTTTATTATGGAGTTTGCTTCAGACTTGAGGCGAGAGGCCATGTTAGCCAGAGCATCTGCTCTGTAATTTTGGCTTCTCTCAATTTTCTGGATAGTAAATGTCTGGAAGGAATGCCTCAAGTGGTTTACCAATTCGGAGTACCGGAGCATCCTATCATCTTTAATGGCAAATTCTCCCAAGACTTGGCTCACCACCAGTTAGGAGTCAGAGAAGACATCGAGGTTCTGAGCCTCGTATTCTAAGGCAAGCTTCATGCCTAAGATTAGGGCTTCATATTCTGCTTCATTGTTAGAAGCTTTGAATCCCAAGCTGACTGCTTTTTCTGACGTGAGCCCATCAGGGGACTGTAGTACCAGGCCTACTCCTGAAACTTGATCGGTTGATGATCCATCAATGTACAGCAACCAGGTTCCCGAGGTTTCGGTGAGTTATGCCTTGTTTTGAAGTGCCGGGGTGAACTCGGCAATAAAATTAGCTAAGGCTTGTCCTTTGATGGAGTTTCGGGATACATATGATATGTCGAATTCCCCCAGCTCCATAGACCACTTCACCAATCTTCCTGATACCTCAGGTTTCCTCAGTATTGACTTTAGAGGATAGGCAGTTGGGATCTCAATTGGATGGGCTTGAAAATAAGGTCGAAGCTTCCGAGCTGATATGACCAGGGCATAGGCCAGTTTTTCTACTTCCGGATATCTCTTCTCCGTGTCAAGTAGTGCCCTACTGACGTAGAATATAGGCCTCTGCACTCCCCTATCTTGTCTGATTAATGCGGAGCTAACCGCGTTTTCAGAAACTGCAAGGTACAAGAATAGCTTTTCTCCTTATACTGGTTTTGACAGGAGCTCTGGAGAGGCTAGATACTCCTTTAGTTCTTGAAAGGATTTCTCGCATTCTTCTGTCCACTGCGAAGCTTTGTTGCCTTTCAGAGCTTTGAAAAAAGGTAGGCAGCGATCAGTGGATTTGGATATAAATCTGCTCAATGCCGCAATTCTGCCATTCAGTGCCTGAATTTCCTTTCTGGTTCTTGGTGACTTCAGTCCAATCAGAGCTTGGATCTGAGTAGGGTCTGCTTCGATACCCCTCTGAGAGACAATGTATCCCAAGAATTTTCCCTTCGTAACCCCGAAGGTTCATTTCGAGGGGTTAAGCTTCATCTTGTGTTGTCTGAGGATATCGAAGGTCTGGGCTAAGTGCTGGAGGTGGCTACCTTTCTGCAGACTCTTTACCAGCATGTCGTCGATGTATACCTCCATGTTGCTGCCGAGCAGTGGGCTGAACATCTTGTTCACCAACCGCTGATAAGTGGCTGTAACGTTTTTTAAACCGAAAGGCATTACTCTGTAGCAGTAGAGCCCTCGTTCGGTTATGAAGGCTATCTTCTCTTGGTCTAGAGGGTACATCTGGATTTGGTTGTACCCAGAGTAGGCATCCATGAAGCTCATAAGCTCATGCCTCGTAGTGGCGTCAACCAGTTGGTCTATTCTTGGCAGTGGAAAGCTGTCCTTAGGGCACGCCTTGTTGAGGTCTGTATAATCAACGCAGACTCTTCACTTGCCGTTTTTCTTCTTGAAAAGCACGGTGTTGGCTAGCCACTCGGGATAGAACACTTCTCGTATCATCCTAGCTTCCAGTAGCCTTTGGACATTTTCATTTATAATCCGATGCCGTTCAAGAGCAATCGGCCTTCTCTTCTGTCTGACTGGCGGGTGATCCGGATCCACCATCAGCTTGTGAGTTATAAGATTGGGATCTATTCCCTCCATGTCTTTGGTCTCCCAGGCAAAGATAGAGAGGTTGTCTTTCAAGAACCTGATTATCTTTTCCTGCTCGGTGTGTGTTAGGTCTGGGCCGATGTATAAATAACGCCCCTCTGATTCTGAACTAACCAACACTTTGATGGGCTCGCCAATGGGTTTGGCTCGGCTGTCTCGCCCCCTTGGGCTTATGGGTTCTTCAATGCTGGATGGGCAATCCTCTACCTCGGGAGAGTGAGTGAGAGCCGGATCTCCACAGTCCCAAGTGTACTATAATTGCTATTTAGGAGCCTTCTCCTTGAGAGCAATAGCGTGGCACTCCCAGGAGGTTGGTTGACACCCTTTTACAGAGTGAACGCTCTGGTTGTGGACGTACTTTAGACACTGATGGAGGGTTGAAGTGACTGCCCCTATCTGATGCAACCAGGGTCTCCCGATTATGACGTTGTAGGGAGATCTCATGTTTCGCACCATGTACTCCGAGATGATGGTCTTCTGCCCTTCACCCTCTCCTACAGTGGTAGGAAGGTCGACTCTCCCCAACGGGGTGCTGAGATTGCCATCAAAGGCTGTCATCACGGCAGTAGTGGGCTTGACGCTGTCATGGTCCATCCCCATTTGTTTAAGTGGCTCATAGAACAGTATGTTGACGGAGCTGCCAGTATCAACCAGGACTCTCCTGATCTCGCAGTTGGCGATTTTGAGTGTGATAACAAGGGCATCACTGTGAGGCCAGTGTACCCCTGCTAGATCTTGTTCAGTGAATTGGATCTCCGGTGCTGGCTTAAACCTCTTTTCTACGTTGGAGATCTGTAATACGTTCGAGGCAGCTCTGGCCTCCTGAGCATATCTCTTTCTTGCCCTGTTGGACATTCCTATGGTAGGGGAGTCAGCATGGAGGACGTAGATGACGTGGTTGTTCTGCCTCTGAGGCTCGTTTCGTCCCTCCCTCTGCTCCTGCCTCTGTTCGGGCCTTTGGTCTGGCCGTTGTTGAGGCTTATCTTCTTGGGGGTTCTATCTTCCGTCCTGCTTGATGAACTCCCGAAGACGCCCCTTCTTTATGAGCTGCTCTATCTCATATCGGAGGGTCCTGCATGTGTTAGTTGTATGTCCATGATCTTTATGGAAATTACAATACTTACTTTGGTCCCGAAGACTGGGATCTCCTTTGATTGGCTCTGGCCACCTCAGGTTCTCCCGATCTCGGATCTGCCGGAGTACCTGGTTCGGTGTGGTGTTTAAGGGAGTGAAATTAGTGAACTCCCTTGGTCCGGAATTGTACACAGCTCTGGGAGCCGTTCTCTTCTCTGGGCTCCTGGCCCTCTTTTTGTTGGAGTCTCTTCTGTGATCCTCCTTCTTGTGGTCCTCCCTCTTCGGATTGTCCCTCTGGGTCTGATCTTTGCCCTTCTAGGATGTGCGGTTGGGTTCTTCCAGGTTGATATACTTTCTGGCCCGATCCATTAATGCTGCCATATCGGCTGGAGGGCTCTTTGTCAAGGAGTCTCTAAATCCACCTTGGGCAAGTCCTACAGTTAGGGCTGCTACAAGGAATTTCGGGCTGCAGTCAGTGATCTCCGTGAGTTCGGTATTGAAGCGCGCGATGTAGGCTCTGAGGGATTCCTCCCTAGTCTGCTTGACATTTAACAGGAACTCTGGGCCCCTTCTGAGCCTCCTGTTGGTCATAAACCTGTCCAAGAACTGTCTACCGAGCTCGTAGAAGCTGGTAATTGAGTTCGGAGGGAGGTTGTGGAACCACTTCAGAGCAGTTCCCTTCAAGCTGGTGATGAAAGTTCGGCACATGAAAGCATCAGAGGCCCCGTAAAGGGCCATCGTATGCTGGTAGTGCGAGAGATGATCTCCTAGATCTCCAGATCCATCATATAGGGTGAACTTGGGCACCATGAACTTTCTGGGCCTCTCTTCTGACATGATGGCATGAGTGAACGGAGTGGCTAGTCTTCCGAGCAGCCTGGCCAATTCGTCTTGTTCTTGAGGGTTCTAAGGTCCTCTCAAGGCTATTGTCCGATCCATAGACTCGACAATTTCCTCTACCCTCCGTGGGTCTCTGAGTCTGACATCTTGCGGACCCTGCCTGACAGCCTCGGCTTCAGGGTAGTAGGTTTGAGTACGCCCTTCGGATGGAGGAGGATTCCGAACCGGAGGGATTGGTGCTACATGGGGATGAGGCTCTTGCGGTGCCGGATGTGCTCCCGAGGCCCTTAGAGTTGGGGCCCGAGAAGTACTCCGGTAATGGACGTCAGGAACGAAGGCTGATGTTCCCCAGCCTGGAGCTGCTGACGGTTGGGGATCAATGCCAACGCGGGCAATGCCCGGAGGGTGCCCAGACTGGTTAGTTGGAGCCTGCTCATGGAGTTCTTCATTCTCCGTGGCAATAGGAGGTTACGTTCCCGGAGCGAAGTTGACCAGGCGGGTTAGGAGAACCCGCTGCTTGGTTTTGTGTGAGTGTTACCAGTGTTTTAGTGATGGCAAGCAACTGTTCTTGCACCAGTTCATTGTGTCGTTTGATTGATTCGATCTCTTGTCGCATGGGGTTAACCGCTGGTCCCTTTGTACGAGGAGCAAGGCGGCTAACGTTGAGAGTTTTGCGAATTCTGAGTATTCTGTCGCGGTCGAAGATTTGGTGCCATGGTTTTCCGGTGAAGAAAGAGATGAGTTTATGAATAGAGCACTTGGAGATTAGTCGTTCCCACAGACGGTGCCAAACTGATGCTGCACTTTTTGACTCGCAATAAGTGTGGGCTCCATGACCTGTAGAACACTTAGAAAGACGATTAGAGGTCTACCGGATTGGCTCCGGTGGTAGCCACTCTGATGCTTAAGTAAGTAAAAGGAATTGAAAGACTATATTGAAAGCCAAAGAATGAGCATGAAAATAAAACGTACCTTTAGAGTTTAATTTATAGATCGCGGCCTATCCTAATCAACTTAGGAAAGAGATGATTTCCTAAGTTGATTAGGATTCGATGCCATGAATATAGGGATTTGATCATCGGAGATTGCAGTTACCTTGTGGAGCGTTGAGTCATAGATGAAGATAATCATAGATAGTAGTTCCCGTGTTGAAGATTGTTTCCTTATTCCCTGCTTGGCAGTTGTTTAAAGAAACCATAAGGTCAGTACCATATGAAGTGTTGAATAAATATTGCCCAGAACATAAGGTCTGGAGGATATGTGCATGAGAACGCCGTGGAGGCTTCGCCTGCACTGTATGACTGAGTTTATTGGCTCTGAATGATGTATATATCTGAAGGCTAGTCACTGCTCTGTATGATCAAGATCATTAACTCTGCACGCACACGTGTCTCAAGGTGATTGGTGTGTCTGTTTGTGGTATATCATATATATATATATATATATATATATGAAAGCGACACTTTTGTCATTTTGAAAAAAAATAAGATTGGAAGGAAGGTCCTCTTAGTTTGTCAAAAAAAAATAGGGGAGTTCAATGCCATTTCAGAAACTTTAAAGAATATTTTTATCATTATCAAACATCACAGGAGAAATTAGTGTAATATAACCTAATATATAATAAGTTTACTAACTTAGTCAGCTGATTCAGCACCCTTTTTATATGTATTAAGTTTTTGGATTCTCTCTAGTAAATAATTTGTCAATAAAAATAGAGGAGTTTCTGAATTCTCATCAACTAAACATTTTTATATATTTTTGCATTTTAGTTGAAAATCTTTGACAATATAATTCCCGTATTTCTATGCTAGTCTAGTTTCAACAATTTGTAGCTTTAGGAGCGAAATAGATTTTGTTGTTAATAATCAATATTTATCAACGAAAATAAGACTTCGTTACTAAAAGAAAATCTTAGCCAATGAAGTTAAGATTTTGTTGCAAATGAAAGGTCATCACATACTTTTACCAACGAAATAAGTTTTGTCACTATAAAATCATCACTAAGCAAGGTGGGGAATATTTTTCAAAGATTTTATTTTTATAAAAAAACATATATTTCATTCCTAAAAGTAACTTAAGTTTTTACCAACGAAAATACAATTCATCGCCAGAATAATATAATTTTTGCTGACAAAATGTGGATGTTATTTCTAATAGATATCATTTTCCAATAAAATTTACTTCCATTTCCAAAAATAATAATAATTAATGGCGACAAAATGAGAGTGTCGTTGCTAATAGATATCTTTTTAAGACAAATTTTATACTTTTGTTGCTAAAAAATATAATTAATAGTGACAAAATGAGATGCCGATACTAATAGATTTATTTTTCCAAGATTTTTCTCTATTGTTTTTAATATAAAAAAAAAATTACTTTTTGGCCATGAAATTTGTATGTTGTTGCTAATAGATAATCATTTTCCAACAAAATTTATGTTCATTGCCAGAAAAACTATACTTAATGGTGACAAAATTAGATGTCATTGCCAATAGATATCATTTTCCAACAAATTTTCTACTTTCATTGTCCAAACAATATAATTTTTGGCAACGAGATTTGGATGTCGTTGCTAATAGATATTATTTTCTAGCAAATTTTTTACTTTTGTTGTCAAAAAAATACAATTAATAGTGACGAAATGTAGATGTCATTGCTAATAGATATCTTTTCCAAAAAATTTTTACTTTTTTTTTCAAAAAATAAATTAATGGTGATGAAATGTGGATGTTGTTTCCAATATTTATTTTTCTTATTTTTTTTCCAATTTTGTTGCAAAAAAAATATAATTTATGGCAATAAAATTTGAATGTCATTTCTAATAGTTTTTTGTTTTCGTAAAATTCTCTACTTCAATTGGTCAGTAAATGTCTTTAGCTTTCAACTCTTCTTTCTAATCATTACGACCTGGGAAATGACAATCAAACTTCAATGATTAATTACTTTAGAGTAATAAGCTAAAAAAAAAAAAAATTGAGCTTTTGTATGGTAAAATAACTTTGTTGCTGCAGCTTTTTGACCCATCAAGACCCTGCTCTCCGATGGTATCAAGTCTGAAAAAGAATGGAGTTAGTGTGCCACCGGGGAGGGCTCCGATGGTAGCCTCTCCAATGATTAAGTTAGATGGAGTATAAAAGTGGTGCTTCAAGTAATCATTCACAGAATGATCATAATCGAAAGAGAGGGAGAGATCCCCCTTTACGTACCTCAAGGGTTTACCTTTATAGGCTGATTATCTGCCAAAGTTGGTAGGAGTTGGTACTGCCAAGGCATGGGCTTGTTGTTGCCTGACGGCAGTAATCATGATTATCAATCTTACTGTCACCACCTGCCTTACTGTCACCACCTGCCTCACTGTTGCCAACTACTTCTTCGACTATCGCACGTTACCGTTTGTACTGTCCTTCTAAGGTCGTTAAGGCAAGATGATAGTGACAACCTGTTCGGTAGTCTGCGCTGTTCAGCAATCCAATGTGTTCGGTAAATGAGATCGGTACCCCGATGTTTGACACCTCTGAGGTCGGTGGACCAACGACAGGTCGGCATACCTAGATGATCCATGATCTGAATAGAATACAGCTTAGACATGTGTCAGCTTTTGATTTGTTAGTGTAATTTTGGCGTATCAAACTTGATATAAATTGTTAGATGTATTACGTCTGGATTCACTCTTTTGTTCTGCTATTGTGTCGTTCATATATATATATATATATATATATATATATATGTACGCACATTCTTTATGCACTATGTTCCACTATTGTGCTGCTTTCTATATACTCTTTATGCATTATGTTCCGCCGGTATACCACTCCATATATATTCTCCATTGTCCATCTCTACTCTCCATATGTAAGACAAGACACGTGATGGAGAGAGTGTTAAAATAACTTGATATACATTATTGAGTCCATTCTCTAACAACTTAAGCTTTAAGAGCAACGATGATCTAATAATGTTAAACTAATGGATTGCCATGTTTACAACACCAATATCATCTATGTGGAGGAATTCAAGATTAAAGAGACTCTTATAAAGACTCAAAAAGATGCTAGTAGAGTAGAGCATGAGTTGAAAGGTAGACTAGAGGCTACAAAGGCATTGGTTGAAAGTCAATAGTTAAAGATTCAAGACATGAAGTCTTAATTGGCTAATAGATATCTTTTTAAGACAAATTTTATACTTTCGTTGCTAAAAAATATAATTAATAGTGACAAAATGAGATGCCGATACTGATAGATTTCTTTTTCCAAGATTTTTCTCTATTGTTCTTAATATAAAAAAAAAAAAAAAATTACTTTTTGGCCATGAAATTTGGATGTTGTTGCTAATAGATAATCATTTTCCAACAAAATTTATGTTCATTGCCGGAAAAACTATAATTAATGGTGACAAAATTAGATGTCATTGCCAATAGATATCATTTTCCAACAAATTTTCTACTTTCATCGTCCAAACAATATAATTTTTGGCAACGATATTTGGATGTCGTTGCTAATAGATATTATTTTCTAGCAAATTTTTTACTTTTGTTGTCAAAAAAAAATACAATTAATAGTGACGAAATGTAGATGTCGTTGCTAATAGATATCTTTTCCAACAAATTTTTACTTTTTTTTTTCAAAAAAGAAATTAATGGTGATGAAATGGGGATGTTGTTTCCAATATTTATTTTTCTGATTTTTTTTCCAATTTTGTTGCAAAAAAAATATAATTTATGGCGATAAAATTTGAATGTCATTTCTAATAAATTTGAGATTATTACACTTACCTCCTCTGAGGTTTCTAACAATTACAGAAACCTCCCCTATACTTTCTGAAATAACACTGTCCCCCCTGTCAGTCTTGTTTCCTTGACTCCGTTAACAGAATTAGTAAAATTACTAATTTACCCTTATATGTTAATATTATAATTTTATCAAAAAAATCCATAACACTCTCTTTCCTCTCTCTCATCTTCCTCCATCCTCTCTTTCTATCCAAATCCCCCTCAGCCCTAACCCCAAACGGTGCACAGCCCCCCTTTCACTCCCTCTCTTGCATCGCCGTCTCCAAAACCACCTTCACAACCCCGCCATTGCTGCCTGCACAGCCCGTCATCGTCCTTACGATCAGCCCATAAAGTTGAAGTGGGTCTCTCCGTCAACCACCACCGCATGTCACGGACGCCATAGCCACAAGTTCGATTCCTCTTGCTCTATTCGCCATTTCGTCTGCGCCAAGGCTAATTTCCTGGTCGGCATCTGGGCTTCGCTTCAGTTCAAGTGGATCTAAATTGAGTATCCCACTATTGTTCTTGCGTTAAAGCGGCTTTTGTTTGCTTGCGACCCCTCACTACTTTGGTGCTTTTCACCTGGGCAACTACCTCTGCAATCGATTCTAAGCCCGAGATATGTAGATTTCTTGACTGAGGGAGGAATCAAGTCCGGTGGAGGACTGAGGAAGGAAGTTGAAACCAAGTTCTATGGAGTTCTGTGACTATTTTGGCAACTATTTGTAAAAATAACCTTGGTTGCATCACTATATTGCAGGATTGAAGTTGAATATATTTATTGTAATGCTAACATTTTTTTATGTTTAATTTTATCATCAATTCAACACAGTTATGCCTGAGATAAACTTTATGAGCAGACACAGGTGACATTTGCTTATGAATTTGTTTATCCACTTACTATTTTACGTATATTTTGGGACCCTTTGTCACAAATAACTGATTCTTTTACATGTGTCTTGATTCCCCCCCCCCCCTTTTTCTTATTGTTTGGTCTTACAGATGTGTTCGTCCCTGTAGACATCACCTGAGTTGGTGTTTATATTTTTGGCATCTATATCTAATTTGAAGGATGTTAATATCTAGGTGGAATGACAAAGGAGAAGAAAGTTCAAAGGCAGAAAGCTCTTGCCAAGTGGTTAAAGGAAAATATTTTGAGATTAGGTCCTACATTCATCAAAATTGGCCAGCAGTTCTCTACAAGGGTGGACATTCTTGCTCAAGAATATGTTGATCAGTTGTCAGAACTTCAGGTTTAATTCTTGAGTCCTTGACACTATTGAGTGCTTCTATATTTAGTATATTTCCAGATTTTTTTTTAGCCAAGAATGAATTCTGCTAAATATGTTACTGCACATGTTTGGTTTGTTTTGCATGTTGTTTCTCTACAAGAAATGGGATTTTCAAGCTAACTAATTTGATTATCTTACTAATTGTTGTTCAGCCTATAAATTCTTAACATCTCATTTTCTCTTCACTGCCACTATTTACCCCTTTTTAAGTGCTGTTAGTTTCTGATTTTATTTTTTTGAAATTGTACCATTTTATATGTTTTCAAAATTAAATTTTTTTTTGTAGTGTCTTCAAGGTCTGTATATCTTTGGAAGCCTGCAAACTCCATAGAATTATTTCTCATTATCTTATCTTCACTACCCATTTTGTCTTTCTTTCCTACTCTTAGCACTATTTTTTGGTCAACTTTTTTTCCCCTGAATGTAATTAAACAAAAAAATTTTCTTACTATTCCCCCCCCCCCCAAAGAAACAACATTTTTTCATAGAAAATATATATTGGTGCTTCTCCAAGGCAATAACCATGTTGTCGTTTCTATGCAGGATCAAGTTCCTCCTTTCCCATCAGATACCGCTATATCTGTTGTCTCTACTGGTGACCATGATGGCATGATGGTGGTCATAGAGGTTTTGGAATTGGCCAGAGTGGTAGTGTTGGCGTTGGTGGTTGTGAGGGCAGTGGTGTTTACAGAGAAAGAGGGTTTCCTGTGATGGAGAGGGAATAGTTACAGAGATAGGGTTATAAGGTTTTTGTGATGGCGAGGGAGAAAATTTGTCATTTTTTTATTAAAAAAGTTACTATTAAAGTGAGGGTAGTTTTGTCATTTAACCATGATTTGTAAGGGTAGTTTTGTCCTTACATTATTTGTAAGGGAAAAGTTGACATTTGAATAAAATTTGAAGTTGATATCATCGAATTCCATTAAGTCAACTAACGACTCTTGATAGGAGGGGGGAATCTGTTACAGATCAGTAAACCAGAAGGGGGACAGTGTTATTTCAGAAACTATAGGGGAGGTTTCTGCAATTGTCAGATACCTCAAGGGAAGGTAAGTGTAATTTACCCTTTTTTTTTCGTAAAATTCTCTACTTCAATTGGTCAATAAATGTCTCTAGCTTTCAACTCTTCTTTTTAATCATTACGACTTGGGAAATGACAATCAAATTTCAATGATTAATTACTTTAGAGTAATAAGCTAAAAAAAAATTGAGCTTTTGTATGGTAAAATAACTTGATATAAATTGTTAGACCTATTACGTCTGGATTCACTCTTTTGTTCTGTTATTGTGTCGTCTATATATATATATATATATATATATATATGTATGTATGTATGTATGTATGTATGTATGTACACACATTCTTTATGCACTATGTTCCACTATTGTGCCACTTTTTATATACTCTTTAAGCATTATGTTCCGCCGGTATACCACTCCATATATATTCTCTATTGTCCATCTCTACTCTCCACATGTAAGACAAGACACATGATGGAAAGTATTAAAATAGCTTGATATACATTATTAAGTCTATTCTTTAACAACTTAAGCTTTAAGAGCAATGATGATCTAATAATGTTAAACTAATAGATTGCCATGTTTACAACACCAATATCATCTATGTGGAGGAATTCAGAATTAAAAAGACTCTTATAAAGACTCAAAAAGATGCTAGTAGAGTAGAGCATGAGTTGAAAGGTAGACTAGAGGCTACAAAGGCATTGGTTGAAAGTCAATAGTTAGAGATTCAAGACATGAAGTCTCGATTGACTAATGTCTTACAATTTTTGGCTAATATTATTTTTTGGTCAGATTGCCATTCAAAGTAGGATGCTAAACATAGATCATTTCGGATTTAAAAACTTTCAATTTCCTATTACTAATATATCGCTCGGATAGAACATTTCTAGTTATTGAATTTAAAAATTTTAATCATTTTAGATTTTGGATGTAGAACCTTCCAATTTCTCTAATGATATACATTTTTTTAACTTGTGGTGAATGAAGTTTAGTACATTATCCATTGATACTTAATATTTAAATGCTTTTAATTTTTTTTTTGTAGGAATATTTGATTATATTTGTACAGATGGATGTAAATATATATAAATTATTGTTCTTATTGTATTCACATATTAATAATGCAACAATGATATAGATATAAGAAAAATTAAATATTTTTTTAAAAATATATTTTGCAATGAAATTAAATTTGTCAACTAAAAGCATGCAACCCTAACAAAAAAGTTTTGTTACTAAAGGCTCATTTTTTCATAACATTTTTACAGAAATAATAAAATTCATTACCAAAATTTACAAATGTCAATGAAGTAATGTCTTTATTAAAGAGTGAAGAAATATATTTTTAGGCAAAACAAAATTTGTTACTGAAGAATATTATTAGTGACAAAAAAAAAAAAAAAAATCGTTGTTGAAAGCTGCCTTTTGCCAACAAAAGAAATATATTAGAGACAATTTCTTTTAACTATTGGTGCAAAATATTTTGTTGCCAAATGCATCAGTTTTAGCAACAAAATCAGGTTTGTCACTAAAAGTTCCCTTTCAGTGATTTCTTAAGGTATCAATTTCAGCAACGAAATTAGATTCATCACTAAATGATGTCTTTTTACCAACTAAACTATTGCATTAGAATGAAAATTTTGAACTTTTAGTGACAAAATATTTTCATTGCTAAATGTATTAGTTTTAGCAACAAAATCTTATTTTGTTGCTTATAGTACACCTTTATCAACAAAACTAGTTTTCATTGGGTAAACCCTTCAACAACATACTTTTAGCAATGACTTGCCAACGAAATAGTTTTCGTAGCTAATTATTTAACAGAATTATGATTTTTAGCAACGAGAAATTTTGTTAGTAAAGAACATTTTTGTTGTAGTAGCTTAAGCTTACGCAAATATAAACAAGTATCTAAAAGAGTTTTAGAGTAATATTTTCAAATTATTATTATCTAGAAACAATTTGTTAAATAAGTATGATATAAATTGCCCTCAATTAACCTAAAAGAGTTGTTTTTATTTTTATTTGTTAGTTAAGTAAGTTAAAAGACCTAGAGTCAAATTCTTATTTCTTAGAAAGAAAATTATTGAATTAACCTGGTGAAGATTGATAAAGTTGTACATAGCGTGGAGTAAATGTAATGTTTAACACGAGGATATAGTCATTTTCATTAAATTTTAAGAATGGTTGAATAAGCTCTAAATACTTGTGATTACCAACAAATTATAGGTATTAGCTTAATTTAAATGTATGACTTGTGTAAGAGTTGAAATCAAGATTTTCATTCATAACTTTGACCTTTTAATTTACAAGGACTGACATAAGTCCATTATAAAGATATTTTATTATTATAAGATTACACTCCTTTCTATTTTGGGCTAAAGGATAGTTGGTCATTTTGTTTTTGAGTCTAGGTCCATTTTGATGAGTTGGTATACAACAAATTTTAATGTATGAATTTTTTTCCCTTTACTGTTTATCCTAACATCGATATCCCTCTCTACCGACAAAAAGGACACCACTCTCTCTCTCTCTTTGCCAACCCAAATAGCCACCCAAGTCTTCTCTTATTGACCTTTCCATCGCTCATCCTCTCTTTTCCTTCAACAACCTTATTTTCTCTCTCCTCCAGTATTGTGAAATAGCTGCCCAGATCTCATCACTTCTTTCCTAACCCAACTCAGGCATCAGTGACAACCACCTCTCAAGTACCAATGACAACCACCTTTACCGCTAGCTCAACCAATCCTTTGCTCTTGGAGAAGAAAGAGGAAGAGAAGCCCAAACAAGGCAAAGAAAAGAAAAAGGATGAAGCCCATCCAGGCGTAGCTCAGTTGGTAAAGAGTAAGAACACCACGGCATCAGCTAGGGCTCGACTCTCCCCCGCTACGCGAAGTTCATGATTTACCTGATGCACAGGGCTAATGGGCAGTTTGTGTAATACCCCGACCCGAAATACCGAACCTAATGACACGTTTTACGATAACACAAACGATAGTCCAAAACTTACTACAAAAAAGGACCAAGGGTCGGGAAATTTACAAATATGTATATTTCCAATTACATATTTATGTTATGTGTCACAACTATATAGTATTATACATATAATTATATGTGTATATTAACACATGCAAAAATACACATTAAGTGTGTATTGTGTGTGTATATAGCCGAATATATATATATATACACATGAAAAATTATATATATACATATATATAAATACCATCATAAATACAAAAGTATGTGTGTGTGCAGAATTGTGAAAAAGTGTGTGAAAAGTGTCAGTTAAGTGTGTGTGTGTGTGTGTGTGTGTTTACATGTGTGCTACTGTGTGTATACTATAATTTACATATAACATACAAATATCCCTAGACCATTAAATGAAAAGCTGTAAAATGAAAAGAGAAATTAAATAGAACAGAGAAAGAATTCAAGGAAGGGAGGAAGAGAGAGGGAAAGAAGGGAAAGAAGAGAGAAAAGATGGGCAGCTAACTTGAAATATGTATATATATATATACATGCACTGAGTGTGCGTTAAGGAGAGGATTTGAACTAGTGGAGGTTCTAGAATTTCAAGAGGAAGAAAATCAGGAGAATAAAGAAGAGAAAAACTACTGTTAAGAGGTGAACACAAAACTTACCATATTTTCTCTCTCTAAAGATTATGCATATATGCAAACTTTTTAGGTTATTTTCATGTATGTATGATATTTAGAACATATAAGGTTGAACAATACATGAAAAATGAACTCTAAAACACATCAAAAACCCAAGCCGTACATCAAACCACCATTAATTGACCTTGGTTAAAGCAAGTCTGAGACGACCTTTATAAAACACATCTTGGTTGTTCTAGATCCAAAGTAGGTCACATGAGGGTTTCAAAAACCTTGTTACGCAATTAAGAAGCCTAGGAAAAGACCTCCAAAACTTGAGTTGCAGGTTCGGGTTTTGAAACCCAACCTCACCAACTTACACCAAAACCAAGATATGAGAATGAGGATTTGAAGCCCTTTAAACAAGGAACAAAATAGGCCAAGATCGAATCACCTAAAATGGTCTAAAAATAAGCATAAATGACCGAGTTGCAGGTTTGATTATCAAACATTTAATCAAACACTTGAACTTAGTTTGAGTTTCTAAATGAATGCAAAAATGAAGATTTAAGTCCTAGAAATAGTTTAGAGTTAAAAACAGAGGGATTAGATGACCTAAAACTCACAAAAATGAAGAAAATGATTTCTGCAATTAGGACAACAGTAACCTAATTGAAGAAGAAGACAATGAGTCAACTCGCCAACTCGATTGAATTAGGCGTGTTGACTCAGACACATGTTAGGGAAGGGGGTAGCCACCGCATAAGTGGAACGGTGTCGTTTGGGGCTTACAGGTTTTAAATTTAAAACCTGATTATAGACATTTTGGTTACACGATTTTGGCCCAATTTAATAAACTTGTACGCGAAGAGGATAGCCTATTCACGGATAAGCCTTTTGTCCGCTGTTTGGCCTGATAAAAATCAGAAAAATAAAAAGGGGCCGCAGCCCCTAGGGTTCGAACAGCCAACCTCCCAAGACCCAAGACCTTAAACCCCTCCCCAAACCCACTGTGACAAGCACACCTGTGGTATATTTAGTGGAAATATATATATATATATATATATATATAAAAGTAAAATTTAAGAAAAATAAAAGGGGCGCAGCCCTTGTGACTTGAACACGCGACCCCTCAAACCAAACCCTTTATTCTTATCACTTGAATAAGCAAGCCTGTGAGGTTTTTGGGCATATAATATATATATATATATATAAATGTAATAATTAATTAATTAAATTATGGTAAAATGACCCGATGTCCAAATTAAACATGTGAATAGTATATTTTAACTATTTTGGGCATTCTGAAACTAATGGTGAGGTCCGTTTTGAGAGACGAGACCCCAAAAAATAAAGACACTTAAAAGTGTAAAATGACCAAATTACCCCTAGTACCTCTAAAGCCAAATGGAAGTCCGAGAAGGGTCTAAATTAACTTTCTTCAATGTTCCAGACTCAATGGTGAGGTTCATATTATGAATTGAAGTACGAAAAAATATGACACGTGAACATGTAGAGTGATAAAAGCAAACCTAAAAGTTAATAAAGCTACTAGAAGAGTATACTTTAAGAGTATAATGCCTAAGATAAAAATTAAGATTTAATTACAATCTAAGCATAAGTTAAGAGCATCAATAGGAAATATTTGAAGTGAATGTGAAGTTGATGGACTTTTATGAATTATTCTTAGGAACTACAAAAAAAGAGGGAAAGCGCACTAGTAGCACTAACCCTAAAGATAGATGTGAGTAATCCTATATTTGAAGTGGAGATTTAACTCCATGGATTTGAAGAAGTTTTAAGTTCAATATATTTGAAGTATTTGAATATCGAATTTAGCATTTACTCGATCCTTGTTTTAAAGTATTTCTGCTCTTTATAAAATCTTATTGTGACATGCTCAGTGAATGGTTTCTACTATAGTTTTTCCTTAAAATAAGTTTCAGCATGTCTAAGTTTAAAATGTTAGATTTTGTAAAATATTCTGAATTTGCATATTCCAAGTATTTGAAGACTCTATTGAAGAAGTTATGTGTTACATGTTTTAAAATGCAACTATAGGGAGGCCATGTTTTAATGCTTTTAAATAGCATCTATTTATAAGTATTTTATATCTCTTGTTGCCACTAGTAAAGCAAGATAAAGCGTGCATAATCACTACGAATGATTTTGGGTTATTCGGAACTTAATTGACATGAAGAATGCTAGGTAGCAGGATCTAATCCCCCAGGCACGAGTTCTCCATTGCAAAAGTAAAACTGGAATCTAGTTCAAAACAGATTCTACTAATGGAAGTGGTAAGATGATATGTTTTGAAAATGAAAGCAGGTTTTACCCTTATTTTTCTATACATATCTACATGTTTTGAAGTTCATATACTCTATTTGAAGAAGTATATGTTTAGCTTGAATACTTAAATGTTTCAAAGCTATCTGTTTTAAAGAATGCATATATTCTGTATTTGAAGTATACGAGCAATTGGTAGTGATTGTTTTGTAAACTCTCTTGTGTTAAACCATTGCCAATTAAAAACTCATGAAAAATGCTGGAATTACTCACAAGCTTAGATTAGCTTACCCGGATTTTCATCCGACCCCCTTTCAGGTGACTGACAGTAGTCCTGACTTGACGATGATGATGATTAGAGCTTAGCCCATTTTGAGGAAGGGTGTAAGCAGCTACTTACAAGACTAGCAGTTTTTTTTTAGAAACATTATGGAGCTTAATTAGTCACTTTTGTATTAGAAGATAGAAGAACTGTTATGTATTAAGCCCCATGGGGCAGCTGAACATGTATTGTTTATAAAGACTTAAAAGTTTTTATTTATGCTCTGAATGTAAAATCATGTGTACCGTTCTGAAGAGCGGCAGTACCGGGAAGATGTGCGAAAAAATTAAAATAAGAAAAGAAAAGAAAAAGTTTTTCACACTTCCTGCAAACACAAGCCGTACCACTGTCCGATACCGTCGCTTATGTGAGCCTTGCCTGTCGACCTAGGTACCGTCGCTTATGTGAGCCTTACTCGACAGCCCCCGGGCCAACGGGTGGCAATCGTGATACGAGATCCGCACAGGGTGGGTTTCGAGTTTGTGACAATTTAGGTGCATCTGAGGTTTACCTCCTAGGGGTAGCGCTGGGCTAAAAGCCAAAGCTGCCAGTAAGCTGCAGTCCTTAAGAGGGTTCCCCGTTAACAAAAAAAAAAAAAGATGAAGATAGAGGCAAAAACCCCAAGAAAGGTAAATTCCAGAGAAGACAAAGAAGCGTCATCGTCGCCATCAGCAGCGACTGAGGAAGAGACCAAAGTGGTTGAGGCGAAGAAGAAATATTTCCTCTAAATATACCCTCATAACTACCAAATCTACTACCCACAAAACTACCAACTGTAGCACCCTCAAAACAATCGACACTACCCTCTTTAGTTCTCCACTAAAACGTACGCCACATACACTCCACAAATCTTTAGCGTCGAGAACCCTAATGCTTGTTCAATCATGTAAAAATTCGAGAATGTGAGGGGGTAAAATAGAGAAATGAAAAGTGCTCTAGATATGCACTGTTTGGGTTCTTAAAGTAGTATAAATCTGCAGGGAAATTCTAGAATTCTTTTTTTTATTATTTAATTGAAGAGTGGGATGTTGGCATAAGTTTGTTTTTTATTATTTTTTATAAAAGCTTTAATTCTTATCTTTCCTAGAATCAATGTGCACAGAATTGATTGGAATTGGCTTGATTGGACACATTTTTCTTCTTCTTTTTCCTTTTGTTGGATCTTTTTTTTATGAACAAAAAATGAAGCTACCAGTTAATTGAAGATGATGATCAGTGCAAAGGCAGGAACATGAGTGAAAACATTCTTCTAGCCCACGAGCTGGCTTTAAGTGATAGGGGAACTTTCATAGAGACAAAGGAACTCCTAAGTTTTGCTGTTTTGAGAAACGTGGGATTAAAAATTGTGATATGGTGTAATGAGGTTCCATGATATGATATACTCTCTGGATTGAAACTTTTTTTTTTTTTTATCAAATATTGTAATGTAAAATTTCATACTTTTACAACTAATTTATTTTTAATCACTCGCGCTTTAAATATTAATTTTTTTGGAAAAATTTTCACACACTTGAAAGTCAATTTTGAGCATCTGATATGTGGCAAAAACTCAATAAAACTAAATACAATTGAGAAGTTCTCTCAATTTTTATGAGACTAAAATTTTACACTTTCGCAGGAATAAAATTTTTCAATGGAAAAGTGTAAAATTTTACCCTTTTGCTTTATAATTTTAGATTTATTTTTTTCTTTAAAAGTTCATATGCTATATAGATATTGTTTAATAAATTTTGATTTTTAGAATCCAAATATATAAAATTTATTAAAAACGAGTTTATAATTTATAAATTATTTAATTTTGAAATCTTAAAAAACATTTTAAAAAATGTGCTTCATTCACACACCTGATCTTTTGAAATGATGAACTGATTAAGAATATAAATATATCTTAGTTATTGAAGATTTAAAAGGATTGATGAGTTACTAAGTTTGGATTGAATTTGATAATAATTTTTATACTTATCATAAACTTCTAACAGGACGACCTTATATTTATTGTAAAAAAATTGGATTCTAACTCAAATTTTTTTGCAATTTAAGATGGTAAAGGTCTTGCTACACGAAAAGGGGCAAAAGCAAAAGTTGCAATTCAACACCCCCAAAAAAAAAATAAAAACAAAGGGGTAAAGGTGGAATGTTCCAAAGGAGGAGTATAATTGCAAAGGAACTAAGAGCATTGGCATGGGAACGCGGAATATGAAATGAGGTACAGGGGAGAGAATCAGAAATATCCTTAAGCGGAGGGACACCAATGTAAAAACATAGCAAACATATAAAATTAAATTAATTAATAAGGAAAAAATCTCATAGCATAGTGCTTCGCACTTTAAATTTGTATTTTATATTTTTGATGATTGGGAGGGTGTCTGGCCTACAACCCAGAGCTTCTCTCTGGACACAACTTTTTCCCCGGTTAAACCTTAACTCCCTCTTTTTCTTTAAATTTTATTTTTAGTCCCTCTTTATTTCATTTATTACTCTACATGGCATTAACAGCACAACAGCATGGAGCTCTTCATTTTACAACTCTTTGGATTCCAAACAAAGAAGACTGTTTGACAGAAAGATAAGGGAGAGAGAGAGAGAATTTTGTTCTGGTTCTCGTCTGTGTTCCTTCCTCTACTTTGTCCTTGTCATTGCTCTTCTCATTCTCTCTCTTCTCTACGGCTTTAAGTTCAATCATCAATGGCTAAAGAAAGAGAGAAAGAGAAGAAGATGTTCGTAGGGATTACGTGGAACTGTGCCGCTGAGCTCAAGTTCCTACTCACAGCTCTTCTTTTTCTCTGTTCCTTGGCCACCGTTCTTCAGTTCCTCCCCTCTCGTTTCTCTTTCTCCTCCTCCGATCTACGCGACTGTCTCTCTCGACTCTCCCCCACCACCACCACCACCAGCAGCGGTACCAACTCCTCCGAGGGGCTCCTTGTCGATGCCGTGCCCGTGCTGGCACCCCCACCTCTGCCCCCACCGCCCTCCCCATCGCCACCGTCGGTTCAGCAAGATCTGGTCCTCGAGGGCGGCATCATTAAACGCGTCTTCAACCCGTACGGTGCCGCAGCATACAACTTCATCCTTATGAGTGCTTACAGGGGCGGACTCAACACCTTCGCCATCGTCGGTTTAGCTTCCAAGCCCCTCCACGTTTTCGGCAAACCAACGTACCAATGTGAGTGGGTCCCCCAATTCAGCACCCAACAGTCCGTCACCGCTGTCGGTTACAAGATCCTTCCCGACTGGGGCTACGGCCGCGTTTACACCGTCGTCGTAGTGAATTGCACCTTCCCCGTTCCCGTCGGAAACGATGGTTCCGGCGGACGATTAGTCCTGCACGCGTCCAGCAATGGAGGCGGCGATCGGAGCTTCAATCTGACGGACAGCATTGAAGCTCTAACAGAAGCCCCCGGAAGCTTAAACGTCGCCTACTTCACATCACCCCCAAAATATGACTACTTATACTGTGGCTCGTCATTGTACGGAAACTTGAACCCCCAGAGGATGAGGGAATGGTTGGCATACCATGTGAGATTGTTCGGGGTGAAGTCACATTTCGTGATTCACGACGCCGGGGGTGTGCATCCCGAGATGATGGAAGTGTTGAGGCCTTGGATGGAGAAGGGTTACGTGACTTTGCACGAGATTAGAGAGCAGGAACGCTTTGATGGATACTACCATAACCAGTTCTTAGTGGTGAATGATTGTTTGCATCGTTATCGATTCATGACCAAATGGATGTTCTTCTTTGACGTCGATGAGTTCATTTTCGTTCCCAGGAAGAGTACTATTAGATCGGTTGTTGATTCTCTTTCGGATTATACCCAATTCACCATTGAACAGATGCCCATGTCTAAAAAGCTCTGCCTCTCTCAGGATGCCGGTAAAACTTTCAGGTAAACTAATTGCTCTGCCTCGATTCTCATTTTATTTTTAGTTTTTGTAAATATATTTGCTTCAGCCTGGAAATTGATTCCATTTTGGGAAACTGACATTATAGTGCCCAAGATTTGATTGAAATCATGAGGATTTTGAGGTAGAAATTTTAACATCTTTACATGACCAAGGACTACAATTTACAAACATACTAATTTTGACATCTTCAGGGTTTAATCATTTTGAATGTTAGGATCAAAATTACCAAAAAAAAAAAACTTAAAAGAGTTTGAAAAATATCCCTTAAATCTTGTGCGTTACGCATTTTAGTTTGATTTTTGGAGTGATTTAGGCTGACAAAGTGAAGAATGCGTTAATTATGTTGAAATTGACCCTTCGCATCTACAGGCTCCAGCTGTAACTCAATTGATGAGCAAAATGTGAATTATTAATATAATTAACAGACATTGATAGTGATTGGCTGCAACTGTATATATTAAAAGGTTTGTTAACGCTTTTATTGCTCTCTCATTGTTATGTTGTGGTGGTTGAGTGATTCCAACGCTTTTATATTTGATGTTGAAATTCACAGCTCAAATTTATATATAGTCTGTACATGTTTGGACTTATTGCAACTTTTATTTGGTGTTTGTTTTAATTCTTCTCTCCTTTATTCATTTGGGCCAATTGGGAGTGGGGTGGGTTAATTACTTGTTGCCAAGTGATTGTTTTTTTTTTTCCATGATATAGACCCTTAGTTATTTCTTTTAGTGTTTATATATAAACGTATATGTTGTTGTATTGTACCTACCCATTACGGTTCAAGCTTCTCATTTCTGTAAAGGGTAATCCATGATTGCTGCCATCGAGCTGTTATGAATTGAACAAAAACACATTTTGAAAGTTTTGAAACTCCTCATGTAACAACCCATTGTCCGGACTCATTGATGGAAGGGTATGTTATCAATGTCACTTTCCAATTGATCTTCATCATATAGTGAACTACATTTAGGATCCAAATAAATGGAGAATTGTAGCTTTGTGACAGGTTGCTTCATCTTGTCTGTCTAGTTGGTCCATCATAAATGGTAGGTTGAAATTCAGTTGAGTTAAACAGTGTGTAGTAGGGGGTTAAAAAGTTGGAAGGTGACCAATTGATTACTAAATATAATGAGTGGACTGTAACAGGGGACTTGGTTTCTGCAATTCACTTGAGGCTTTGTCCATTAAATTTTGTGACTGAATCTTATGCAGAAAATGGGGATTTGAGAAGCTTGTGTTCAAGGATGTGAAGAGAGGAATCAGGAGGGACCGCAAATACGCAGTGCAACCACGCAATGTGTTTGCAACAGGGGTGCACATGTCCCAGAACACAGCTGGCAAGACAACTCATAAGACGGAGGGCCGCATCAAGTACTTCCATTATCATGGGACAATCGCCGAACGGCGGGAACCATGCCGGCAGCTGGTCAATACTACAGAAATCACCGTTGATGGAATCCCCTATGTTATGGACACCACAATGCGGGAAGCAGCTGGATCTGTGAAGAGATTCGAACTCAAAATGATTGGGTCTAGGTTACAAAGAACGCGGCAATAACCTCACAGGTTATTTCCTTTCCTTCTCCTTTTTCTCCCATTTCTAATCCAGAGTCGGTAGAGAAGAATTTCTTTTTGTATGATAATTCTCTTTTCTCGTTTCCCTTTTCTTTGCTTATAATAATTGATATAGATAGAGATACAGGTCGTACATGATGCTTGGTATAATGAAGTTACAGGGGTTGTAATTCTTTGGCTATTTATTTTAATCTATGATTCATTTTATATAAGAGTGAGGAGGAGGAGTTTGATTGATTGTGTTGTCGGTGTTGGGGGGACCCAACACCGTCTCCATCGCTCACTGGGGTGGCTAATGACTGAACAGGCCAGATGGGTGGTTGCTTTGTTTTTTTCTTATTCTTCTTTTTAAAGAAAGGAAGGAATTAAAGAGGATGGATCATTGCTTGGTTGGTCACTTTTATGTCCCCTTGGCTTTTATGTGTTTTTTGCTTTGTTTGTGGGAAAGGTTTTGTATGGAATTTGGAGTTCCACTGGAATACGAGCATGTATTATTATTTTGGAAAAAGTAACACAGTTCACAGGCTGTGGTGGGCTTTTGGGGGAAGTCAAACATGGCATGTGGGTGACAGAAGGGCCTTTGATCATATGTGGAATCTTATTATAACTCACACACACACCATATCATGATAAGAGAGAAAGAGAGAAACAAAAAAAGAAAAAGAAAAAAAGGCAGTTAGGACGAATGGTAAAGCCTCTTTATTTAGTTTTAATTTGATTAACATGAAGATAACACGTAGGTTGAGTTTAGAATGGTAATTTTGAAGCATGTGAATACAAACACGCAACTGAGTTTGAAAATGGCAATTCTGAAAGCAATTGTTTGATATTAAGTTTATTTGTCATGGGTGTGCTGCCGACATTTTGATACCTTTCGTTATGATTTTGTGGTTGCGGAACACTTCATTTTCGCACCCCTTTTGTTTCTTATTTTTTATGAATTAATTATTACAAGTTCTCTCAAACTAAGTTTGTCATGGATAAATATTATAATTTCAAATTTTTTGAATTTGTAAAAGTATTGACATGGCTGTGTTTTATTTTTTAGAATCATAAAATTACCCCACCTTTCTTAATTTAATCCAGTCTTCAGTGGCAAAGAAATTTGAGAGACTTGAGAGGCACCGTGGTTGGGCGGGGGTGACAATACTGTTGTGGCCATGGGCAGCTCTCACGATGCCTGTGGTGGTGATCTTGAGCTGTGAGTTAGGCAAATGTCACTTCAGGTGGCGGTGGTGACCGTCGTAACTTTGAGTCGTGAATTGGGATGATAGAAGGGACTCAATGCCCTAGCTCATTTGTGGCGGCGGCGTGGAAAGGGTTCCATTCCGGTCGGTCCTTATCGTCGTCTTGGTGTGGAGGAGGTGGTGGAGAAAAGGCTTGGGCCATGTTTGTTTAGATTTTTAAAAATAAATTTTTTATTTTAAAATACGGAATATGGGTTTAGTAAGTTAGTAAATTTAATTTTTTTTAATTTTTTATAAAATAAATTATTATATTTAAATATATTTTTATAATTTTTAAAAAATTAATTATAAAATTTTTAAAAAAATTATATTTAAATCATTATCTATTTAAAGGCACCCTTCAATTTTAGCAATTTCGACCGGCTGTGCCAAGTTTAATAATTATGATTGTAATTTTGAATTTCGTGAATTGGGATGATAGAAGGGACTCAATGCTCTGGCTCATTTGTGGTGGCGGCGTGGAAAGGGTTCGATTTCGGTCCTGGTGCCATTAACGGCAGAGGAGGAAATGGAGAAAATGCTTTAGTTTCAGCAATTTTGAAAAAAAGGTCATAGCGGAGCAATTTTAGCAATTTAAGGTGGCAGTGGTGATTGTGGTAACTTCGAATTTTGTGAATCGGGATGATAGAAGGGACGCGATGTCCTGGCTCATTTGTGACGGTGACATGGAAGGAGTTCGATTCGGGTGCTGGTGCCATTGACGGCAGAGGATGAGGTGTGGAAAAGGCTTCAATTTTTGCAATATTTCGAACAAGGGGTCGTGGCGGAGCAATTTTAATAATTTCAGGTGGTGATTGTTTTGTGACCGTTGTAACTTTGAATTTCGTAAATCGGTATGATAGAAGGGACTCAATGCCCTGGTTTAGGTGTAGCAATAATGTTATTCATACATAATTTTTCTATCAAAATGTTAGGTTGAAAAAGAGGGAGAAAGTGGGGAGCTTGACTTTTTTTCAGCCTGCTGCTGATGTGGCTTGGCTGATTAGCAACCATATCAGCAGGTTTAACATTTTGATAGAGAAATTGTGTACGAATAACATTATTGTATTTGTAGTAGTGGCGTGGAAGGGATTCGATTCCTGTCCTTCTCTCGGTCCTGGTGCCGTCAATGGTAGAGGTGGAGGGAGGTAGAGAAAATGCATCCAAAATGGATTCAGCATCTATTAGATTCATGGATGAGACTAATGGCGATCGATCTAGTTTGTCATCTTCCTGCAGCCCAATCCTGAGAATTTGGGTTGGTGGGAAGTGAATTCCTTAAACTCACAGCTATTGATGTTGTATTATTTTTTTCAAAGTGAAAATGGTATCCAATGCCGTATATGATTTGGGTATCCAATGCTGAGTTGGATGGCTGGTTTACTTTAATGTTTTAATATGTACTCCTTGTAGCCTGAACTAGTAAGTGTGCGAAGTTCAGAATATTGGATATTTGGCTGCGGATCTCATTTGCATGTTTTATGACTCTGACTGGGGGTTAGCATGGATCGGGTTGTACAATATTCGGAACCAATTTGATTTTAGGTGAATTTAAAAAAATACAACTAAAATTGTGAACTATTAGATTTGATTCAATCCAAATCGAATATTTTAGAGTTAGATTGGGTCGGTTCAGATTTTTTTTTCTACAGAAATCAAAAATAAAAAAATAAAAAATTAACTCTTGATATATATATATATATATATATATATATATGCAATGAAAATTAAGCCATCAAAGTATTTATGATATTTTGACAATAAAAAAAACTTGATATAACAGTAGTTCTGAAAAAGAAAATTAATAACTTAATTTATATTTTTTTTGTTAACAAATCTATTTGATTTGTTACTGTCTCGTTGAATTGTGACTTAAAATCATAATACTAAAAAATAAAGTACTAATTACTACATTAAATAATTAAAACAAAGTTTGTAAACTTAAAATCATATTTTCTCTATTTTTTTTAACCCATCAAGTTGGGTGAGGCAATGCAAGAAGGTAGAGAAATTTGGAATATTTTTTTTGTGATGCAAATTCAAGTGGCTATACTGATTAGTCAATAAATCTTTCAAGATTTTTTTTTAAAAAAAAAAAAAATTGAAACGAAAAGAGTTGATAAAAAAAAAATTATAGTTTCGATTTCGGATTGGGTTGGATAATTCGAAATTTTAACCCCAACTAACTCGATTTTTTTAGTTTTCTAACCCAAACTAACTCGAACTCGCTTTGATTCAAATCAACCCAAATTTATTGAAATCGAATTGAAATGAGTTGGATTGGATCAATTTTTCATTTTCGATTATTTTGTGTACCCTAATTCTGACGATCTAAAATAATGGTTAAACTCATTATCTTCTAGTTATTAATGGATATAGGTTTCAGACATAGGAGGCTTTGTCTACGGTTTTGTGCTCCCGTTTTACATGCACGGTGTCCTGTGCTGGTGCTACATTGTGCCAAGCATTCATGCTTAGCTATTCAATCGACTTGATGTTTGGACAGATCTTGATGAAATTTTCACAATTTTTTTTTGATAAATAATACTAATTTTTTAAATTTTTTTTTTGATAATTATACTGATCTCTCATAAAATCTTTAAAATTACACTGACTATCCCTATTTTTTTTTTACAAACTACAATTATCCATCCTCCAATCTTTTTTTTTTTTAAATAACGAAACTGTCTTTCTAATTTTTTATTTTATTTTTTTACATTTTTTTTTAATTTTGACCCCTTTTTATTTTTAGTTTTTAAATAAATATTGATTAAAATCTTAAATTTAATTTTATATAAAATGAAAGTAAGTTATTTACCATAAATTTATTTTTATATAAAATTCAAAAATCTTTAAAAATAGTTAGAAAAAATTGGTCAAAAATGGTAAAAATTAAAAAAAAAAACATGGAAAGGCACTTTCAGTTATTTTGAAGAAAAAAAATTGACTAGAGGAAGATAATTGTAATTTGTCAGAAAAAGTAAGAGAGATCAGTGTAATTTCAAAAACTTCTGGAAAGGTAAGTGTAATTATTATAAAGGTCAAAATTTATTTTTATTTACTAAAATGCTTGCATTTATAATTTGTTACATATACAATGTATTATATATATATATATATTTTATTGAAAAATAAAAATGTTCAGTTGTTGGTCTTGTGTGGTTTGAGGCCAAATATTAGTCCTAACATTTCATCAAATTAAAGTTTTGTGAAATTGGTCCTCCCAACCAGATTCACTCGGTGGATCTTTGATTCCAATTGAGGGGGCCCAATGAATGTTGTTAATTCTGTTGTACCCTTCCTCACTTATAATTTTGCTTAATTTTCACACATTACAACTTATTAATATTGGAACGAAATCCCATCTAAAATGACTAAAGTCTCTTATTTCACAGACATAGTACAAATTCAAGACCTAATTTATGCACTCACACCATAGATAAAATATCCCTTCTCCACAGACCTAATACATATTGTTTCAAAAGGTTTAAAGAAGATGTGAAAAGATGTTCCAACCATCCAAAAGTGTGATAAGCTGAATATATATATATATATATATATATATATATATATATAGTACTAGTACATGAATATGATAGGAGGGTCCATGCATGTAAGATAACAAAGTGATGAGTGTTCGCAATTGCCTTTATTAACATGGGTCAATAATGAATTATGCTAGATTTTGTTGAAGAAACGGGCTTAAATTGCTGTCATATCACGTTCTAAAAAATTCCAGTGTTACGAGATTCTCAAATATGGATTTTGGATTATCAAATCAATCTAGTTGATGATTAAATGTAAACAATGTCTATATTCTCTTTAAGGAAGAAAGTAAAATTTAAATCTATAATCTTTTTTTCCTATATTCTCTTTAAGGAAGAAAGTAAAATTTAAATCTATAATCTTTTTATAACAAAAAGAACATAATAGTAGGAATGTCAATTTTTAACACGACATGACAACACGACTCGAACACGATACAAAGTTAACGGGTTTAAGTTTTGTATAAATGAGTTTGGATCATAAACGGGTTGACACATATAACACGATTAATAAATAAGTCGTGTTTGAGTTTTACTAGTGTCAACCTGTTTAACACGACTTAACACGTTTAATGATAAAATATATTATGAGTTAAGGTAATTTGTCTCACATCAAATATTTATCAAGGTTTTGAGATGTTTTATTTGTAAAAGAGGTTTCTACTTTGATTTGGCGCATATCCAAAGTTACTAAACTTGAAAATTATCTATACATATTAAAAGAAAGGTAAATTTTTTTATTTAAAAAATAAAAAAATTAAAATAAACGGGTTAAGTGTATCGACACATGTAACTTGTTTAATAAATGGGTTGTGTTTGAGTTTTGAAACTTGACACAATTAGTTAATAATATCGGGTTAGAGTTCATACATATTTTCGAATATGTATGCCTTGACACGACACGATAACACGAATTAACACCCCCCCTACCTAATTGGCAACTGAACTAACCGCTGTGATATTATAATTGTTTTCACAAATTATTACATGCCACTTGATAACAGCACATTGCTTTAATTTAGATATATGTGTGTGTGTGTGTGTATAACTTGAGTTGGGCCAGTTGTTGCCCATGTCACCATTAACAGTTTTAACACAGTGCCACTGCCATGTATATATTTTGAAGGTAATAAAATAGGTCACTAGAGTTTGGCTGACAATGGATAATTGCGAGGTGATCTCCAAGCCACACTTTATACCCTCAAGGGAAGCCAATCTTGACTTGATTTACATCCACCATTTTGCATCTCATACTCAACTGTTGAGCCCAGTGGTGTGTAGGAACGGTAAAATATTTTAATGAGATTTATTTGAAAATAGAAATAAAAATGAGGGAGACAATAAAATTCGATATGAAAATGAATTTTGGTACCACACTTTGATTAATATAAACAGCACGGAAATTGAGATGGAAGACATACTATGACCAAGGAGAGGGGCCCGCCCTTTTGTGATTCCTGATGATACGACCTCTCGTCCTTTTGTCATACTATCAGGACATGTGGATTAGAGGCTGGAGTTGTGGGCTTATTAGAGGTGCCTCCGGACAAGTTGATATTATTATTCTTATTATCGCAAGTTACTGTTAAATTCTTTTACCCATCTTTTATGCTAGACTATTCTAGACACGTAAGTTTTGGACATCATTTTCTCAGGTTAGACCATACCCACCCCAGCTTTATTGAGGCCCTTTTGCATTTCCATTAATTAATAAATTTATTTTTAATAAATTAATTGTCCCACGGAATGAAATACGAATATAATACCAAATTAATTTTTTAATTAACTTAGTTTTGAATTAAATAGTAAATTTGACTGTTTTATAAATAGAAATTTATTATCAAATTCTAAACAAAATATGGGCCCTTGCGACATTACCTTCCTTCACTCGCTTCTATTAGGGGTGTCAATTTTTAACACAACACGATAATACGACACTTACAAAATACAAAATTAACGGGTTTGGGTTGAGCATAAATGAGTTTGGGTTATAAACGGGTTGACACGTATAACACGATTAATAAATAGGTTGTGTTTAGATTTTACTAGTGTCAACCCGTTTAACACGACTTAACACGTTTAATTATAAAAAATATCATTAGTTAAGGTAATTCGTTTCGCATTAAATATTTATCAAGGTTTGGAGATTTTTTACTTATAAAAGAAGTTTTTACTTTGATTTGACCCATGTCTAAAGTTACTAAACTTAAAAATTATTTATACATATTAAAAGATAGGTAAATATTTTTATTTAAAAAATTAAAAAATTAAAAAATAAATTAGTCAAGCGTGTCGACACGTGTCACCTGTTTAATAAATAGGTTGAGTTTGAGTTTTGAAACTTGACACAATTTGTTAATAGTATCAGGTTAGGATTGACATATATTTTCGAATATGTATTCTTTGACATGACCAAACACGACATGATAGCACAAATTGACACCCCTAACCTCAATAATATATATGAAACTTATATAAAGATATATATAGAGATGTTATTCACACTCATTTTTTCGCTTGAACTTTAAAATATTAATTTTTTAATTATTTGAATTGTAAATTTTAAAATTCAAGTGTTGAAATGAAAAGTGAGACTAGATTTGTCTTATATATATATATATATATATATATATATATATATATATATTCACCCTTTTAAGCTCATTTTTCACCATTACTGTAATTTTCTCCCCACACTATTCCAAATGGCAATTCAAAATGGAAAATGGTGGGTATATTAAGTTAGTTTATCGAATGATGTATCAATGATTTTTTTTTTTTTGTAATTAACAAATATATTTTATTTTTTTATTTAAATTTTAAAAAAAATTATGATAATGATAAATATCATCGGATAAATCAATCAGATGTACCTAACATTACTCACTCATGACAGAAAGATTAGTGACTCAAAAGAAAGTTGTTTAATAATTTACAATTTAGAGTAAATAATAACACTTGTTTTCATTTAATTTTCTATAGTCTAAAAGTGGATAAGAACATCCTTTGCGTGTTAAAAATCAAATTGAATTGACAAATACAAAATAAATGGTATTGAATTATGCAAAATTCAAATATCCAGTTGTTTGAGAGTATATAATACAGCCCACTGAAACATATTTAACTCTTTTCGAAAAACGCTTTTAAAAATCACCATGTTTTAGTAAATAAGTTTGAAACAACTTTAAATTGGAAAATAAGTTTTTTTTTTATCCCTACTTAAGTATTTAACTCTTAAATTAATAAAAAGCAGCTTGTCATGCACTTTGTGCTTCTAGAAAGGCATTGAATTCTTCCCTTGCCTTGCGCAAGCGAGGTGTGATGCATGTAGACGGCGAGGACGGGTTTGATGTAGGAGATGAAACAGAAAAACGAACATGTCGCGATGATTCCTGTGACTTCCTTCCTCTTGACGTAATCTTCTTCAGTACCCCTTTCTGATCCTTGTCGAACACAAAAGCCGCTGTCACCGGTGAGTGCGCCTCATTGACACTAGTTCGGATCAGCTCTAGCGGAAGATCAAAGTAGAGATTTCCAGATTCTCCCTTCTCTTCGTTGTCCTTCATTATGGCCGACGAAGTCCAAGACCCGCACTCAAATTTCTCTAGGGAGACTGTCCTAGACACTACATGTTCCATTTCCATTTCGTCCTTTCTTGCTCTCACTGGTTTTCCCTTGCCAAATCCTGGCAGGAACAAGCAGAGAGCACCACATTTGAATTTTTCATCACGAGGGTCGTCCATTTCCTTTCCATTCTTGAGCCCATCCATTTTGATTTTGGCTTCAGTTTTGCAGGGACTGCTGTAGTCATCTCCATTACTATTCACTCTGTTCAACCACACATCAAATTCGTCTGATGGTGCGCAGGCTCTCCCTTCCCCACATGATTTACTCCTTCGCAAGTGGCTTTCTCGAAGCCGCGAGAGATTAGTGAGCGCTACCGAATGTTGACGGGCCAGAGAATTGATTGCTTGGCCTTGGTTCCGCCATTTCTTCTTCAACATAGTTGAGCTAAATCGAGGTGAGGAGGTGGCAGAACCTGGAAGGCTGGAGCTAAAGAACTTGGGTTTTGCCCGTGGCAGAGTTGGTGGAAAAGACATAGCATTGGCTTTTGGGGCTGTTGTAACAACAGGCGGCAACACCAATTCACAACTTGCCGATTCTTTCAGTGATATCGGATCCACCGAAATCTGCTTCTCCTTCTGCAGGCTGTCCCTCTTGACCAACGTCCTAGGCTCCTCAACGGTCAAGAACTCAGAATCTTGGAGGTTTTTAAGAGTCATACAGACATCTGCAGCTTCGACGGAGACACCATCTGCTTCCTGAGCATCCGATTGAGGGTGAAGCACCAAATCTGAAGCTGCGAGGATCATCATGGCAATAAGAGGGTGAAAGACGGAGACGAGATGATGATGAAACCATGTATGGAACTATTTTAAGCAGGAAGGATATCATATAAGAGCTAGAGAACGTGTATAGCATGTCTCCAGCATCTTAGTAGTGATTTCCATGTTCTCTTTCTGGCCCCATATAAAAAGAAAGAAATAGAAAAAGAAAAAGAAAGAAATAGAAAAAGAAAAAGAAAAAAGGAGAATTAACCTAGTGATCCATACAAGAGCCCGGCCACCTGCTCATTCTTGTTTTTCAATTTCAATGAGTTGACTTTCATACGATGACCTTGCCACTATTTTCCATCAAATCCCGAACTCTCATTCTCCCAAAACACAACATAACAATAATTAGCTAAACACACGCAAGACACAAATAATGCCTGCACGAACATACATCTGATAAATTTAAACAAGGATTAATGTGCTAGACGGACATACATCTGACAAATTTAAACAGGGATTAAAGTACATATATAAACCATGCATGTATGTAATTAATTAAAAATGGCAGTGTCTGCAATAACGAAAAATTATGGAACTAATGAATTGACAATAGCAAACTGGAGAGAGAGAGAGAGAGAGAGAGAGAGAGAGAGAGAGAGAAACAGAGAGAAGAGGAAGACGAAGAAGGAGGAGGAGGAGGAGGTGTGAAGCCATGTGTACTTTCTACCTAATCAGAAGTGAGAATAGTTAATGCATTGTGTTATGTAACACTAATAAAACGCATAAACAAGCTCGTCTGTGGAAAACATCTCACTGCGGCACAATAAACATGCATCAGAAACAATCATCATGTTATATTCTCACTGGAATTAAGGGCACTGGCACTTTGATCCTTCATCCTTTACACTTGCAAGCCATAGATAAAATACATCAAAGACATATGACAAGCCAAAAAAATTATTGGAGAGAATTGTAAAATAGGATCAACACTACAGAGACACCAATGATAACTGGAAATGCTGTGACCAAGTACAGCGCTCCATATCCCTGCAAGAGATGAATGTTCTGAGAGTCAAAACCGCAAAAATTAGTCATGGAAGAAAAGTAGACAAGTAATTTCACTGATATATTAATGGATCCTTTTGTTTCCATCACAATGCTATGAACCTAATCTCAGTCGACTTTCACATCCCTCAATGCATGTCAAAAAGTGGCATTGGGTTATGTGCTGTCACTGTGTCACAGGGAAAAAAATGGCACTTTCAATCCTGTTATTGTTTTTAACAATGAAATCAGAACCTTAAAACTAGCTTCACAAAATAAATCAATGATTGTAACATAAAATTAAAGCATTATTCTCTGTCTAAATTCCAATTATATTTAGCATCAATAAACATAATAAAAACTTTCAATCAATCCATGAATGCAGCAGCACCACTTGGAAGCACTAGACCAAAGGGGTCCTTTCGACTAGCCCTTTTTTTTTCATCACATGATACTGATTCATATCAGTACTCTGATTAATGAAATAAAGACAATAAATATTCTAGGGGAGTGGATACAAACCACAGCTGGAGGCACTTCTGTATCATCATTGACATCAGCATTCTCAATCTCAGCAGCTGAATCCCAATCAATGTTGAGTCTCTTAGCAGCCACTTGAGGATCAACACCAGTGTCTGTGGCTTTTGCATACAGAGATTTTCTTGGCTTTGGTTTTGGGGCTTCAACCTATTCAAGAAACACAGCAATGATAAATATGCATGAGAAAATCAATACCATAATGAGGGTGTTACTTTTGTACACACGATGACACTAGACAAAAGAGTTGAATTCAATAAGCTTGGACCAAATTACAAAGAAGAGGAAATCAATACAATTATGGGGTGTCAATTTTATACACACAAGACAAAAGAGTTGAATTCAAAAAGCTCGGACCAGATAACATAGAAGAGGAAATCAATACCATTATGGGGGTGTCAATTTTATCCAAATGACAAAGTAGTTTATTTCAATATGATCATTTCATGATTCATAGAATTTACCCAGGCCAGAACACAGTAAACCACAAAGGTAATATATGATCATTGCATTCAAATCTTTTAAATGCCAATGTCAAACTTTATGAAAAAATCCAATTACCTATACATATGGATGAATATGTTGGTGTCAGTTTCAAGATTGAAAACAAATTTGATGCGATGAGTGATACGATGGACACCTGGAATCTCTCGTTCTAGGACCCTGGGTTTTCCGCACACGGGTGATGCGATGGACATCTTGGGAGTTCCCAATAATTTAGCCTCCATGCCGCAAAACCCTAGGACCTAGGTATCCTGAGTAATGAGTCTATACCACATTTCAACTCCATAACCACATGCCAGAGTCTAGGAGTCTCCTAAAGTCTTGCCCCCCAAGCCTTTAGGCATCCCTGTAAGGAAATAACAAGAGTTCCTCAAGGTAACTTTATCAAGTATAGGAGAGTTAGCCAAGTTTAGGAGCCATTGGATAGCTACAACCTTACTTGGTATGATACTCTGCTAGGTTTGGGGACCAAGATTAGCTTGACCAACACCTAGGCTTCTAATGCGGCACTAAGTCCGACATCTACGAACAACTCGACCAAACTTAGGCGTGCGGGAGTAGATCGACCAACAGTTGGAATCTTGTTCCATCGTTGCTTCTTTGTGAGTCTTTAAGGGGCTCTTGATTGAAGGCTTGTTTTGACACGTGTCAGGTTAGGACTTTGATGTTTAGATCGATGATCTGTTGTTCCATATCATGTTCAATGCTGAGTTGTCAGTTTGCTGTAAGTTGCCACATAGTGAGTCGGGCTTCGAAGTAAACCAAGTACCTACATTTTACCCCCCAGAAGGAGTTGGATCTTGAGGATAAGGAGGATGGATTAAAACGTAAATTTTATAAAGGTCCTGATTTCAAAGGTCCTCATTGATTGGCTACGGATCTCACCTATTGGTTAAGGAGATACATTTTTGCTATGCTCCCATGCAACGGAATCAATAGTAAAGTTTTCCTATTTGCAATCAAGCTATCCTAAGGGCATTGCCTTGCATTGGGACCGTTGTTTCTAGGTTTTCTATATCATCGTTAGATACCCTTGTTATGGATATGAAGAGATCTGTGGGTGATGTGATTAGCTATGCTCCTACAATCTTTTTACAACTATTCTTGATGGACATGTTTCCAAATTATGCTCCCTCACCCCTTTGAGTTTCCCTTGAAGAAAGAAGTTTTGAATGTTGGGATGCATTCTATTGTTAGAGTCCAAAATTGCAAGGGGTGTCTAAAGAAGATTCAGAAATATATTGATGAATATGGGGAATTCGTGGTTCGTCCATATGCTTTTCGATTTGTGGGGGAAGGGGATGCTGGTTTATATATACGAGAGGAAAGTTGTTATGCTTTGCATTCTACCGACATCTCTTTTCATGGATATCTTTGGGGAGCGATTATGCTTCCGTGTAACTTGCCATTTACTTCAGATAGTAGAGGGTTGTGTTTAATACAATCCGCATTGTGTTGAGAGACAATTTGGGTTTGATCAAGGTGCTCCTGGCTCTGGGGCCCTTCAGGACAATATGATGCCAGCTTTTTGCGTTTTAATCACAGTAACAAGAAGAATTTGCTTGGAAGGCTGCATGTTTTGGTGATTCATGGTGATAATCATGTGGGTCTCCCTACCTTGGGGACCCAACTTTTCTGGGAGAATCAATTAACATTTTTTTTTACTTTCCCTGCAAGTGAACCATGCCGTTTGAGGGAAAAGGAAATTCCAAAGATTTGGAGAGATGATGCCACTCTTCGGTTGCCAGAAAAAGGTGCCAAAAGAACCATAGGGGAGGGGGGGGGGGGGGGGTCATGGTTTACAATTTTTCCTTGGGAAGTTTGTTCCTCCTCCCAATCCCAAGCCAGCTCCTGTTGCTAAAAAGGGTGGAAAAGGGAAGAGCAAAGGAGGAAAGAAAATTTTGGAGAAAGGGGACTCATTATAAGCTCTTGCTGATGAGCAAGAGATTTAGCTCAAAACTCTTCCCTTTTTTGGGGGTTTGCATTATTATTATTATTATTATTATTATTATTGTTTGTACTTTATAAAGTTAAGTCCTCTTTTGTCTGAGGAAGCAAGAAAAGGAATTGTGGCTACTGCTTTTGAAGGAGTTGAAGTTGAAGAGGAGATCCTTCAAGGAACATTGGTGGAGGACCCCAAAGATTTGTGCAATGTTATGCAAACCGTTCCAATTTCAAAACGAGTAGCTTTTATAGATAATATATTTGGCATTGTGAACAACCCTCTATGTCCTGAGCAAGCAACACGCAGTTCCCCTTCTCTATTTCAAGTGATGACGACCCTGATTTGTCCAACGTTCATAAGGTTGTGGGGACTGCGATCACACCTCTAGTGGTAAGGTGGCAACTATTAGGGACTTTGAGTAATAGGATCAAACAGGTGCAAAGGATTTGCATTTTCATCAATATATTACTGACTCTTATTATGTTACTCCTGTAGAAATTCCATTAACGATGAAAAAAAAGGAGAGAGTTGAAGAGGTTTCTCAAGAAAGCGCAAGAACCTACTTATATGAAGGTTCATGATGATATTAACGCAAGAGTTTCTCCATATGTGGAAGAGTTAAACAAAAAGGATAATGTTAGCCCTATGAGCTTTCAATCAAGAGCATCTCAATAATTTTGATGATAACAAGACATTGTCTTTGAAGACTAATGTTTTATTCAAATGACAATGCAAATAGATAATCTAGGTCAAAGAAGATTGTTGACCAAGAAATGACAAAGTCCATCAAGTTAAAAGATTCTCCTCAAGTGCATGCTTCAAAGCTGAAATCAAATCAAGTGGCATTCTTTCATGATGATTCAAACAAATGGACACACTCAAGCCCAAGGAATCAAGACAAGTCAAGAGAAGACTTTTTCTTTTCTTTATTTTGGATTTTGAGTGATTTAAGATTAGATTGATCATTGGTCGTAAGCTCTTACTATTTAAAATGATCAACTAAGAACTAACCTCAAATGATTTTCCCAAACAAAACATTGCCACACTTTAAGTTTTGATAAAAGTACACTGTGAAAAATAAACAAGTAGGCATCTATTGTCCGAACCAGTCAACTAGTTCATGAAACCAGTCAACTGATTCTTGAAGTTTTTTTCACTGATCAAACCAGTCGACCAGTTCCTAGAACCAGTTGACTGAGTGAGCATTTTCATAACAATAGTCTAAACCTATTGTCCAATACAATTGACTATTTTTTAAAGACTAAAACAGTGTACATCAGAACTAGTCGACTGATCCAAAAGACCAGTCGACTAATTATTCTTGCACAATTGAACCTCAAACCCTCTGGACAATTCAATTGATCTGATCAGTCGACCAAATCTTGGTTGATGATTCAGTCGACTGAATTCGTGGATCTGGCACTTCAAAATTCAAATTTTTAACAGACAAAAAAGGGAGGAACGACTCTATTTTGAAATATAACGACCATATTCTTTTGAGGTCTATAAATAGAGGTTCACTAAAGCATTTATTGATATATTTTTACAAGCTTACACTTGTACATCTCTATTCTTGACTTTAGATCTGACCACTGAAAACCCAGATCTAAAAGTTCTACTCGTCTTAAATACTCTAAGCTTACACCAGATCTATCTATAAAGAGTGATCACATATTGTACCAATCTACTCTTGAAGAGAGTGCTTGTTAGTAAACAAACTTTGTATCTTCTCATTGCGGTGAGATTTGCGGGTAGGTGTTAGCCTTGTGAGGTAAAAAATGATATTTTGCTAGAAAAAGAGTGAGGAGCTCTTGTTGTAAAGGTTTAACCTCCATCTGCAAGGAAATCAAGATAGTGAAAAAAACTCAAGTGGGAATGCTTGAGTCGAGGACATAGGAAGTTTTCCGAACCTCGTAAAAATCGCTATATTTGCTCTCTCTTTCTCTCTCTACTCTTTTACATACGTGTGTATTATCAGCATACATTTTTAAAGTCTGTAAAAGTTGTCAATATTCGTCACATACCATATTCACCACCCTCTAGGGTAAATATCTGAGCAATAAGTGGTATCACAACATCGTCTCTTGTAAAATAAAGTTAATGCTTTAAGAGACAAAATATAGCAAATATTGTAAGAACCGTCTTTCTTGAAAGGCAATCGACAAATAAACATCCATTATTTAGTGGCCAAAATTACACATATTGGAATAATAGAATAAAGATATATCTTCAAGCCTTAGACTATGAGATATGAAAAGTCATTATAAATAGGCCTCACATTCCTATGAAGATCGAAAATTCTACTAGCACCACCAAGGTTACTAAGGGAGAACAAGAACGGGATGAGAATGATTTCAAACTCATTCAAATAAACGCTAAGATCATGAGCAATTTATATTGTGCCTTAGATGCAAATGAATTCAATAAAATCTCCGTTTGCGAATCCGCAAATGAGATATGGGATAAACTTGAAGTTACCTACGAAGGTATAAATCAAGTTAAAGAATCAAAAATTAATATCTTAGTTCATAATTATGAACTATTTAAGGTAAATGATAATGAGTCCATACCCAAAATGTTTACTCGCTTTACTAATATTATTAATTCTTTGAAAATTCTTGGTAAGAGCTATGCTAATGTTGAGATGGTGAGAAAAATCTTTTAGTCTCTACCAAGAACATGGGAAGCCAATGTGACGGCCATCCAAGAAGCAAAGAATCTCAAACAAGCTAAGCCTTGATGAGCTCCTCAGATCTCTCATGACTCATGAGCTCACCATACGAAGCCACGAAGAGGAGAACAAGTCAAAGAAGAACCTTACACTTAAATTTTCATCACACAAAAGTGAAGAAGAAGAAGAAGAAGAAGAAGAAAAAGAGGATCAAGGAGGTGATGAGACTGCAGCCTTCATCACAAGAAAGTTCAAAAACTACCTAAAAATGAAGCAATAGAGAGGGAAATCAAACAAGAAAGAACCCTCAACTTGCTACGAGTGCCACATACCAGGACACATAAAGGTAGAGTGTCCTCAACTCAGTAGAGAATGAAGGAGAACCAAAAAGAAGGTAATGAAAGCTACTTGGGATGAATCGAAAGAAGAATCAAGTGACCAATAAGTAGCCAACTTTTGTCTCATGACTCAAGAAGATAAGGTAAATTCTAACCTTACTCATCTCCTTCTTATGAAGAATTAGAAGAATGCCTTTGAGGAATTGCACGAGGAACTTGAGAATCCTTTTCAAAATAAGGATCTTAAAAAGAAAATCTCCTCTCTTTCAAATGATTTTCAAATTTCAAATGACCAAAATAAAATTTTAAAGAAATAAAAAGATTCATTGATTTTGAAAAATAAGGATCTTGAGGAATAAAAACTCCTCTGAAGAAAAAAGACGGATGATCCAAATTTTACCATTAGAAAATTTACTAAGGGAAGTAAAATTTTAGATAAGAATATCTCATAACAAAGATGTGTTTTTGATAAAGCGGATTTGGGATATAATATTCATACCAAGCAAAAGTCTTATCAAAATTTCTTTGTTAGAACTTCTAGTTCTAATGCAACTATCCATGCACAATCTTTAAGAAAATCTAGAAATGCATGAAAGACAAAGGTAAGATGATTTAGGTTCCAAAAAGAACTTGTTTACGTGAGACTAACCCACGAAGACACAAAAAGATTTGGGTACCAAAAGGAGTTACTTGAATTGCTTTTGTAGGTGTGCTTGAAGTCTTCCTCAAGCAAGGACAAATGATTAATTGATAGTGTATGCTCAAGGCACATGACCAGAGACAGCCAAATTCACATCTCTCACTTCAAAAGATTGTGAATATGTGAGTTTTGGAAACAACTCAAAAGGTAAAATCATTATCATTGGAAGCATAGGTAAAAACTCTTCTTTATCTATTGAAAATGTGCTTCTAGTTGATGGCTTGAAACATAACTTGCTTAGTATAAGTCAACTATGTGATAAAGGTTATGTAGTTTTTTTTTAAGCCAAAAAATGTCTAATTAAAGATGCATGCAACCATAAAAATATTCTATTTATTGCATACACGGATAACAAAATCAATTGCATTAATTTTAATGATATTGCATCACAAAATATGCAATACTTTGCTGCCATAAATGAAAATAATTGGGAAGTATAGATTTGATTTCCAACTTGTCTAGACATGAACTAGTTAAAGGCTTACTTAAAATCGAATTTATAAAGGATAGTGTTTGTGGTGCTTGCCAACTAGGAAAATAAATGAAAACCTCCTTAAAAAAGAATGATATTTCAACAAGCTATTACAACTCTTGCATTTGGACCAACTAGGGTTGCAAACTTAGGAGGAAAACATCATGCCTTTGTGATTGTTGATGATTACTCAAGATATACTTGGGTGTTATTTCTTTCTCAAAAAGATGAGGCACGTGAAACCTTCACAAAATTGTGTAGGAGAATCCAAAATGAAAACAATGTTAGAAGTGATAGAGGTAGAGAATTTGATAATAAGGATATAAAAAATATTGTAATGAATGTGAAATTGGTCATAATTTTCAGCCCTTAAGACCCCTCAACAAAATTAAGTAGTTGAAAGGAAAATAGATTGAAATGGTTAGAACAATGCTTAATGAGCATAATCTACCCAAATACTTTTGGGCTGAAGCGGTAAACACTACTTGTTATGTGATTATTAGAATAAGCATAAGCACGACAAAACTTAATAAACCTCCTTATGACCTTTGGAATAGCAAAAAGTCAACCATTAGTTACTTTCATGTATTTAGTTGTAAATACTATGTGCTAAATGACAAAGAAAACTTGGGAAAGTTTGGTGCTAAATCCGATGAAGGAATTTTCCTAGGATACTTTACCATAAACAAAGCATATAAAATTTTTAATAAAAGAACCCTAACTTTAAAAGAATCTATACATGTTATATTTGATGAATCTTATCATCACACCACAAAGAAAAATGTGGCTGATGATGATGTACACAATGATTCAACTACAAATGAACTACTTCGAGACAATAATAATAAAAATTATCAAAATCTTGAAGAAGGAAGAGAAAATAAAATAGAAAATGAAATTATAACTCAAAATATTTGATTAGACCCTTCCAAAGAATGGGAGTTCGTCAAAGATCACCCAAAAGATCAAATCATTGGTGAACCAACTCAAAGAGTTGCTTCTAGAGCATCATTAAGAGATGTGTGTAATAATCTAACATTTCTATATCAAATTGAACCCAAAAATATTCAAGAAGTTGAAAATGATGAATCCTAGATATTAGCTATGCAAAAAGAGTTAAATCAATTTGAAAAAAATAATGAATGGACCTTAGTACCTAGACCTAGAGACCAAAATGTAATTGAAACTAAGTGGATCTATAGAAACAAGAAAGATGAGGAATGGAACATAACTAGAAACAAAGCTAGGTTAGTAGTCCAATGATACAACCAAGAAGAGGGCATTGACTATGAAGAACCTTTTGCTCCGGTTACTAGATTAGAAGTCATAAGAATGCTACTTACCTTTGCATACCACAAAGAGTTTAAACTCTATCAAATGGATGTAAATAGTACATTCTTAAATGGATTCGTTTCCGAAGAAGTATATGTTGAACAACCTCCCAAATTTGAAAACCATGAAAATCCAAACCAATGTTACCTAGAACATGGATCGTTATGGTACCGGAAACGGGAACGAGAACGTAGATCGTCACTTGTTATAAAACATGGTATGTTAGGGGTACGTTTCCTTAGATTGCTTTGTTGGAACGAAATACGTTTATTTGGAACGTGATATGCTTTTTGAGTGTATTTGTAATAATAATAGTATGTGTATATATATATATATATATATATACCAAAATGATTTCAACAAATCCAAACCATTATAAAATAAAATTCCAATGATGTGTGTGTATTTTGTATGATTTTTTTGGGACTTTTGATATTTTAGATCGGAACGCTAAATCTTGCATTCCAAACCGCTAATGATCCATGTTTTGGATTGTGCGATCCCAATTAGTAATTCATTAGGGGAGAAGCGAATTGTGGTAACCATGATCTAAACCATACATATAAGCTAACTAAAGCCTTATATGGTTTGAAGCAAGCTCTAAGAGGTTCGTATGAAAAACTCGGTGGTTTCCTTACTAAAAATGAATTTATTAAAGGAAAAGTAGATACCACTTTGTTTATTAAAACAAAAGAGAAGTAAATGTTCATTGTGCTAATATATGTTGATGACATTATATTGGCTCAACAAATAAATATCTATGCAAGCTCTAAGAGGTTCGTATGAAAAACTCGGTGGTTTCCTTACTAAAAATGAATTTATTAAAGGAAAAGTAGATACCACTTTGTTTATTAAAACAAAAGAGAAGTAAATGTTCATTGTGCTAATATATGTTGATGACATTATATTGGCTCAACAAATAAATATCTATGCAAGGATTTTGCTAAGTTTATGCACGATGAATTTGAAATAAACATGATGGGAGAATTGAACTTCTTTTTAGGTTTACAAATAAAACAATTTCAAGAAGGAACATTCATTAATCAATCTAAATATGTTAAAGAATTACTTAAAAGATTTGACATGGAAGAGACAAAAACCATAAGTACTCCCACGAATGCTACCACCAAACTTGAAAAGGATCGACAAAGAAAAAGATGTAGACATTAAGAAATATAGATGTATGATTTGAAATCTCTTATATCTCACAACAAGTAGACCAAACATTATGTTTAGTGTATGCTTATATGCAAGATTTCAATCTCGTCCTAAGGAATCACACCTAAAAGCCGTAAAAAGAATCTTTTAGTACTTGCTAGGAACAACTAATATAGGATTGTTCTATCCTAAAAACACATCTTTTGATTTATTAAGCTACTCGGATGCTAATTTTACTAGTTGCAAAATTGATAGAAAAAGCACGAGTGGGACTAACCACTTTCTTGGACATTCCCTTGTGTCTTGGTCTAGCAAGAAGCAAAATTCTGTAGCATTGTCCACGGTCGAAGCAGAATATCTATCAATTGGGAGTTGTTGTGCTCAAACTCTATATAAGAAGCAACAACTTCAAGACTTTAAGCTTAACTACGATCTAATTCCAATTAAATATAATAACCCTAGAGCAATAAACATAAGTAACAATCCAATTCAACACTCTAGAACCAAACACATAGAAATTAGACATCATTTCCTTAGGGATCATGTGCAAAATGGTGATGTAATTCTTGAGTTCATTGATATAAACCATTAATTAGTGGATATATTCACCAAACAAATCCAAGAGGAAAGGTTTTGCTTTATTAGAAGAGAATTAGGGATGATTGACCCAAAAGATTTAAGTAACTAAGTAATAAAGATCACTTCTGCTCAAATCAATCGACTATCTTTATGGATCAGTCGACCAAAAGGTTCACTGAAGTCAACAAAACAAAGTAAAAACTAGCCACTAGTCAAGTTAGTCGACCTACCAGTCGATCGATGAAAAGGACCAGTCGACTACATGAAAAAATTAGTTGACTGATCAGATTTTAAAGAGAGAACTTATGGTACTGGTTAACCCAGTGGACCGCCCCAAAACTTGGGCAAAACCAATCAACTGATGGTACAAAGTAGTCGATTGATTTGGTCGAATCTATAAAAACTTAGCGATTTTTCAAACATTTTAAACTCACACTCAAAATGACTCCTCAACTTCTCTCTCTCAAACTGTTCGAAACCATCCATATTCTCTCTCAATCTCTCTCCCATGGCTCTCAAAACCAAAAACCCATCTTCCAAATCCTTAGGAAAGCATCCTAGAGATGACAATGATGCCGAACACCGAACAAAATCCCGTTATGATCGTCAAGTCTTTCTCAACACCTCCATTATTCAAAAATTCCATGATGACATCAAGCACCATACTATCAAGTATGGGAAGAACATTAGCATACCCTTCTTTGAGTCTCAATCCATATTCATAGGGTCTCACTTTGATTACTTAAGATGGACGAAATTTCTTTCTTCCTCTAACATTCAGTACACCCGTCTTGTCCAGCTCTTCTACGCACATTTTGAGATGCCCACGAGCCACAATGCGTCGTCGTGGGTCTTAGATACCCCCATTTCTCTCTCTCTCTCTCTCTCTCTCTCTCTCTCTCTCTCTTCTCTCGAGTCTATCTCTGAGATCATCACTTTTCCCCGTGAGGAATTCCAAGAGTTCACTACCAACTCTTAAGTAGTGTGTGAAGGGTCCAACCCCCTCATGATCGTACAACAAATAGTACGGAGACTTTTCCATCATGGAGATTTTTTAACCAAAAGCCTCCCAACTCACCTTCGAGTCCCGCCTCATCCACCAGATTATTACCTACAACATTCTCCCATGTGCCGTACATGGTCATGCTTCTCATTTGGTGTCCTAAACCACCAAAAAGTTGACCTTCCACACATCATCCTCCACCATATGAAAGACTGCCTGAAAAAGAAAAGAGTCATCCTTCGCTAAGGCAACCACCTCACCACTCTCTTCAAATACTATCAAATCGACCTTGGTGGTGAAACTGACATCTCTCCACCATCCCATATGGACAATTACTCCAAGGGAACTTTTAAGTCCATGGAGTATAAGTCCACTGACCAAGGATGGGTTTTTAAATCTGCTCTTGTACCCTCATCTGAGCAACCTCAAGAGCCTCACTCTTCCACTCCCCCAACCACACAGACCACCTCACCTCTTCCTCTAATAACCCCGGATTCCTCCTCCATCATCACCCTCCTCTGGGAGATGGACTATAGCCTCCGAAACCAAATTCAGACCGTTGAATCCAATCTCTCCAAACCCTATCCTCAATGACTGAGAGGATAGAGGCCATAAGAGAATGATGTTCACATTCTCAAGATTTGCGCCGACTCTCTATATGAGCGCAACGAGAGAAAGCATGGAGAAACGAAGATGGAAGTGCTCGATGTCAAGGATACCCTCTGTTAAATCCTTAGCAAAAGGAATAAGCCACCTCCTCCCTAACAACCCTAGGTCTTTTTTTTTTTTTTGTGGGGGGGGGGGGGGGGGAGAGAAGAAAAGAAAAGAAAAAAAGAAGAAGAGAATCTTTTTTTAAATCCTTTTTATTTCTCTTCTTATATTTATTTTGAAATACTTGTATTCATGCTTTGAATTGTAAAAGACCAATACAATGAATATAAATCATATCTTTTGTTATATCTCTTCTTATGTGTTATGTGCAAGTTTATGTGCTTATTCATAATATTCAAATGCACAAACAAAGCATGAAAATATGATATGACTCTCTAACCCTAATATGCAATGATTACATGTCGATAGGGGAAGCATATATGAAAAATCATAATTCTTTATCAATTATGTCCTAATTTTACTATTTGCATTTTAATAAAAGACAATGTTTTGTCGTCATAAAAAATGGAGAGATTTTAGCCATAAGGGTTTTCAACCAAGAACGCCTCAATAATTTTAATGATAACAAGACATTGTCCATGTAGACTAATGTTTTATTCAAGTGATAATGCAAATAAGTCATCTAGGTCAAAGAAGATTGTTGACTAAGAAATGACAAAGTCCATCAAGCTAAATGATTCCCCTCAAGTGCATGCTTCAAAGTAGAAATCAAATCAAGTGGAATGCTCTCATAATGATTCAAGCAAATAGACACACTCAAGCTCAAAGAATCAAGACAAGTCAAGAGAAGACCTTTTATTTTTCTTATTTGGGTTTTGAGTGATTTATAATTAGAATGATCATTGATAGTAGGCTCTTACTATTTAAAATAATCAACTGAGAAGTATGCAAATTCATCAAAGTGATTTTGTACATTTGGAACAACTCTACCCTCATTAAACCAATCCACATTCCTAGTGTTAATCTGACCCTCTCCTTAGGTAGATCATTTGAATTAGGACAAACTTAAAAGAAGAGAATATGGCAGCTAATTTCACATATTTATAGGGAAGGGCTTAGTTTCTTAAGATTTATGACAGGGGAAATGATTTTAAGATTTATGGATGGAATAAGGGCTACTAGTGATGGTTTACAATTAAAAAAGGTTTGGAATTCCCAAGGGGGCAAACTTGTTTTAGTTTCTCCATATTCAACAAATAGAGAAAAAAAATAATGTTGGCTACAATTTTCCTTTATACTATCTTCATTTAATGCCACTTCTAACTTCTTATATATGCGTTCATGTCTTGTTCTTTTCTCGTCTTGCCACCCATCCATCTTAGCATACTCATTTTGGCTACATTTAATTTAGAATATGTTAATTATAAGCTACGAAGCATTGCATACAAGATAAAGGGGGATTAGTCAATTGAACACTTACATCACATGGAGTAAGTCAAACCAAATTGCCTGTATAGTCGTTCAATAGAACTTTCTCTTAATATCCAGCAATCATACTACAATCTAGAGATATTTCTCCACCTTCATCAATCTTTCTGTAACTCTATGGCTAATGTCCTCTAGAGTCTTGCTTTCCTTGTGATTACAAGGTAAGGTTATGGAGACAAAGTGAGGTCAAGAAGGGCTACTCAGGGCTTAAAAGTTGGACATGGTAGTATAGATGAAAAAATAGAGAAAAGAGAGTAGAAGAAGAAGACGCTCAAGTCTTATTAAGTTCTTTCTGCAGTCTAATCTAAAAGAAATCACCAGAGGCCCACCATCAAGTGACTATGATTGTGCAGGGAATTCATTTATCACCCCTATTAAATTGCTTACCAAAACAAAGAAAAAGAAAATGCATCTATAAGTCTTATTTAAAAGCATGGTCTTAAATTTTTTCTAACTAATAGAAACTTTTAAAAGAAGCAACTCCAAACATGGAAACATATTTTAGACTTTAGATAAGTGATGCAGGACAGCTTTAGAAAACTTGGAATAACACTACTTACAATTAGTTTTGTGGCGGGCCAAGATTTTGCTAGAATTGCAGCAAGCTAGTTGTTGGAAATTCTCAATAATTACTTTACGGCTTTAGATGTTAAATTAAAGATCAAAAGATAATGAAAAGGATAGGGTTGATTAGGGCTTGGCATGGTAGGATTTTGGGGATGAAATAGGAGATATCCCGGGACCATGAACAGTACCCCATAAACAATATTTGAGAAAAAGAGAGTAAGGAGAAGAAGCATCTAGGATTCCTACTTAAAATTCGTTAGGAATCAACCTCTAAGACAATGTCGCATTGCACATCACAAAAGCTTCTTTAAGATTCTCAAGACTCAACTCGATTATGTAAGTTGGTGGACATTCCTGCTACTGCTAGGGCCTAGATTCAAAAATAAGAAACTCTGACTATCAATAACATTCCAGACCTAACAAAGTCACACATAACAACCCAATAACATAACTTGATCCATAACAATACCCAAATCTAGAACAATGACGAGAGTTTGGAGATTCATAGAATAGGAGAGGAGCCTTTACTTTCTATCAAGCCGCTATGGTGAAATCGGTAGACATGCTGCTCTTTTTTTCCTTCTTGGAAGAAACATGCTGATCTTAGGAAGCAATATTGGCATCTTCTATTCTGTACGTATTTGTTGCTAAACTTTTCAAAATAAACACAAAATAAAATTATACCGGCATCATGATAATATAAATAAGACTCAAGTTAAACCTATACTTCCTTAGACAAGGTCCAAATCAATAAATTATGACATGCATACTCTGCCTTCGCCTTTTTTCTCCATAAATTTGTTTCTTATCAAACAAGTAAACGAAAGAAAAATGAAACAAAAAATTTGATGTGCATGAATATAGAAAAAAAAAATGGTAGAAATTACAAAGCAAGTAATTACTCTAGTGTTGAACTACTTTAACTAATAATATTCATTACCCAAGGACAGATTAAAGACAATCTCTATTAAGAGCACCTCATTTTTCATAATTTTTTCGAGCACACAGGCAACAACTACTGTTATTGCGTAAGAGCAATCAAATTAAATATATTCATTTACTTTTTTTTTCGTTTTTCTCACCAATGGGCAAGAGATGAAGCATTTTTTAGTCTAAGTGGTCAGCAGGAAGACAAGTTTTGTGCATAGGTTTGTCTGTCAACTCTCAGACCATATCAAGAGTTGGGACAAAACAGAATTTCTGGAATAGTGCAATAGGTTTCAGCTCATTTAATTTCTAAATGGATGCATTCACTTAGCAATTAGCAATAGTAAGACAAATATGTGATGCATTCTTAGAATGGATGTATTCAAAACAGAATTTGTGTAATATTGCAATAGGTTTCAGCTCATTTAATTTCAAAATGCATGTATTCACTTAGCAGTTAGCAATAGTAAGACAAATATGTGATGCATTCTTAGAAGGCATAAAAGTGTCCACTTTTCCATCATTAGAGGCAATAATTAGGATCTGCAAGCTCCAATAAACCAAATACATGCAGAAACCAAATTCTAAACACTTTGCAGCAATTAAAGCTATTTTATCAAAATGATCAATAAATAGCACCTTTTACATTGATAGTTATCGTGTGCTAGAAGTTACAGCAGTACCTCTAAATTAGGCCATTGAATCATTTCTTCAGCAAGGATCCGAAGAGCAACACGATCTTTAGGGATTTTTCCTTCATTTACCTACACATATATAGAATCACAGATATGTTAATAAATATACTGCTCTCCATTTGTGATGCAATCTAGGACCCACAGTTATAGCAATATGTGCTGATCTTATCACTATTTGAGTTTGCTCATACAAGAATCATGTCGTTCTAAATCCAAATAGAATTGCCCCAGTAAATGAATAAGCCAAATTTCCCAAATTGATCATTCAACACAAGCAGATCCACTATATAATTCAATCTTGTGAGATGTCAATGAAGAATTGTTCACAATTTTTGCACTCGATTGATGGTATGTTTCCAATGATTCACTGACTAGTTCACTTATAGATTGGCTACTGGCCTTTTTTGTTGTTAAAATAATAAAAAAAAGGCCCTTTCCTAACCATGAGCGAATATAAAAGGATGAAATAGAGTTTCTCTTATCTTTTATTTTCATATTTGTGGTTGACATATTCAAAAGAATGGTCCTTTTATATTATTATAGAAACAAGTGTCATAAGGAGTCACATTTGTAAATGCTAGGAATAGCATAGTTTTGGCAGACAATCTTGAAGACCAAAAAGAACACATATGACAAGTTCGATGCACCAAAGAGCCAAAGAGATAACCAAATTTGAAGACAAAACTCCAAGAGAGGAAGAGCTTTTTTATTTTTTGGACAAGTCCAAGAGAGGAAGAGCTTCAACAACACAAGGAGTGTACAAGCTTAAAAAAGAAACAAGGAACCAAAGAAGAAGAACCAAAAGACCAATAATTAGGTCCTTAGGTCAAGCAAGAAAAGTTGGTCGACCAACTTGGAAGTTGGACGATCAAATTTGGTCCAATAGCCAAAATCAGCCAAATTGGTCGACCAACTTTGTTCCAATATGCAACTTGGACAACCAAGTTGTAACTTGGTCGTCCAAGTAGAGTCTAATAGCTAACCCATAAATGATTCTAGAAAAAATTGGTCTACCAAACTCAAACTTAGTCTACCAACCTCAAACTTGGTCAACCAAGGTTAGTTCAGACTGCAACTTAGACGACCAAAGTTTAAGTTGGTTGACCAAGTTGTCTGAAAATTCAAAAAATATAGCCATTTAGGACTTGACTATATATATCAAAAGGCTTCCAAATGAGAAGCCAATAGTATACTTGTGTGCTAAAAGTGAAAGATCAAATTGTTAAGTTATATTAGAGTTAAAATCACTCCACTCAACATAGTCATATTCTTGAGAGTATACACATATATCTCAAACATAAAGAATGCTTGGAGGAGGAACCATCTATAGAAATATCAAAAGGCTCTTCAAGTACCAAATAGAGGTAATTTCATATTCAAACTTGTGTAATTTAGACCCACTATCTTACAAATACACACGATTCCCTCATCTTCTAAGAGAAGTCAGGAGAATTTAATACGCTCCAGGTGAACCACACTTGCACATATTAAAACCTAGGCTAAAACCCTTGAGTGGAATCTCATTGGGTTGATTGGTTGTCAACCACGTCTGATAAAACCACCAACTAAAATCCTATTGTTGAACAACTAGGTCAAGTTGATTGAAGGTGAACCAAGTGTGACAAAACATTCATTAGGTTCTAGGTAGGACAGAAAACCTAGGAAAATCATAGTTTGAATACTAGGTAAGTTGGCAGGCTAGCCTAGGTGAAAAACATCCAAATTGTAAAGGTTTTTGGTTAAACCTTGAAAACCCTCTTGATAGCAAGGAAAAAATATATCGATATACGAATTTATTGCAATTATATATCGATATCGCAAATATTTTATAAAAATTATGGATATTATTATTATTGATGAAAATTTTTAACGAAAGTTTTAGAAGTGTTAATAGAGATCCTAATACACAACTTTAAGTAAAAAATATTACAAATAAAATATAAATTTGAAAAGTATATGATGTACAAGGTATGTAAAATGCGCATTGATGATTTGAAAAACATTGATCACATTTATATCATAAATTTAACTATATTAACATTAAATAAATTAAAATATAATAATATAAAAATAAAATTTACAACTCTACGAATCATATAATACAACTGAGCTATAATCAGTATCGCATGAAATACATGTGGTTTAAATTCAAAAGTATCAATTCTTTAATTTTCACATGGACCATCTAAAAATGGACCTAAAATCCAATCTATGAGTTGGTCACGATACTCTATCCATCTTTGTCATCTATTATTTATGTAACATTGACTAATTGTAAATATATCTTCTAACTTTGCTTTATAATGTTTTTAAGAATTTCATGTGTGGCAAATTGATAGTAATGACACCAACCAATATGTTACCAATAATTTAATTGTACAGATATGAATACCTTACTCAAATTCATGTAATTCATTGTATCAATAATCTTAGAAAATTTATAATAAAAAAAAAAATAGTGAATAGAATTATTAAAAAAGTTTTCTAGGATTTCAATTTATGTAAATATTTTCTCATGAATATATAATTTCTAAAAACAAGCGTGAATACATTCTTTCAAAGTAATGGACCTTTTACATATTTAAAAAAAAAAAAGTAATGGACCTTTTACTAAAAACATTATACAATTATGTATAATCTAAGTTAATAAAAAATTTCATAATTTTCTTCTATATTACTCATAAATTAGTAAAAGTAACAAAATGTTGCAATAGACACCTATAATTTTTAATTTTAATGATTAATGATTTAAAATAATTAATTGCTAAATAATAAAATTATTCATTTTTCACATGAATTACTTGAGAACAAAAATAATCAATATATCCACAATACAATTGTGCTAATTTGCAATATATCACGATATAAAATTGGTATATTTATAGAGAGAGATTTTCTTCTAAAAAAAGTGTGATATAATCAGTTGCGATATTTATTGTGATGTATTGTGTTATATCCTCGATACTTTTTGTGAATTTTAATTCATATCAATATATAGTATTGTAAATTAAAAAATTGTGATATATTGAGCTATATATCACAATATAATAAAAAAATATTTTATTCCATACTTGACAGTGGAAATTCAGTGAGGAGCTGAGAGTGGATGTAGGCAATTAGCCGAACCATTATAAAATCTCATGTGGACATGTTCTTTAAGTTGTTGATATGAATTGATGTATGCCTGAATTGTACGCCATATTTTGTCAATTCATTAAACCTTGTACGTGCAAGAGATTATATTTAGCCAACACATGATCAATCAAAGTTCTATTTTTATAAATGATTGGCTTGGTAGAATGTTGTGTGAATTTCTTATTGCTATCCATTCAATCAATTTTTTGTGGGGTTAAAAGTATTGCTAGAGATTGCTTGAACTTGTAATTGGTAAAAATCAAAATCTTTGTAACCTATCTTATACATTAGGACCAAAGTGGAATATAACTGACCCAAGATTTAAGTGAATTAAAAGCAATCTAAAGGTGAAAAACTTAAAGTAATCATATTTCAAACCCCCCCCCCCCCCCCCTCTTCTCTCTCTCCCCAACAATTCTTCAATATTGAAATAAGAAATATGGACCAGCTTGCAACCCCACAGCAAAAGTTAATGGACTTTCTTTTTTTATTTTTTCTTGGGAAAGCCCTGCTAGTGGAGCTACTAGAGGATAACTTCACATGGAGACCAGTGGGGAAAATTTTCAAAAAAGGAAATGACAAAGTTTCGTTGTTGTTCCAATACAAAAACAAGGAAAAAAAAAAAAAGAAGTGACCAAATCACTCACTGAATGATACCACACTACTGACGCTAAAACCATTTTATCATGACCCACATGTTACAAATAATATCAAGATGAAAATTTTCCAATACTTCAATAAAATCATTACCTAGTTGACCTTCAAACTTCGCATACTGTAAAAACCAGATTATTCATAACCATGTAGTGAGTAAGGAAAAGTCCATTTCAAAATTCCTAGTTCTTTGAAGAAAAACTTACTAGCAATTTATATGGCAGTGAATATGTCACCAAATGATTTCTGAAATTTGAATTTGCACACACTGTTAGTAAAGGTATCTTCTTGACTTACATTATATCAATCCATTCAACAATTCAGGGGAAAAACAAAAATGTCTAACGCACATCATATCACAAGTTGTATGAGCCATAACTCAATGATCAGCTTCGATACTTCACCTAGCAATATTTCACATTTTAGCTTGCCGTGTTAAAAAAACACGCAAATTAGCCCACCATCCTTCAATGGCTTTCTTGCATCCTTAAACAAATCAGTTTGGTTTGTTTCAAACTCAACCTTGGGACCCATGATGGAATCCAATGGTTTACGATCCAACATAACGCCTCTCATCTTAATCTCCATTCAACTCAACAAAGTCTTGTCTCAATTATTTGGAGCTGGTCACATGAATCTTATATTGTCATTTCATTCTTTCTAGGACTATAACTTCAGTAAACTATACAGTACCACGCTTTTTCCTAACAATCTAAACCCACATTAATTTGAGTTTTCTTTTTCCCCTAACATTACCCTTAGTGTGGACTACGTTACTTTTCCTTACTGGTTGAGCTATTGATTTTTGCAACAATGGCCAAATCATCCTAGTCATTTTTCTTTCATTTTATCTCCAAGTCGTGCCACTTCTACCATCTCCCTAGTATCTTCATTTTCAATTTAATCATCTCCTATCTTACCACACATATATCTCAATATTTGGATAGTAATCGTGTTCATTTTATAAACATATTATTTCTTATCTACCCTGCATTTAGACCCATTAAACATGGTTTGTCTCATGGCTATTTATAAAAAAAAAATCTTTTAGCTTCAAAAGCCCATCAGGACCATCACACTCAACTCAACTCAACAAAGCCTTATGTCCATCACACAATACACCAAAGTATTCATCCACTTAACCTATCCTACATTAATTGTATAAGCATCATTATCTCCAACCTTTCTTTATGAGTAATCGAGCTTAAATAACAAAGCTACTCAACCTTTGGTATCTCCAACCTCTCTTCATTGCTGGCTTCCTCATTTGTATTCCTAGTGCTACTAAAGTTACATTCCATACATTCAGTTTTAACCCTACTTATCTTAACCTCTTCTAATCTTAATCACTCTAGACTTCTAATTTAACATTTGTCACACTTTGGTTTCAATTTTTCTTTTGACAAATACCACTTTAATTTCATTAGTTAAAACAACATTACAATTTAAAACATCATGGACCCTCATTGCAAATATGTATAGTAACTCCATCCAAAACTAAGGTAAAAGTATAAGATCTTAAAGGTAGACCATTGTTATTGAATTCACCATCACAAACCATGAACTGATCACAAACAATAAAAACTTAAAGGTAGATCTCTAAGAAGCACGGATACGGACACGAGACACGGATATGACACGATACGACGATACGGACTTACAGACAGGTTATTTCTCAAAAAAGTAGGACACGGACACGTTAGGGACACGTTGAATATATATAAATTTGTTATATTTTTATATGACCATATAATAAAAACATAATGTTATTTTAATTAAAATTGACATAAAAAACACACAAATTTAAAAAATATTATTAAGATATTAAAATAACAAAATCATTAAATAAAAATTAAGAACTTCTTCATTTTATCATCAACGTTTATGATTCAAGTGTTTGGACATGTGTCCGGGAAGTGTCCGAGTGTCGGTGTCCAACACGTGTTCAACACAGACACGTGAGCTAAAATAAAATGTCCGTGCTTCATAGGTAGATCTCTTCTATTCTGTACTTTATTTTTAAAAAAAATTAAATCCAAGTTGCATTTAAAAACTGCATTGATATAAGTTTTACATGCTTCTTGAAGAGCTGATCTTTGAAAAGTTAAAATATATTTGTGCAGTTTGAGAGTTTGAAACACAAAAGTCCAGAAATAATCATCTTTAATATTTTTTTTAATCACAAGATATAATATTTTGGAATTACATTTACTTGGGATTTAGCAATTTGTTTAATCTTTCAATTACTAATAGATAAATAATACTTATAAAAAAAAAACCTAATAGATAAACAATAACTGAGATGGGAAAGAACTTTACAGCAAAAATAGCATTATTCAATGCCACTCATTTTGCCTGCTAACAATTTTTTTTAATTTATTTATTCAGGTATCACATATATCAAGTGTTTGAATCTTAAGGGTTTTCTTATTGTCTCTTTATACTTTTTCCCTTTTGTAAGCCTGTCATGCAGTGTACAAGAACAGAATTAGTGTTAAGTAACTCATATGGAAATGCCATGATATTATATTTTCAAGACCTTGAAGTTTATCTTAGCAATCAAAAAATGGATTGAATCTCAGGGTTTCTGTAGAAAGAATCACATAATTGAAATATAATCTAGACAATAATTTCAATTTCAGACATGCAGGAGATGAGGTAAGGTATCTTATAGTATAAATAGCATAAAAACAAGGAACTAACTTCTTCTAAAGTAGCAACTAAGTCATCCCTTGTTGGAGAATCAGAATCATCAATGCCAATCAGCCTCCTCCTCTCTACTTCTCTCGGGTCCTCAATCAAAACGGTCAACTTAACCTACAAATTGGGAAAGAAATTAATAATCAAATAACTAAGGATATTCAATAGGGTGATTCGGAATCAGCACCAGCCATTCCACGTATCCCAATTTGAGCAAAATATATATATATATATATATATAAAGATAATTAATATAAATGCAAATATGGGAAAATTAAATTAGCCCTAATTTGGCGAACTAAAGAAGTTGCAGAGCAAGAGGCTTTAAGGGTAAAGGCATTCGAGCTCTTTCAGAACTCCGCACAATCATAATAGAATAGGCAGTTAAACAACACAAGAAGAAGAAAACGAAAAATAAAATGAACAAAAGAACTAATACCTCTTTTTTATATTAAAAAGAAAGTACTAATACCTCGCTGAAGAGCATGTCTCTGTTTTTCCTGAGAAGCTCCAAAACCTAAACAAGAGTTTGGTAAATTTTAAGTGGAGGGAAACTGAAGCAAATGGAAATAATTCCTGTAAAGCAATACATATAGAGAGAGAGAGAGAGAGAGAGAGAGAGGCGTTACTCTTTCGATTTGGCTGATATATTCGAGGTCTTCAGGATTGGGGTCGTCTTCTTCCGGGTCGGTTTGGGTGGATGGAACACGCAGTTCGATGTCTTCCTTACCTACGAAGACAAGTCCTGCCGTGCTCCTCCTCCTTTGACGGTGGCGGGGCAGTGCAACTGAGGCGCTCGGCGAAGGTAAATGGTGGTGGTGGAAGGAGGAGAGGGTTTGCAGAGAGGAGTAAGAGGGAGAGTGTAAGGAGGCTGCAAGTGGCGGTTGAAACAGTTGTAAAGCCATCCTTATCTATATCTCTCTGTATTTGCAATTTACAATTCAGATTGCTTTGGCATTTATAAAAAAAAAAAAAATCAGAAAAGCAAAAGCCTCAGCTGGAGACCTGCTGGTGCTGGTGCTGGCACTGGCAGTGGCGTGGCGGTGGCAGTATGCAAGCAAATGTAATGAAGGTGACTGGGGTGGTCGTGTTTCTTTTCTTTGAGATTTTGGTTCGAATCACTGAAATCGTGGCGTCTGTGTTGCTCCGTAGTGATTTCGTGGCTTCAAGGGCTTCCAACTCCACAATCTAGCTTTTGCACCCTCCGATTTATATTTGTATTTTAAAAAGTTATTTCAAAAAATTTCTTTAGATATTCAATTAAGTTTTTAAAATTCTTTTTAGAGTTGATTGATATTAAGTTCTTCCGAAACAAATTTAATTATTATAGAATTTAAGTATTTTTTATTTTTGAGATGAATAATAATTTTATTTTATTTTTTAAGTTAAAATCTATTTTTAATGAAGTGGCCTTAAATAACTTTTATATATGATAATAATACCGCAAATATGATTCTCCTTTCTCAATTTAAACTCATCACTTCCTTTAAAATAGACAGCCATCGTTGTTGCCATCGATCTCTACATCACGATTGGGTGTTTAGGAAAACTTAAGAGCCCTTCCAAACTCATTGGCTAAAATAGATTTCTCCTATCAATAATTTTTTGCTACCTCTTTGAATGGGAAGCTTTTGATCCAAATCGCAATTAGTGGATGCGCTTGTCAACAATTGCTTCATGTGTTCGGATATTCGGTAGTTAGCATCGAGCTTCTAGTATTTTGAGAATGAGATGGAGTCCCATGTCATTTATTGATATAATATATTAATATATGTATAAGATCATAATGATTTCTTGCCAACGATGCCATTTGATGTTACTTGATAAAATTACTCACCAAAATATTTATGCTTCCTCTTACAAAAAACATATCAGGTGGTTTATTCTTTTTATTTTTCCCCTCCCTTTACCAGCTTTGTGTCAAATCATAGTTGGGAACAAGTGTAAACACATTAGGAGCAAGTGTAAAAATTTACAGTTTACAATTGGAGAAATTGTAAATTTGTACAATTTCACTACTGATATATTTTAACCTTATGTATACCTTAACCTTCTCCCCCTCAGGGCCTGGAGGGGAACTGCTTCTGTCCCACATCGCTTGGGGGGGAGAAGGTTAAGGTATACATAAAGGGAGGCTGCACACCACTTAGCATGAGGTCTTTTGGTGGGCAAAAGCCCTAACCAAGAACAAAACTGTGCGGGCCGCAAGCCCAAAGCAGACAATATCATGTTATGCTGGTGTGGGTCCTGACAGATGGTATTAGAGCATTGGTTCGAATACTTAGGGACCGTGGGGTGTTGTTGAACACCATGGGACCATGACACATGACTTGAAATATTTTTTTTTGTTGTGAAAATTATGCAATGTGTAAGACTTTGTGAAGTGTATGTTATGACATATTATACGTGCTACTTGTGAAACGTAAATTGTTGATAATAGCATGATTAATGTTCTTTTAAATGCTTATGTCTAAATGTGAAAAAGAAGTCATAATTTCTTTTCTTGAACTTGTAGAATCATGCCACCAAAGAGAACCCCAGCGAGACCAATACCACCTAGGCGCGGTAGGCCTAGAGCTGCAGCACCACCTAGGCGTGGCAGACCTCGAGTTGCTACTTCTACTCATAGCACAGCAGAGGAGGTTGTTGCTCCTCCACCTGCTCCTGCACTTGCCCTAGCAGAGGAGGTAGAGCAGACTATTGGCGCCAGAGATATGGTGACCATTTTACAGAAGTGCTTTCGCACTATTCAAGAGGCTAGGCCTACTAGTGGAGAGCTAGGGAATACCTTCATGATGAAGGTGTTCCAGCGGATGAGACCCTCCACATTTGCCGGGCAGCCTGACCCTTCAGTTGTAGAGAAGTGGCTAGATCAGATCACTAGGATCCTAGATTCCCAGGGTTTGTTGAACCATACTTGCGGATCAGGTGTGCCACTTTTCAGTTTACAGAGTTGGCCAACAAGTGGTGTCAAGGAGTTGTCGGGAGGTTAGACAATTTCGGAAAGGGATGGGATGCCTTCGTGGCCATGTTCAATGACCACTATTTTTCCTAGACTATTAGGATAGGATTTATGGACGAGTTTGGGGCACTCCTCCAAAGAGACATGACAGTGACTCAGTATGAGTCCCGATTTACTACATTGGGGAGATTTTCCCACATGTTATTCGAGAGGAGCGACTAAGGGTCCTTTACTTTGTTAGGGGGTTGAAGACCTCCATCAGGGATAGACTGGCAGGCCACATTATTGGACCTACAATGAGGCAGTGATCAGGGCCACCATAGTTGAGAGGGAGCTGGCTGACCTTAGGGGGATCAAGGAATCCCGGACCTAGAGTAGGACGGACCCAGCACAGATCTTTATGCCTGCCCTGACTTATACTGAGGGGAGACCATAGAAGAGGTACCGAACTAGTACTTCTTTTATATAGACACCGCCGAGGCCCATACAATTTTTAGCCCCCCGACCTACTATGCCTATTACTTCTCGAGGAGGAGGATCACAAAGACCCTTTTCATGTTATCTGTGTGAATAGTCTGGCCACTGGCCCTCAGAAGGACCTCAGCCTGGGATAGGGGACCGGACCAGCTAGGGGTCATTTCCATCGCCAACGTAGAGTCAGGGGTGGAGAGCCCCCTCCTTTTTGTTATACTTGTCACTAGATGGGCCATGTCAGGGCCAACTGTCCTCAAAGGCAGACTTCTCAAAGCTCGTAGAGACCATATTACTATCAGCATACTCAGGCACCTTTGCCACAACCACAGTTAAGCCATAAACCTCCAACACCATACTTCTAGCTTGCACCCTCCGCACAGAGTGTTAGAGCTCCCAAACAGAAGGGATGAGGTCAGCAGGGACAGAGAGGGGGAGGTAGACAGGGCCAGACCACTTAGGGTCGTGTTTATGCGATGGCTACACCAGAGGCATCTACTTCTGGGCCTTCAATAGTTTGAGGTACTTTCCTTGTGTTTAGTTCATGGGCCAGCATACTGATAGATTCGGGTGCATCTCATTCATTCATATCTACCATGTTTGCCATGACATTGGGGTTGGACATAGATCGACTAGATCCACCATTGTATGTTGACACCCCAGTTAGGGGTAGTGTGACTTTGACGAGGATCTGTCGAGATTTCTCGATAGAGATAGCTGACCACATCCTTTATTTTGACTTCATTCTACTTGACATGTCTGGTTTTGATATTATATTAGGAATAGATTGGTTATTTACTTTTTGGGTGAGTATAGACTACTACAAGGGGAGAGTGATTGTGTGTACTTCTGAGGGAGATTGCTTCTATTTCACTGGAGATCGTAGGGATTTCTTAGTTCCACCCTTGTATGACTCGAGGAGTTGGGGAGGTCATAGCTACATGTTGGCTAGTTTGATAGCAGATAGGAGTGGGACTACGGAGAGTGTATTACCGTCTATAGTAGATGAGTTTTTAGATGTCTTTCTCGATGACTTGACTAGTCTACCACTGAGACGAGAGATAGAGTTCACGATAGAGCTTATCCCAAGCAATGTGCCTATTTCTATTCCACCTTACCATATGGCTCTAGCTGAATTAAGGGAGCTGAAGGAACAGTTGACTGATTTGTAAGGTAAGGGTTTTATTCATCCTAGTACTTCTTCGTGGGGTGCTTCGGCACTATTTACGAAGAAGAAGGATGGGACATTACGTTTGTGTATGGATTATAGGGGGCTGAACTAGGTCACTATCAAGAACAAGTACCCGTTACCGAGGATAGATGATTTGTTTGATCAGCTTAGGGGTTCGAGATGTTTCTCGAAGATTGATCTTCGGTCTAGGTATCATCAGCTGAGAGTACGAAAGGAGGATGTGGCGAAGATAGCCTGTCGCACTAGTTATGGCCATTATGAGTTCGTAGTTATGCCATTCAGTGTGACGAATGCCCCGACGACATTCATGGACTTGATGCATTGCATTTTTAGTCCTTATTTAGATCAGTTTGTCGTGGTATTTGTTGATGACATTTTAATTTATTCACCTTCTAAGGATGAGCATGCTTTTCACTTACAGACTGTGTTACAAATTTTGAGGGAGCATCGTTTGTTTGCTAAGTTTTTAAAGTGTGAGTTTTGGCTTCAAGAGGTGCAGTTTATAGTCCATGTTGTGTCAGGTAGTAGGGTATCTGTGGATCCTTCTAAGATTGACGTTGTTATGAGTTGGGAGAGGCCGAAGAGTGTGTTTGAGATTCGAAGTTTCTTAGGATTGGTCGGATACTACCGTCGGTTCGTAAAGGGATTTTCTCATCTTGTCGCGCCGATGACTCATCTGACGCGTAAAGGCATTAGATTTGAGTGGACAGATGACTGTGAGCAGTCATTTTAGGAGCTGAAGAGGAGGCTGCCTTCAACACTTGTCTTGATTATACCTGCGGGAGGTATTGGCTATACAGTGTATTGTGATGCTTCATGAGAGGGATTAGGTTGTGTGTTGATGCAGAAGGGTAGGATGGTAGCCTATGGTTCTCGCCAGTTGAAGAATCATGAGCAGAACTATCCTACACATGATTTGGAGTTAGCTGCCGTCATTTTTGCACTTAAAAGTTAGCGGCACTACTTATACGGGGAGAGGTTTGAGGTTTTTTCATATCACAAGAACCTTAGATACATTTTCATGCAGAAGGACTTGAACCTTCGGTAGAGGAGATAGATGGAGTATATGGAAGACTATGACTTTGACCTTCAGTACCATCTTGGGAAGGCCAATGTCGTAGCGGATGCACTTAGTAGGAGACTGAGGAGCACAGTTGCTAGCATTGCCATTAAGGAGTGGGAGATGATGGGAGATATTGGTGAGTTTGACTTAGACTTTGTTGAGCCTGAGGGACACGCCACACTATTCAGTATGTGTGCACAACCTACACTATTGAGCAGAGTTATTAAGGCACAGTTATAGGACACAGAGGCAAAGCAGATTCGAGCACGAGTTGCTAGTGTCAAGGGCTTTGAGGGATGGACAGTTCATTCTGACCTTAGCCTGAGGTATATGGGTAGAGTCTTTGTTCTAGAGTCTCTTAGGGCTGATGTTCTTAGAGATTTCCACCATTCACGTCTAGCAGTGCACCTAAGGGGCACTAAGATGTACCATGATTTACGCCGGTAGTATTGGTGGACTGGGATGAAGGGAGATGTGGTACAGTTTGTCTCGAGATGTTTCACGTGCCAGTAGGTTAAGGCTGAGCGCTAGAGACCTGGAGGTTTATTATAGCCATTACCAGTGGCCGAGTGGAAATGGGAGTTTGTTACTATGGATTTTGTGATGGGTCTTCCGATGTCACCTAGAGGTCACGATGCAATTTGGGCTATTGTGGACAGGTTGACGAAGTCCGTACATTTCCTACCAATTAGAGCGACTAATTTAGCGGATGTCCTCAGTAGGTTGTATATCCGAGAGATAGTACGATTACATGGGATTCCTGTTTCCATTGTTTCAGACCGAGACCAACGTTTCAGTACACGGCTTTGGCTGAGTCTTCAGACAACCTTGGGGACTCAACTACTGTTTAGTACAGCTTTCCATCCTCAGACTGACAGTCAGTCAGAGTATACTATGCAGATCATTGAGGATATGCTTAGAGCCTGTGTTATGGATTTCAGTGGTAGTTGGGAAGATCACCTTGCTCTGGTAGAATTTGCCTACAACAATAGCTATCAGTCTAGTATTGAGATGGCACCTTTTGAGGCGTTGTATGGTAGACCATGTCGTTCACCGGTATGTTGGACTGAGGTAGGGGAGACAGCTACTTTAGGGCCTGACATAGTTCGTGAGACCACAAAAAAGATACAGATGATTAGACAGGCAGCGTCTATTGACGATACAAAGCCGCCAGAAGAATTATGCAGATAGGAGGCGGTGACCTCTATCATTTGATGTTGGGGGACATGTGTTCCTCAAGGCAGCCCTATGGTGGGGATTGAGGAGATTTGGGCTTAGCGGGAAACTATCGTCACTGTTTATAGGGCCATTTGAGATTTTTGGGAAGGTTGGTGAGGTGGCCTATAAACTGGCATTACCACCACATTTATCAGGGGTCATGATGTCTTCCATGTGTCGATGTTAAGGAAGTACGAGCCTGACCCTTCACATGTGCTAGATTGGGTAGATCTTCAAGTAGAGGGTGATGTTTCATATGATGATAGGCCTGTGGAGATATTAGACTCAAGGGACTAGGTTTTGCAAGGCAAGACCATCCCTTTGGTCAAGGTTCTTTGGAGCCATCACGGGGTCGAGGAGGCCACTTGGGAGCGTGAGGCTGAAGTTCGCGTTAGGTATCCAGAGTTGTTTATTTATAGAGGTACATTTCTAAATTTTGGAAAAAAAATTTATTTAAGGGGGGAAGGATGTAGAGATTTGAAAAATGAGGATAAATTTTTCATTTTTGCCGGTAAGGCACTATGCATGCACCATTCGCCGGTAAGGCACTACGTATGCATCAGTTAGCTATAAGTCATATTTAAAAACATATTTTGAGTATGACATAGAAGAGAAATATTCTTATAATGTTAAAATACACCTCCTGTAAATATTTGAGCCTATTCGGAGGCAGTTTCAAAAACAGGACCAAAAGGGCATCCCGGGTGGCCCAGGTGGAACTGGCCAAACCCGGCCATAGGCGAAGATTTATTTTTTTGAAAATTTTTATTTAATATAATTTTAAGAACTTTGGCTAGAGCAAAATGTCAAATTGAGGCGTTTTAGGACGGGTTATAGTGTAACGGGGTCCTAGATTCATTAAAGGCAAAAAGGTCATTGTGCCCTTTTGCCCCTTTAGTATAAATACAGCCCTTAGAGTAAAAACTTCATTATTTTGGACTGAGATACAGAGCAGAACTCGTGCATGGGAGAAAAGTGAAGAAAAATCCTAGGTTCTCTAAGCTTCAAGCCACCAAAACACACTCCTAGGCCAAGATTCTTGCAAGACTTCTTTCTAGGAAGTTGTTCCTCTCATAAAGGGATATATTCTCACAGATTGGTTCAGCTGCACAGCGAACACAACTCCCTCGAGTTGAAAAAAACCATTTTAGGTATGATATCTTGCTAAGTTAGGAATAGATTTAAGTTTCTTTGCCTTTTTATATGTTGGTTGAGTGATTTAGGTGTTTAATTAATATTAGAAAATCACTTAAGTGGTAGTTGCTTTGAAAAACTTAGAGTTGGTGGTTTAGGTGCTTTTGTGTTCTTTGAGTTTCTTGACAATTTGTTACTATGATGAAGATGTACCTTGCATACGTGTTTGGATTATTACATTCTAACTTATGTTCATGTAGAGAAACTTTTGTGGTTTGAGAGTTATGATTTATTTCATGAGTTAGTAGTTTATGTATTTGTATTTTCTTTGAGAAATTGTTAAAGTAATGAATATGAAACTTGATCATATGTTTAATTCATTGAATAGTGACTTACATTCATGTAGACAAAGTGTTGTGAATTTGAAGTTATGTTTTACTTTATGAATGAGGCCTTCCTGTGGGAAACAAAACCTTGAGGGTGTGGGGCTGTGAGGGCGAGGCCCAATAATTGACGCAGCCCAAAGAGGACAATATCATGTGGGAGAAGGGCCGAGGCTTTGATTGGCACTCTGATACCCAATGAGACCTTCCTGTGGGAAACAAAACCTTGAGGGTACGGGGCGGTGAATGTCACGACCCAAAAACCACCCGATGCAGATTAAAGGTTCGTGACCGGGTTTACGACCCATGGGCCATTCCCTGTCAAAAGGATCTGAAATACTGAGTAAAGTTTTAACAAAACATTTTATAGTCAATAGTAAATCTGGTAGCATAGTCAGGTCATCATTTAATACGTGCCCAAGAAACATAAGTGTTTATAAGTACAGATCCTCCAAAAACACAATTGATAGGACCGTGGTGACGTGGGAGATATTAAGAACTTTCAGTATTTAATTTAACACAAAAACTCACCAAAAAGAGCTACCAGTGGCTAGCAGGCATCTAAACCTCTAGAGCGCTTGAGAGTTCTCCTACTTCCTGTTGTCCTGAAAAAAATATAAGGGAGGGGTGAGCTAATAAAGCCCAGTAAATAATTTCCTAGCTTTAACATGGGTTAGGGTTAATCCAAGGGAATGATAGAATAAAGAGATAATAGATAGCTAATAGCAAAATAAGCAATAAGTATATACATAGCCAGTCACCAAGATGTGTAACAATGACCCGAGGGTCCAAAAGGCTCATCCCAATATAAGATACAAGAAGATGAAAATAAATCAGTCAAATGAGATCATAATGAATCGTTGCCACAACCAAAACGTTAGCCAATCAAAAGTATAACATGCTTGCAATAATATGATCATTCATAGGATACAAAGTATGATCATCCAACAATGCAAAAATGTCATTATCGAACTCTAACAGAACATATACGTAAACAGAATGAGGCCCGGCATACCCCTAGAACACGTATATTTAAGTCCGCCTCTCTCATTTGGGCTTACTGAATAGTGTCAAAGCTCTTTCACTACAGGTCCCGAAGGACACAACATGTCACGACCCGAAACCCAGCCTGTGCGAATCTCACATCGCGACCGCCACCCTCAGGTTCGGGGACCCTTGGGCGAAGGCTCACATAGGCAGCGGTATCAAATAGATGTGCAACATACGTTTTGCGAAAGCGTGAAAAACTTTTTCTTTTCTTTTCTCATTTTTAAATTATGCACATTCGTCCGATACTACTGCTCCGTACATAGCATACATGGTTACACATTCAGAGTATAACTAAAACTTAAAGACTTCATACATTAATACAATACATATTCGATTGCCCTGGGGGCTTGTTACATATTCTTGCATTGTCTACTAATACAAAACGTACTACTAGTGTTCATAGGTTCTTCAAAAGAAACTACTTAAACATATCCTTCCAAAATCAGCTAGACTCATCGTCGTTGTCCTTAAGACCCTGTCTGCTGCATATTACCTGAAAGGGGGGTCCGAACAAAGTCCGGGTAAGCTAATCTAAGCTTGAGAGCAATTCCAGTGTTCGTCATAGGGTTTTCAATTAGCAGTGGTTTTTAGTACATAAGAGTTGTAAAACATTCACTGCCAATTGCTTATACAATTTAGAATACAAAGTACATGCATTTTTAAAACAAATAGCTTTGAAACATTTTAAGTATTCAAGCTATACTTATACTTGTCAAATGAAGTATATAACTCAAACATATGCATTTCATAAACAGATAGCTTTGAAACATTTAAAGTATTCAAGCTAAACTCGTACTTCGTCAAATAGAGTATATAACTCAAAACATATGCATTTCAAATAGCTTGAAACCATTTAAGATATCCAAGCGAAACTCGTACTTCATCAGATAAGTATATAACTTAAATCACATCAATATGTATTTGAAAATGAGGGTAAAACCTGCTTTCATTTCCAAAATCACTTTGTTATCTTTTCTCTTTAATTAGGTGGAATCTGTTTCGAACCAGACTCCCATTTTACTGCCAATACTGTCGATCTCATTTGCCTGGGGGATTAGATCCTACTACCGAGCATTTACTGTTGAATCCCGAAAGATTTCAACCATCATAGGGGGTGGTACTTAGTACCGTTTATCATGTAAGACATTTATCACATAACTTCTTCAATAGATACTTTCATGAATATTTAAAACATGAAATGTATATTTTCTACAATAGGGCTTCAAATACTTGTAACAATCAAATTTAGGATATTTAACATAATTTGGCATTTAAAACTTTAGACATGCTGAAATATGTTTTAAGAAAACTATGATATATACCAATCACTGAGCATGTCATAATAGAGTTATAAAACAGTACAATTAAAAACTGAATCATGTAAATACTGAATTTGAAACTTCAAATACTTCATATCTTTGAACTTAGAACTTTTTCAAATCCATGGAGTTAAATCTCCAATTCAAACACAGGGTTACTCACCTTGATTCTTTAGGGTTAGTGCTAAAAATGCGCTTTCCCACTTTTCTTGTAGTTCCTAAGAACAATTCATAAACACCTCATCAACTTCACATTCATTGTAATATCATCTCGATATTCCTTAACTTATGCTTAAACCGTATTAGATCCTAAAACGATTTCACAATTTCATAGGTACTTAATTTAACTCGTACTTGTAACCTATGACATAATTTAATGTGTTAGAAATTGAATTTATTTCAATTTATACTCTTCTGGGAGTTCCATTAACTTTAATTTAAAGTTATTTATTTGACATGTTTACGTGTCGTGTCTTTTCGTATTTCATTTCTCGTACTTGCCTCAGTTTAGTTCTTTGGCAATATTTCAGTTCATAGTCATCTAACAGATGCTATTCATCAAATTTTATGTCTTTTTATTTTAGACATTTCTTTTGGTCGAATAGACTCTACCATTGAGTCCGGAGTGTCGAAGAAGGTCGGTTTAGGCTTTCCTAACATTTAATTCAAACTTTTATATGTAAAAGGGCAAAATGGTCATTTATCGTTTTACGTGTCATATTTTTCTGTACTTCGTTTCGTAATTCGGACTCCATTATTGAGTCCGGGATGTCAAGGAAAGTCAATTTAGACCTTCTTTGATTTCATTTTGGCTTTAGGGGTACCAGGGGTATTTTGGTCTTTTTATCCCTTTACGTGTCTTTATTTTTCGGGACCCCGTCTCATGTCGTGGACCTCACCATTGGACTCAGAAGGTCCAAGATAGTAAAAATATACTAATAACTTGTAAATTTTGGTCAAAGGGTATTTTGGTCATTTACCCCCTTATGTGACTTTATTTTTGGGCCCCGTCTCGTAAAACGGACCCTACCATTGATCTCAGAATTTCCAAAATAGTAAAAATACACTATTCATATGTTGAATTTGGACTTCATTTGCTCTATTTATTACCCAAGGGTATAATAGTAATTTTACTTATTTATTAAATAATTAAATTAATTATTTAATTATTTTTCCAGGGGTCTAATTGCATAAAACTTCCATCAATTGGGCAACAGTAGGATTGTCCAGAAGTTCTGGGGTCAATCCGCAAATAAGGAAAGTATTGGTTTATTTTATTTTGAATAAAACAGAAAACCAGGGGGTTCGGTCCAAGTATAAGTGAACCGGTCTGGTTCAGTTACAACCCAACCGGTCTATCCGGTTTTATGCGTGTTGCTGACGTCATGATGACGTCAGCCCTACCATTTTAAAAATTTAAAACAGGGATGAAACGCCGTCGTTCCAATTAACCAGTGGCAAGCCTAGAGGCTGCCACCTGTCCGAGTTGACTCAGCCTGATTTTAAAAGCCGAGTTGACCCGTCTTCTTTTTCCCCACGACGACCCACTGAAAACCCTAGTTACAGTTTTCCTTTTCTTTCTATTTCGTGCAGTTTGGATCCATGGATCCTTACTGTTTTTGTCCCAGAATGTTCCTAAGGTATATACAATTCGATTGGCATTCATTTTAGAGTTCAAAACTCGTTCATGTGTTTGGTTTAGGACATGATAATCCGAACTGTAATTCGGTCATACATGCTCATTTCTGAGCCAAAACCCTTGGGGTTTGATTCTTTGTGATCCCCTCTTCATGGGGTTTTACTCTCCATTCAAAAACATGGATTTAAGGGCAGATTTGTAGGGTTGGGTTTTGAAACCCATACCTGCAATTGGATTTTTGGAGGGCTTCCTTTGAGTTTTGTGATCGCGTATAAGTGTTTTTAGCATGCTCATAGTATCTACCTTAAGTTTTGATAAGCTAATTCAAGCTTAAAAGAAATCGATTCAGACCTGCCATGGGCAAGGTCTTCAATGGAGGTTTCTCGTGGGTTAGGTGTTTTCAGTCATTTTCATAGCAAATTTTCATGCTTGATCAAGTCTTAAATATATATTAAGCATCATACATACATAACATAACCTAAATCTCTTAACACATGCAAAATATTCTAGAGAGAGAAATATTAAAAGTTTTGATGGGTTCACCTTTCACCACTGATTTCTCTTTCTTTCTTGCTCTAAAACTCTTCTTCTCTTCTCCTCAGTTCTTCTTCTTTTGGTTTCTTTGCAAGAAGAAAGCATGGTTTGCATGCTTGGGATTTTATAGAGAAAGTGACCGACCTCTCTCTTTCCTCCATTCTCTCTCTACTGTTCTCTCTCTCTTCTTTCTGATTTGTAGCCTTACACTAGACCTCCCATCTCATAAATTTTGCTTTTCTTCTTTCAGCTTTGCATTAAATTGTTGCAAGATATTTTGTATATATATACATATAATATAATACACATACTTACACATGAAGACACTTACCACACACCACAACCGACACACACACACCCACTTGCACATACTGTTCACACTTTACATATATTTTTATATATATATATATATATATCCTTCCTTGTGTACATGTATTTATATACATACACATTTATACACACTTGATAATTTACACACAATACACCCTAATGTGTGTATATGTGTGTTTATTTAAATTAAATTTTAACAATAAAATATATTCTAATATTTTACATTAATTAATTATTTAATTAATTAATTTTTCTTTTTAGTGTAAAAGCCTTTACACAATTTCTTTCATTGTCTCGTAATGCGTGCCATATGACCCGGTATCCCGGGTCGGGATATTACACAACAGACCCTAAAGGGTCCACCCCGCAACTGGGAACAGATGAGCCATTGTGACTGAGCACAACCCCGGTACATACCAAATATCATGATCAATAAAACTCCACATGGGATGTACAATCATATAAAACAATTGATATCACAATAAACGAGTCATGAAGTGTGCGGAATAACAAGATTTCTATTAACAAGATATATCACAAGATCAGGTCATGGTATTCATGACAGTACAATGATGCTCAAGTATCAGTGATTAAATTCATAATGATGTAAGCAAGCAAGTCAAATCCAAAGTACATGCATAACCGATAACCACAAGTCGATTGACTTCAAATCAAGTACATTAGGTAGTGATGGAGTACAAATTTGGCAGCATGTGAAAATAAGTGTGACTGGCTGGGAATAACCCATATTAAAGTATCCGAATTACTTACCTCAAAAATAACTTTCAGCAACTCTATTAATTTAAATCTCCTTCTCCTTCCCCTTGGAGGTTCCTATAAATAAGAAATTTAATTATTATTAACTCATCTCATTTATTTAAGGTCGATGTTAACGTTCGTGATTATTTTAACTCTCTCTGTAACACCCCAATTACTTAACTGGCATGTTTTGTGTATTGAAAACTGTTTTGGGAATGAAATGTCAGGTTTAGCTAATTTAATGTCTATTTGTAATAGTGATAAAACTCGAATTAGCTAATTATGGGAAACTCGAGAAAATAAAAACCGACATTGGACCATGGTCAATGAAAGATATTCTGAGTAGGAAGTGACAGAAAGAAACCGCACTGAAAAAGGAGTTACGGATTGAAAGTTAAGGCCAAAACAGTGAAACTGGAATTCCGCGACAACCAAACAGGGCCTTAACCAGAAAAATATGAGAAAATGGTCACTTGGGAGGCCAAGGGGAATTGAACCCTTGACCTACCAAGGTAAGTAATTTTGTCCCAAAAAGTTACCAACTAGGCTGTTAGTTACTTTGTGTACATATGCACTAACATATGTATATAACCTCAATTCTTGCCCAAGCCACCACCCAAACTGGCCAATGGCCTTGCATGCATTCCTTACATCATTGCCCTACATCTTCTCCATCAAGTCAATCAGCCATTAACCCCACTAAGGGCAGAGATACACTCATATATATGTGTATAACCCTATATATATATATACATAACTTGCACCAAAGAATTCTTTCTTTAGAGAATTCTGAAATACCAAACAGTGAGAGTGTGTGAGTTCTGTTGAGTGTACGTAGGGTTGGCTGAGAGGGAGAGTATAGAGAGAGAGAGGAAAGGAAGCTTGTGCATGCATATGTGTTGTGAGAAATTTGGCCATTAGAGAGGAAAGATGAAGGCTTGAGGATTGCAGTGCATGACCTGAGGGAGTCGAGGGATAATGTGAGAGGTCTGGGTCGAGCCATAACCGAGAAAGACAGCACTGTGAAGGTAAAGTTCCAAATTATCTTCAATTCTTGTTTTGTAAATTTTGGAACTGTTTGATAGAAATAGACTGCATGCATGTTTTATTCTTGATCCTAGGAATTATTCTGAGTGTATTGCATGGCTTAGAGGTGTCGGATAAGTGCAGAAACCATGGAAACCGAGCTGACCTCCATTAAAGGACCTTGGAATACCAGGTCTGATTCGACCATAGCAGTTTAGGATTTTGAGTAGTGGGACTCAAAGTAGACCCCAAGAGGATCTCAAAAACGTACCTACGCAATCCTGGAACTCACCACAGCCCCTCGGATTTCAAATTTTACCTACGGGTTTAAAATCCAATCCGTTAAAACACGAGACTAAACTGAAAAATGAAGATAGGGTCTTGATCCTTATGGTCTATAGGTCACGTAGCTTCAAACCACACACAAAATGGTTGAGAAATAAGGATGCTAGATCGTGTTACAGGTCACGGTTATCCTCTTGAAAACAGAACCTGTTAGAGTGATTCGATGCTTGAGATCGATGTTAAATGGTTGGTATAAAATACAGAAACCGAATGGAGTCGAAAACAGCAAGAAACCGTGTCCAAATCATCACGAGAATGGAAGTGAAAATCTGCAAAAATTAGGGCAACTCCGAGTCATTCGATGGGGAAGACAGAGTTGACTCGACCGAGTTGACCGAGTCAAGTCGAGTTGGCCCAGTCGACTAGGACACGTGTCTGTCCAGGAGACGGCCACCACATTAATTAAACTGCGTCGTTTTGGAATACTGGTTTTTAAATTATTTTAGGGCTGACGTCATCATGACGTTAGCAGTGTGACCAACCGGTCAGAACCGGACTGAACCGGACCGGTTCAGTTGCAAAGAGACTGAACCCTTTGGTTCAGTTTTGAACTTTTAAATATTTACAAACTGACCCCCACTGTTTAACAGAATTACACTATGGCCCTCATTTTGAAAATCTTATCCAATTATACCCCTGAAAAATTAATTAAAATAATAAAATAATTATTTAATTATTTTATTAAAAGGGAATAATTACCATATTGCCCCTGGACCTTAAACAAGTCAAACGAAGTCCGAATTTAATAACTGAATAGTGTAATCTTACTATTTCGGGCATTCCGGACTCAATGGCTGAGTCCGATTTATGAAACCATGTCCCAAAAAATACAGACATGTAAAGGGTAAATGACCGTACTGCCCCTAATGACACATAGGGCCAGATTACACTGAAGGATAGTCCATTTTAACTATGTTGGACATTCCGGACTCAATGGTGAGGTCCGTAATAGCAAATAGAGTACCGAAAAATACGACATATGAAATTACCATAATACCCCTGACACTGTATAAGGCCCAAATGAAGTCCGATTAAAACGAAATTAATACCAGTGGTAGACCTGACACTTGTGAGATTATATACATGATTAGATGACAAATCCGAGACAGAAATTATGTGACAGCAAAATGACCGAAATACCCCTGATATACCCGAACCCAGATTTAAAAGCCAAGAGAGTCTAAATTGACTTTCTTCGACCTCCCGAACTCAATGGTTAGGTCCATATTATGAAAATCAGAACCGATAAATGTGTAAAGACACTGAAACCCTAAGCCAAATGCTTAAGAGGTAAGACCTATGAACTAGCCACTATAAGTTAGTTCCATGAAACCCATCATAGGGTAGACTTACTCAGTCTAAGGTCATGAGTTGATAAATCTCTATGAATTGTTTTAGGCTTAAGGAGAAAAAGAGAAAGGCTCCGTTCATAGCTTCAAACTCAAATATTGAAGGTGAGTAACTTCTGACACTATTTAGTTACTGCTCCTTGATCTGCTAAATTGTTTCGGATACCATATGTTTTAAATGCAATCGTTTTAAATGCATGCTTTTATCACCGATGACATGGTTTTTAGTTTCTCAAATGATTAACTATACTTCTGATTGATATGCTAGCACCCTGAACCGTTTATCTGTTTTGATCTATTGAACTTGACTTGGATTCATTGAACTATTAATTCCAAACTGATTTAGTTAACCATGTGATTTAAGCAAAGATTGAATTCGAAACTCTTGCCTGGATATCTGTGTTACTCACTGGGCTTTTTAAAGCTCATTCCATTATTTTAATAATTTCAGGGGAACTCTCAGATGGACAGGTTTAGCAGGTTCAAGACTTAGGGGGAAAATGTTGGAGACCCCCAGATAAAATGATAACCCATTTTTGTGAAAATACCATTTTTGTACTTTTGTGTAACTGATCAGATTATGACTTTGTGGTGAAACTGTTTTGTAATCTTGATAAGATAAGACTGACTATGATGTATCCTGAATGCTCTGCCAAGTATATATGTATGCATTCTTTTGTGAAAATTCCGCTGCTTAAATTATATATGTCGAATGCATTATGCTTGGGATTTATATCGGAATGGCCTGTGGTTAGGATTACCGTCAGGGTTTTGCTTTCAAAAACAAAAAACTGATAAAACCCGATGGGTGCCTAACTGGCCTTTGTCACGTGCCCCAAATCCGCACAGGGTGGGTCTGGGGGATGTGACAAAAGAGTGGTATCAGAGCTACAGGTTTGAAAGTTAGTATAGACCAGAACCTTAGGGTTATTTAAACACTGAATCCCTAGAAAACAAATACTTAAGTCATAGGATTTCTGAATCAATGAACAACCTGAATGACATTCTTACTATGACACATTGAATGAGGATACTTAGAATACTTTTTATCTTGCTTCAGATGCCGCCTCGAACTAGGAGTAACAATAGGGAACCGCGGGCCCCAACGGAGAGCGTAGCCCTACGGGAAATGCGGGCCACATTAGCTCAATTCGGCCAGGCCATTGAGGGACTATCAAGAACTTTACAGCAACACCAGGCCGGACCAGCAAATAACCCGGTAGAGCCTCCGGTAGTTCCGCCTCCGACCGCCCCAGCGCAGCCGTTGGAAACCGGCATTCGTAATGACTTGTTGGATCGCTTCCATAAGCTCAAACCCCCGACTTTCGATGCTGTTACCGACCCTGAGAAAGCTGAGCTGTGGGTCATGTCAATGGAAAAGACCTTTAAGCTCTTGATTTGTTCGGAAGCCGAGAAAGTGATGCTAGCCACTTACATGTTACAGGGAGAGGCTTACAAGTGGTGGCTTGAGATGCAAGTACAGAACCCCACCATTACCTGGGCCGATTTTATTGATAAGTTTTATGGCATGTTCTTTCCCCCTACAATCCGGGAGAGAAAAATTCAGGAGTTCGCCACCCTGAAACAAGGGGACATGACCGTAATTCAATATGCAGCCAAGTTCTCTGCGTTGTCCAGATTTGCTTCCTTTCTGGTGAGGGAAGAGCATAATAGGGCAAGGAAATTTCTCGCAGGTCTTCGGATCGGGATACGGACTAAAGTCTCGGCCTTTGAGCTACACACCTATTCCGATGTTCTTAACAAAGCCCTAGTTATCGAAAAGGACATGGAAGAATTCAACCAACTGAAGGACCAGGAAAGAAAGAAAAAGGGCAAAAACTTTAAGAAGGAGCAGCCGAGCAAGAAGCAAAGGACTGAGGGCCCAAGTAAGAGCAACAAGGGTCAGAAGAAAACTGAGGAAGTGCCCAGATGCCCTTACTGCCAGAACCTACACACTGGAGAATGTCGCCGACTGACTGGTGCATGCTACTGATGTGGAGATAAGGGGCACCAAGTCAAAGATTGCCCGCAACATCCACCAATCCCGAGAACCCCCACCTTGACTACCGGCACCGCAGAACAGAAGCCTATTCCAGCACCTCTTGCCAAGACAAAGGACAAAGGCAAGGAGCCACAGGGCCGTCCGGGAAGAGTCTTTGCACTGCTACCAGGAGACACCTCTGCTGCAAATGCTGTGGTAGCAGGTATACTCCCGATTTCTAGAATTTCTGCATATGTGTTGATGACCCTGGATCCACGCATTCTTTTATGTCCCCATCTTTTGTTGATAAACTGCATAAGATACCTGAACCTATGGATGAACTGTTATCGGTACAAATTCCTTCCGGGATGTCAATGATTGGGTCTACGATTCTTCGGAACTGCAGAGTAATGATTGGAGACCAGGAGTTGTTAGTCAATCTAATACCCTTAGCGATAAAAGGATTTGATGTGATATTGGGCATGGATTGGTTGTCATGCAATCATGCCACCATCGATTGTTTTGAGAAAAGTGTATTGTTTCAGCCCCCGGGGCAGCCCGAGTTTACGTCTAGGGGAAAGGGCATTACCCCACCGCCCTACCTAATCTCCGCCATTCAGGCAGGGAGGTTATTAAAGAAAGGGTGTCGTGGTTATTTATGTAGTGTCTTGGATACCCAAGCCCAGAATCCCCCACAGCCCGAAGTGCCAGTTGTGTGTGAATTTCCCGACGTGTTTCCAGAGGAACTACCGCAAGGAACGGTCGATCGAGAGATCGAGTTTTCTATCGATCTTATCCCTGGAACTTAACCTATATCCAAAACTCCCTACCGAATGGCCCCATCAGAGTTAAGAGAGTTGAAAGCCCAATTGGAGGAATTGTTGGAGAAAGGGTTTATCCGACCCAGTGTATCTCCTTGGGGAGCACCCGTGTTGTTTGTGAAAAAGAAGGACGGCTCCCTAAGACTGTGCATTGATTACCGTGAGCTAAATAAAGTGACGGTAAAGAATAAGTACCCTCTTCCGCGTATCGATGAATTGTTTGACCAGTTACAAGGGGCGAGTGTATTTTCTAAAATTGATTTGAGATCGGGGTACCATCAGCTCAAAGTCAAGGATACTGATGTACCAAAGACGGCCTTCCGGACCCGATACGGTCACTATGAGTTCCTGGTCATGCCTTTTGGCGTGACTAACGCCCCTGCCGCGTTCATGGATTTAATGAACCGGGTTTTTAAACCGTATTTGGATAACTTCGTCATTGTGTTTATCGATGATATACTAGTATACTCGTGCAACGAGGAGGAACATGAAAGACATCTGGGGATAGCACTACAAACCTTGAGAGAGCACAAACTGTATGCAAAATTCAGCAAGTGTGAATTTTGGTTGTCCAGCATTACCTTCTTGGGCCATGTGATTTCCAAAGAAGGCAACGCTGTTGATCCACAGAAGGTGGAAGCCATATTGGATTGGCCCCAACCGACCACTGTGATGGAAGTCAGAAGTTTTCTTGGACTGGCTGGGTACTACCAACGTTTCGTGAAAGATTTTGCAAAGTTGGCCAAACCGCTCACACATTTGACCAAGAATAATGTGCCATTCATTTGGGCAGATGAGCAAGAAAAGAGTTTCCAGCTGCTAAAAGAGAAGCTGACCACAGCGCCAGTATTGACTATTCCCTCCAGAGAAGGGAAGTTTGTTATTTACTGTGACGCCTCTTATAAGGGACTGGGTTGCGTCCTTATGCAGAATGATAGAGTCATCGCCTATGCTTCCCGACAGCTCCGACCTCATGAGCAAAATTATCCTACCCATGATCTAGAATTAGCTGTAGTGGTGTTTGCCCTAAAAATCTGGCGCCACTACCTATATGGGGAGGTGTGTGAGATTTTTACGGATCACAAGAGTCTGAAATATTTCTTCATACAGAAGGAATTAAACATGAGGCAGCGAAGATGGCTCGAACTAATTAAGGATTATGATGTGGCTATTCAGTACCATCCAGGTAAGGCAAATGTGGTGGCCGACGCCTTGAGTCGACGATCTGGAAGCCTTGCCTACATGATTACCTCTCAGGAGGAGTTAATTCGAGATCTGGATGAAATGGGTATCGAGGTGGTTCCACCAGGTAGCGCGGCTTGTCTAGCTAATTTGACTGTTAGATCTACATTGGTGGAGCGAATTAAAATGGGACAGACTCAAGATGAGGAGTTGATTAGAATCTGTGATGAGGTAAAGGCAGCGGGGAAAGCTGATTTTGGAATTCAGGACGGAATTCTACGGTATCGAGGTAGGTTGTGTGTGCCCAAGATACCCGAGTTAAGAAAGGAGATTCTGGAAGAAGCCCATGCCTCGAGATTTACGGTACACCCTGGGATTACGAAGATGTATCATGATCTCAGGAAGTTATACTGGTGGACCGGATTAAAGAAGGACGTAGCAAATTTTATTGCTCACTGCACACGATGCCAACAGGTGAAAGTTGAGCATCAACGTCCTAGCGGACTTCTGCAACCACTCCCTATTCCGGAATGGAAGTGGGATCATATTACTATGGATTTTGTGTCCGGTTTTGCCAAGTCACCGAAAGGCTCTGATGCTGTCTGGGTCATAGTGGACAGATTGACCAAGTCTGCTCACTTTTTTCCTGTCAGGACCACTTATAGCTTAGAGAAGTTTGCCGCATTGTACATTCAGGAAATCGTACGTTTACATGGCACACCATTGTCCATTGTATCCGACCGAGATCCCCGATTTGTGTCACGATTTTGGAAAAGTCTACAGGAGGCACTCGGCACGGAACTCAAGTTCAGTACAGCATATCACCCGCAAACTGACGGGCAATCTGAAAGAGTGATACAGATGTTGGAGGATATGCTACGACTGTGTGCACTGGACTTTAAAGGAAACTGGGCAGAGCATCTGCCACTTGTCGAGTTTGCCTATAATAACAGTTATTAATCCAGTATTAAAATGGCACCATATGAGGCACTATATGGGAGGAGATGCCGATCTCCACTTTGCTGGATTGAAGCCGGTGAACAGAAGCTGCTCGGACCAGATTTAGTCCAAGCCACCACGGAACAAATTCAGAGGATCCGGAACAGACTGCAAAAGGCCCAGAGCCGGTACAAAAGCTATGCCGATAATCGGAGGAAGGATCTTGAATTCCAAGTAGGCGATCTTGTGTTTCTTAAAGTGTCGCCACTAAAGGGAGTACTCCGGTTCGGCAAGAAAGGTAAGTTAAGTCCTCGTTACATTGGTCCTTTTGAGATTTTAAAGAGAATTGGCCCGGTTGCATATAGTCTGGCATTACCGCCTGAGTTGGACAAGGTACACCGTGTGTTTCACGTATCCATGTTACGGAAGTGTATACAAGGACCGGGGCAAGTCGTCGAGTATGAGCCACTCAAGTTGAGAGAAGACTTAACGTATGAAGAACGGCCAGTCCAGATCCTTGACCGGAAAGAAAAGACTTTGCGTAACAAGGCAATTCCGTTAGTCAAAGTCTTGTGGAGAAATCACACTAGTGAAGAAGCAACCTGGGAACTTGAAGCTGAAATGCATGAAAAATATCCCGAGTTGTTTACTTGATATTGTAGACTGAGTTTTGGAGACAAAACTCTTCTGAAGGGGGGGAGGATGTAACACCCCAATTACTTAACTGGCATGTTTTGTGTATTGAAAACTGTTTTGGGAATGAAATGTCAGGTTTAGCTAATTTAATGTCTATTTGTAATAGTGATAAAACTCGAATTAGCTAATTATGGGAAACTCGAGAAAATAAAAACCGACATTGGACCATGGTCAATGAAAGATATTCTGAGTAGGAAGTGACAGAAAGAAACCGCACTGAAAAAGGAGTTACGGATTGAAAGTTAAGGCCAAAACAGTGAAACTGGAATTCCGCGACAACCAAACAGGGCCTTAACCAGAAAAATATGAGAAAATGGTCACTTGGGAGGCCAAGGGGAATTGAACCCTTGACCTACCAAGGTAAGTAATTTTGTCCCAAAAAGTTACCAACTAGGCTGTTGGTTACTTTGTGTACATATGCACTAACATATGTATATAACCTCAATTCTTGCCCAAGCCACCACCCAAACTGGCCAATGGCCTTGCATGCATTCCTTACATCATTGCCCTACATCTTCTCCATCAAGTCAATCAGCCATTAACCCCACTAAGGGCAGAGATACACTCATATATATGTGTATAACCCTATATATATATATATATACATAACTTGCACCAAAGAATTCTTTCTTTAGAGAATTCTGAAATACCAAACAGTGAGAGTGTGTGAGTTCTGTTGAGTGTACGTAGGGTTGGCTGAGAGGGAGAGTATAGAGAGAGAGAGGAAAGGAAGCTTGTGCATGCATATGTGTTGTGAGAAATTTGGCCATTAGAGAGGAAAGATGAAGGCTTGAGGATTGCAGTGCATGACCTGAGGGAGTCGAGGGATAATGTGAGAGGTCTGGGTCGAGCCATAACCGAGAAAGACAGCACTGTGAAGGTAAAGTTCCAAATTATCTTCAATTCTTGTTTTGTAAATTTTGGAACTGTTTGATGGAAATAGACTGCATGCATGTTTTATTCTTGATCCTATGAATTATTCTGAGTGTATTGCATGGCTTAGAGGTGTCGGATAAGTGCAGAAACCATGGAAACCGAGCTGACTTCCATTAAAGGACCTTGGAATACCAGGTCTGATTCGACTATAGCAGTTTAGGATTTTGAGTAGTGGGACTCAAAGTAGACCCCAAGAGGATCTCAAAAACGTACCTACGCAATCCTGGAACTCACCACAGCCCCTCGGATTTCAAATTTTACCTACGGGTTTAAAATCCAATCCGTTAAAACACGAGACTAAACTGAAAAATGAAGATAGGGTCTTGATCCTTATGGTCTATAGGTCACGTAGCTTCAAACCACACACAAAATGGTTGAGAAATGAGGATGCTAGATCGTGTTACAGGTCACGGTTATCCTCTTGAAAACAGAACCTGTTAGAGTGATTCGATGCTTGAGATCGATGTTAAATGGTTGGTATAAAATACAGAAACCGAATGGAGTCGAAAACAGCAAGAAACCGTGTCCAAATCATCACGAGAATGGAAGTGAAAATCTGCAGAAATTAGGGCAACTCCGAGTCATTCGATGGGGAGGACAGAGTTGACTCGACCGAGTTGACCGAGTCAAGTCGAGTTGGCCCAGTCGACTAGGACACGTGTCTGTCCAGGAGACGGCCACCACATTAATTAAACTGCGTCGTTTTGGAATACTGGTTTTTAAATTATTTTAGGGCTGACGTCATCATGACGTCAGCAGTGTGACCAACCGGTCAGAACCGGACTGAACCGGACCGGTTCAGTTGCAAAGAGACTGAACCCTTTGGTTCAGTTTTGAACTTTTAAATATTTACAAACTGACCCCCACTGTTTAACAGAATTACACTATGGCCCTCATTTTGAAAATCTTATCCAATTATACCCCTGAAAAATTAATTAAAATAATAAAATAATTATTTAATTATTTTATTAAAAGGGAATAATTACCATATTGCCCCTGGACCTTAAACAAGTCAAACGAAGTCCGAATTTAATAACTGAATAGTGTAATCTTACTATTTCGAGCATTCCGGACTCAATGGCTGAGTCCGATTTGTGAAACCAAGTCCCAAAAAATACAGACATGTAAAGGGTAAATGACCGTACTGCCCCTAATGACACATAGGGCCAGATTACACTGAAGGATAGTCCATTTTAACTATGTTGGACATTCCGGACTCAATGGTGAGGTCCGTAATAGCAATTAGAGTACCGAAAAATATGACATATGAAATTGCCATAATACCCCTGACACTGTACAAGGCCCAAATGAAGTCCGATTAAAACGGAATTAATACCAGTGGTAGACCTGACACTTGTAAGATTATATACATGATTAGATGACGAATCCGAGACAGAAATTATGTGACGGCAAAATGACCGAAATACCCCTGATATACCCGAACCCAGATTTAAAAGCCAAGAGAGTCTAAATTGACTTTCTTCGACCTTCCGAACTCAATGGTTAGGTTCATATTATGAAAATCAGAACCGATAAATGTGTGAAGACACTGAAACCCTAAGTCAAATGCTTAAGAGGTAAGACCTATGAACTAGCCACTATAAGTTAGTTCCATGAAACCCATCATAGGGTAGACTTACTCAGTCTAAGGTCATGAGTTGATAAATCTCTATGAATTATTTTAGGCTTAAGGAGAAAAAGAGGAAGGCTCCATTCATAGCTTCAAACTCAAATATTGAAGGTGAGTAACTTCTGACACAGTTTAGTTACTGCTCCTTGATCTGCTAAATTGTTTCGGATACCATATGTTTTAAATGCAATCGTTTTAAATGCATGCTTTTATCACCGATGACATGGTTTTTAGTTTCTCAAATGATTAACTATACTTCTGATTGATATGCTAGCACCCTGAACCGTTTATCTATTTTGATCTATTGAACTTGACTTGGATTCATTGAACTATTAATTCCAAACTGATTTAGTTAACCACGTGATTTAAGCAAAGATTGAATTCGAAACTCTTGCCTGGATATTTGTGTTACTCACTGGGCTTTTTAAAGCTCATTCCATTATTTTAATAATTTCAGGGGAACTCTCAGATGGACAGGTTTAGCAGGTTCAGGACTTAGGGTGAAAATGTTAGAGACCCCCAGATAAAATGATAACCCATTTTTGTGAAAATACCATTTTTGTACTTTTGTGTAACTGATCAGATTATGACTTTGTGGTGAAACTGTTTTGTAATCTTGATAAGATAAGACTGACTATGATGTATCCTGAATGCTCTGCCAAGTATATATGTATGCATTCTTTTGTGAAAATTCCGCTGCTTAAATTATATATGTCGAATGCATTATGCTTGGGATTTATATCGAAATGGCCTGTGGTTAGGATTACTGTCGAGGTTTTGCTTTCAAAAAAAAAAAAAACTGATAAAACCCGATGGGTGCCTAACTGGCCTTTGTCACGTGCCCCAAATCCGCACAGGGTGGGTCTGGGGGATGTGACACTCTCGGTATTCTTTAATTATATTTTTAAGGTTGCTAAATTTAATACATCAGCCTTTAGAATATTTTATTTAGGTAAACGGACTCCACCATTGAGTTCAGAACGTCCAAGAAAATAAATCTAGGTCTTCGCGGCTTTACATTTGGCTTCAGATACCCCTAAGGGCAAAGTGGTAATTCCATGTTTTATAGGACTTAATTTTTCAAAATCTGGGATCACAAAATGGACCTCACCATTAGGTCTAGAATGCCCGACATAATCAAAATATACTATTTATTTAATTAATTTGGACATCGGGACATTTACCTATTTTTAAATAATTTAAATTAATTATATCAGTATAATATATATATATATATATATATTGTTCAGGTTCTAACGGGCAAGAATTGGGTGGCACGATGTTTGGCAACGTGTCACCCCCCCAACAGGTTACGGTTTCGATTCAGCGGAACAACAGGTTTACCCCCCCTTTTTTTAATTACATAATTATATAATATATGTATATATATATTTATAATTTTGGGTAAAAAGGTTCAACAGTATCAGTTGTAGCTCAGTGGTATGGGTGAGGGTGTTAGGGTCCTGCCTTACACGTGTCAGGGGTTCGAATCCCTCTTACCGTTGTTCCTTCCTTTACTCTTTTTTTTTTTTGTATATAAGTCGTAACCAAACAACGGATAACAACCGAATCGGGATAGGATATCCCAGTCCAAGATAGTGTCCTAATTGAATTTCTTACCATCGCAACCAAACAGACCCAAATCTGTTTTAAATAAAAAAAACCAAACTTCCAAACACTGCCGTTTCACTAAACCCGTACCTCCTGGATCCGGATATAACCCAAACTCGTAACCGACCCAGAATCCGGCCCAACCCCTGGTCATCTTCTCCATCTCTTCCCCCGATTGTTGCCCTAGTTGCAGTAATTTTTTTTTCAATTTTTTGTGAAGTTTTAGGGGCCGGTTTTTTCTGGTTCTGATCATGCTTCAATCATGGGAAGTTCGCCTACCGTTTTACATTGATTTGGAGCCTCAAATCGAGCTTGAAGCTCAGTTTCTTCCCCACCATGGCCGTACCTACAACTTGGTTATACACACTCATTTCTGGTCCAAAACTCATTGCGTTTCTTCAGTTGGGTTCTATTCTTCATAGGGTTCAAGCCTTCATTCTTAAAATTAGTTTTGAAGTAGTTTCGTGAGGCCGGGCTTCAAAAACCCGAAACTTGCAAGTGGTGTTTTGAGGGTCTTTTCTTAAGATTCTAGGTCGCGGAATAGGGTTTTTGAAACCCTCAGAAGTTCTGGTTTAGGGTTTAAGCAATAAAAATGAAGTTCGTAGAAGTTGGTTCAGATCTGCTACATGGGAGGTCCATCGATGGCGGCTGAGCTTGGTTTTGGGTTCTTCGAGCTCTCTAGACCCTCTAACCTTATTTCTAATAGTTTCTTATTATCATTTATACTCATACATGTAGTTACGAGGCTCAAACAACATTAAATCAGTACTAAAAATTTTAAGAGAAAATTAGAAAACAATCCTTATGCTTTATACCGTGGCAGGTCCTTCCCTTACTGTGACTTAACTTGATCATCTCAACTTCCTCAAATCAGCCCAGCTTCCTGCCTCCTTGTGCACCTCCAAGTGGACACACACACATGCATGCACACACATTTGTATATACACTCAAGGTCTTTCTCTCTCTCTCTCTCTCAATCTCTTACACACACACACACTGTTTGTCTACTCTTGCTCTAGGTGGAGTATACAGCACACAAGGGTCATGTGGTTTTAAAGATGCATGAACAATCTATATGATTACACAGCTATACATACATACATACATACATACATGTAGGTAGGTGTTGCAGGGTTTAGGTATATTCATGGGGCTGAATCAGAGGGTGATGTGGGGTGAGGTGTTGCATGAATGGTCGTTGGCCAATTTGGGAGGTGGGCTTAGGTAATTTGAGCATATATACATTTTTGTTGTACATTTAGGCACAAAAGTGCTGACTGCCAACTTGGTAAAATTTTTGAATGAAATTACTTCCCTTACTTGGTCAAGGGTTCAAATCCCCTTGGCCTCACATTTAGCATTCTTTTCCCTCATTTTAGGCTTATGCCTCGTTTGGTTGGCGCGGATTCCCATTTCGGCTATTTCCTTAATAACTTCTTTTCTATTGCTCATTTTACGAAGCGGTTTCTTCCAGTGGCTTCCTATTTAGGCTAGTTTTGATGTCAAAGGCCTCGTGCCAGTTTTTATTTCATTGTTTTTTCCACGATTAGCTAATTCATGTTTTATTAGTGTTAAAATAGAGCTTAAATAGCTAAATCACTGCATTAGATTAAAAAAGAACTTCATTACATTGATTAAATAGTAAAATTAAGTTCGGGGTGTTATAGTGAGGGCAAGGCCCAATAGCTGACGCAACCCAAAGAGGACAATATCATGTGGGAAAAGGGCCGAGGCTTCGGCTGGCACTCTGATACCCAAAGAGGCCTTTTAGTGGGCAAAAGCCCAGCCAAGAACAATTCCGTGTGGGCCGAAAGCCCAAAGCGGACAATATCTTACTGGGCTGGATGTGCGGGGCATGACATTTGTGAAAGAAAAAAACTTAGACATCTCAGATAGAACCTCGGTCCTCGTACCTTTAAAAAATTAAACACCTACTTACACATTCCGTGCAATACAAATATTTGAGTTAACAAATAACGACTTGAGAAAGTTATGTATCAACTCAATCACAATCCATAGAGTAACGATTAACATTGAACATATTGGGCATTGTTTGGATTTTGAACCTTAAATTTGAATAATTTCGTTGACAAGTTTTGTATTTTACTATAAAAATTTAACATCTTGAATTTATAAAATAAAAGATCTCTCATATTTCTTTTGTATTGTTATTTTTAGGTTTCTTTAAAATATAAAATTTATACTTAATTCAACTCAACAAAATTTTATCCCAACTATTTAAGATCAGCAACTCAAAGTCAGTGTAAAACTCCAAATATATAGAACTAATAAATATAATTACCAAGATATTTCATAAATGAAATAAAAATGTGTATAACTACTTTATCTCTTTAATAACTAATAGTATAAATAGTTTTTTTTTTTAAATTATTAATTATTAGGTAATACAATTATTAATTATTTATCATTGGATTAAGTTAATTCCTTAAAATTTTATTAATTATTAGATATTATTTACTTATTAAATATTAATTATAAGAAAGTTGACATTATCTATTTATTTATTACCATAAGTCTCCATCATATTTGTCAAACATGTTGAATGACATTGGTGGTATTATTCACGTTTCACTTTGGTTAAAGCGTGTGCAAATATTTTAGGGCATCTCAAAACTTAAACGGGCTCGCATGTGTACGCTTGTTATTTCAATGATAAGTAATCGGATAGTGAGAGGCCCTATGTATATCTATATGGTAGAAAATAGAACTAAAGAGGGGGGTGAATGGGTACATATGGCAAATTAAAATTATCTCGACAAATTTTAATTACTTTATAAATTTTAATTACTTTGGATAATTGAGATTTTCATTTCAATTATGGGCGTATTTATGTTATCGTGTGTACGATCTCAATTGATGACATGCATCAATAATATAGCACTAATAAAGCAGTAAAAAGAGAACACATCAATTTATTGATGAGGAAAGTCCCACATATGTCAATCAAATCTACTTTGCAAAACCTTGGCCACTGATTCAGATACACACAATCTACTAGAAAAACTTGGTAATTATAGACTTCTATAGACACAACGACTTAGTCCCTCAAGTCTTGTTCACGATCTAAATCTCCTTCAACTTCAATCCTCAAGCACTTTTCAAATGATCCATCACTTCAAATCCTCGAACGATACGCCTCAGTCACAATTGCGAAATCTACATAATCTCAAACTTTACCGGTTGCACAACCTTGACTCCTCGCAAAGTTTTAATCCAATTAAGATATAGAATATGGTGGTAGGAGTTTTGATTTCTTGACTAATTATCTATGATGTTCATGAGATATTACAAGTGAAAGATTTTTAGAAAGGTTTAGAACTCAAATTTATTACTACCAAAAAATCTTTTTCGAAGATTTATCAAAAGCCTTATGTAGATGGGGTTAATGTGTAGAAAGAATGTTGTTTAAACTGAATTAGGAAACTGCACTACACAAACCCCACTAGAGTCAGGTATCTAGCGAGCTAAAGCAAGGTAGCCATTGGAATAGACCTCGCTCAAGCCAGCTGGGACCCCGCTTGAGCGGGCTAGTGCGCTCGTGTAATAACCTCAAAAATTTGTTTTTTAAAAAAATTTTGTGGTTAATATTATTATTATTAATTATTGTTATTATTAATATTATTATTATTATTAAAAATGTGAAATGAATGTAATGTGTATATTATTATGGATGCATGGGTGTTATATATATATATATGGTATATATATGTGTGGGATATTACATGTATATGTGTATAGGTATATATATGTGTATAACAGTGCATGTGTGCACTGTGTGAGTGCAACAAGTCTGGTATGTGTGTGTGTGGGGTCGTGTAAGTGTGTGTGTCTAGGGTGTGTGTAAATGAGTGATATATATATATAGGTGTATATATAGGGCAGCTTTGCATTTAATGCAAAGCTGCCTTGTAGAGAAAAGAGGGAGGCTGAATAGAGAAGAAGGGTCAAGGAAAGGGGTTGTGCAGGGGGTGACGTGAGAGAGTGGAAGTGTGTGATTGTATATGTCTCGGTTGGAAGGAAAGAAAGAAAAGAGAAACCGTGGGCAAGGGAGAGGCTGAGAGGGGACTGTGAGAACGGAGAGGCAGCTCGAGAGGTAACCCAAGAGGAGAACGGAAGAGGAGAGGAGCTACAACAGGGAGAAATCAGAAACTGGGGTAAGTAGCTTAGCTTCTGTTTTGTTTTTTTCATTTTTCGATCTGTGCCTTATAAAATAATATTATATGAGGGAATTTGGTCAGTCCGTTGTCCTAGTTTGATAAATTATAATCATTCCATTCCTATATTATTCGATTATTACCAAACAACCGATAAGGAATGATATTTCCATTTCCAAGTCATTTCCATTACATTCCCAATTTCATTCCACGGAATAAGCATTTCATTCTTACATACCAAACATGACCTTAGGGTTTTTCATTGGTTTTAAGTTCTAACTTTCACTAAGGAGCTCAGTCCAAGCTTCCACGGCCGACTATATCGAGGTTTGATTCTTGCTCAATTCTAATTTATACGTGGTTTGTTTTATTATGACCCTTTGACCATGGGGTTTCAATCCCTGTTCATAAGATCAAGTTTATTACTCGATTTATGGGGTTCGATATTGGAACCAAAACTTGCAACTCTCATTATAGAGCTCATTTTTTAGCTTCGTGATCACGGACCAATGAATTTATGATCCTTATGGGATCTAGTTTCAGTTCCAAAAAACAAAAATCAATTTGGTTTATGTTGAAACCTAACCCATTATTCAAGCTTTCATTAGTAACGATTTGGGTTGGTTTATGGTTTCCACTGTGATTTGTTACATTTTTCCACATCAAGGCTTTATAATTCAACTAATTATCTTGAAAGAAATTAAAAAACAAACAGAATCATTATCTGTTATGCGAGTTCTCCAAATTTTCTTTCTCTAGCTTCTTTCTTCTTCCTTCTCCAATCTCAATGTGGTTCTCCTTCCTCTTCGTCTACCCTCTCTCTCTCTCTCTCTCTCTCTCTCTCTCTCTTTCTTTTTTCTCTTCTTTCCTGTTTTTTGACTGGTAGAGCCTAGTGCTGAATTGGGTAGATTTTATAAACCTCCTCACGTTTATCTCTTTCACCTTTCCAAGCTCTAATCACCTTCAGCTTTAGGGTCGGTTGCTGCACTGTCATCTCCATGCATCAGTCCTCCCCATGTGATACCATGTGGGTAAGGTGGCTCTAAAACCGTTCCACCAATCGGTTCCCACCATGTGTGTATATATATACCTCACATATTGCTCTTGTGCATACTTATATATATATATACACCTGTATTTATGAGTATATATACATATATATATATATACATACATAGAAACATGTATTTTAATGTAATATATATATACTGCTCTTATGTATACCTATATATATATACACCCGTATATATATATATATATATGTATGCACATATATATATATATATACATACATAGATACATGTATTTTAATGTGATATGTTAGTCTGTATTTTTCTTTCATTACATGTAACTTTTATGTCATTCTCCTATTACTCATGGGTTAGTAACCTCTTGGTAAGGTTTTTGGTATTTTCCCTAGAGGTCACAAGGTCGAGTCTTAGTTCCTACCTTGGCCTTAATTTTTCTCTTTTATATACTTTTACATTTGTACATATATATATATATGTATATATTTATAAACACACCTATATACATACTAATGTGTGTGTGTTCTTCCCTTCTGTCATTATGTGCAAGCCACATGACAAGTTTAAATATAAAATGTATTGATAACATTTTATTTGATTATTTTATAATTATTTATTAAATAATTTCATAATTCTTTTATGTACGATTTTTATCATCTTAGTTAGTGATGTATTTGATCACTTAGACTCTTAACATAAGTTAGGTTAAGTCTACATTTGGTTGAGTTAAGTTCACTTTTGGTTAGGTTGAATTTTAACCCTACATTGGGTTATGACCTAGTTAGAGCAATGGCCCACCATTAAGTTAGGTTAATTTCTAATCCTAGTTCATGTCTTGTCATTGCATAGTGCCCAAAGAATTTTCAAATGACTCTTCATTGATTTAGTTTTCAATAAGTTGCCTTAAATTGACCAAATCACTAGGTGTATGTGTTACAATTTACGTCCCGAATCTGCAAGACACCAAGTCTCATCCAAATTGTTGGTTCTCTTCCAACACAACTCACCCATCCATGGCCACACACAAGGCATGATGTTAAAAAAACTAATAAATTAGTTTTACTTAAATAGAACAATAATTATAAATACAAACAGAATATGTTCTATGAACTTGAAATTTCACAGAACAGATACAAAATTAAAAATCAAGGCAGAAAAAAAAATTTGTATTACAAAAATTTGCTAATACAAATTAAAATTTGGAAAAATAAAATATTGTAAATCAAAGGCTAAAATTGAACACAATGGAACTTATGGTACTTTACAGATTTAGGAAGAATAGGATAGATTGACCAAGTCTAGCATTTGACATCATTTCCTTCGTACTTTGGTGCTTACGAGTTGTGTTGACACTTGTCTTATAGGATAAAGTGGTCACGCACAGAGAAAAATCATAAGTCTCTATGCCTAACGAACCAACTTGTGTGTAGCAACCTCTGACACAATTATGAATATTAACACATGTGAATGCAATGAATTATTATGTAGTGAGGGCGTATGGTGTTTATAGATGGTTTTGTTGTTGTTCAGTATAGGCACAAACCCAAGGGTTACATCTGTTTATGCCTAAAGTTGCCTTTGTTAATGGCGAACAGGTGCACTAGTACGAATGGATGTAGAGATGATTGTTTAGTTAAATTCAAAACGATTGTGTTTTGGTTAGTTCAATGGTAACAGTAATGGTAACGTTGTGGAAAATATAATTTATATAAATAATTATTTAAATAATTTTTCTCCAAAAAGATATATACATAACAGGCCAAGGCCTAAGCCCAACCTACCTCAACTCGGTCCGGTACGATGCAGGGTGGGGTGGCATACTTGTGTGGGAAACCCACTATGGGCTAATTCATCTCCCTTCTACAAAATTAGGGTGCCTCTTGGGGTATTTGAATATATATTCACTAAAGATTTGTGGCCAACCAGTGTCGGACACAAGCTTTTCACAAGCTCGTATTGCCATGTTACCAAGTTCAAGTGGTGATATTTAGAATCAATTTATCATTCATTCCTTAATAGTTTTGAGCAACCCAATATATGTTCTTAAGTTACTCACGGAGAAGAGCATATTTTCATATGGACCCACCTCCAATAATGTGTGGGGCCCACTTTTATTTTAGCTCAAAGTTGGCAAGTTAACTATACTCAAAACCTATTTTGGCTAACAATCCCCCATATGAATGAAATTGATTAAAAGTAATACAAATGATATGCAAATACTGAAAGAGTATATTTGGAAATCTCCTGTATAGAGAAAGGTAGCTTGGAGCCTTGAACCTTCCCTTGTGAAATATTATTAGAGTTGTTGGTTGATTAGTGGGCATTATGTCTTGAACTATTCAACTGTTTGTGTAAATCAAGACAATAACATTCACACATAATCTTTTTGGACATAGTTGATTCTCATGATTGTATTCATTTTGGCCCTCTATAACTCCTAGTTTCATGAGTGCTCTTAGAGAATTCAGCTTTATCATTCTCATAGAATCGGCCTATTTTACACTCATATAGGTGATCCTTATTAAGAGTCTCATGTTATACCCAACTTGTGTTATCAAGGTAGAAGAATCATTAAAAGCTTAACTTATCCTACCAAATACTGCAAGCATCACTATTTTATCATAAGAATGATAGGAGATTTTATCTCTATAGTGATCTCATTGAGTCACACACAATTCGGTTGTCCCTTTGAACCTAGGTCTTAGGATCTCCAGTTAGCTAGGTTGGGTTACCATTGTGGCAACTCTTAATGCATAGGATATAAGCCAATTCCCCTTGATGAATGATTTATATCTTCTCTAATCAAACCTTTTATTAAAGAATTTGTAATATTGTCTTTTGACTTTATGTACTTAATGGTCAAAATACCATTAAAGAGTAGTTATTTTAAGGTATTATGTTTTCGACGAATATGTTGAGACTTACCATTATACATCTGATTTTGTGCCCTTTGAATTGTAAATCGATTTTCGCAATGTATACAAATTATGGGTATATGTTTTGACCAAATTAGAATATCTTCTAGGAATTAACAAAGCCACATAATTTCTTTGCCAACTTTATCTAGTACAATAACTTCATATTCCATTGTTGATATGGAAATGCACACTTGTTTAGAAGATTTCCAAGATACTGCTTTACCACCAAGTTTAAAGAGATAACCACTTATAGATTTGGAGTCTTTGATATCAGATATCTAGTTGGCATCACAATATCCTTCGAGGATAGCTAGATACCTCGAGGAGCATAACTCATAGCTTAGGGTGTATTTCAAATATCATAAAACTCTAATTATTGCCTTTTAATAGTCTATCTCGGGGTTACTTGTGTATCTACTTAATTTGCTGACAACATATGCTATATATGGACGAGTGTAGTTCATTACACACATTTGGCTGCCAATTATTTGTGCATTCTCTAATTGAGAGATACCGTTACCATTATTCTTAGATAAATGTAGATTTACATCTACAAGTGTTCTCATTGGACTATTATCATATCACGACCTGAAACCCACCTTATGTAGATCTCGTGTCACGGGGCCGGCCCAATGGCCTGTCCCTACTTTTTCCATTCTTTTACCAATGATAACAGTAAATAATATAAACATAACATTAAAGTGCGGAAGCCTTATTACAAATGTTGTTCAAAGACTGAAATTAAAATTGACAAGAAACTAAACATGAACCGCTCTTAGGTGGTGAGTACATGGGAAAGACTATATCATTCTTTTGTGCTTCTCAACGGTCTCCCTATGCTCTTGACCTCCTATTGTGGTTCTGTAGCATTCTCACCTGAAAAATATAATGAATGAGATGAGCTAACAAAGCTCAGTAAGTAAAAGCCTATCTCAAATACGGGTTCGGGAATACATAGGAAAACATGAATTCAAAGGTAACATGATAGCCAGTCATGACAACGATTGCAGTTAACAGTAAAGTGCCACAAGGCCAATGAACAATAAAGCCCAATAACAAGTGTGAGTAGTGGTGTAGCATAGCTATGGATAAAGCACAATAATCACAATCAACATGAATATTGCCACAATAAAATGGTCACAATCAAGTACAATTAATGAGAGAATGGTCAATGCATATAAAATACCCTCATAACTCCATATGTAAGAACACCCCCATCACCATGTGTCCAATCACAGATTCGACCCGTAGGTCTCGTCAATTGGCCCGTAGATCCAGTCAATTGATAAAATACCCCCATCACCATTTGTCCATTTACAGTCTCGACATTCAATTATAAACCAAGACTCTATCATGTATAAGGTATGAAATAACATGACATGTATACAATGATAGGCATTAGTACAATGAATCAAATCATGAGATATCAGTCAATAAGCCTCCACCAGATAGGAAAATATCAATAGGTGGGAACAATAACAGTAGATACATACATAAGTACAAGTTTTGGTAGTAATAGAAAGATCGTGGCTTGGAAAACCACGTATAAGAGAGAGAAGTTTACTTACCTCATCAATGCGTCTTAGTATTCCATGACCTTTCCTTTCCCTTTCGAGTCTCCTATATATCAGCAAACACATTTCAGCTTTGATGTCATTTATTGAATTATGCCTCACTACTCTAAATATCTCTTTTATTCAGTTATACTTTTACGACTTCTAATTTGATCTAATTTACCCAAAGGTAAAATGGTCATTTACGTGTCTCTATTTTTTGGATTCTGTTTTCACAATTCGGACTTCATCGTTAAGTCCAGAAGGTTTGAAATAATAAAAATTCACTATTTACTTAACTCAATTAGCGTCCAGTTTGACTCATTTTCGACTTAGGGGCATTTTGGTCATTTGGCATTTCTACAGTATTTTATTTTTTTTCGGGACTCCAACTTGTGAAACGGACCTCACCATTGAATCTAGAAGGTCCAAAATATTAATTTTTCATTATTCATTCGACTAATTTACGCGTCGGGGTTTAATTTGAAATTAATTAATTTAAACTAGTTTATTAAATTAATTAAGTGTAGCTAATACATATAGTATTTGAGCCCAAATAGACGACATGTGCCTTAGTGGCACAGTGGTCCAAGCTCCTCACCCTTTCCCCCTTGGTCACAGGTTCAAGTCACTGCCCATACAATTTTTTTTTCATTTCCTGTACAATTGTCAATTGTAAGCCAAACAATGAATAACTTTCCCTTTCCAACCAAACACCCCCCAAACTCAAATTTAAAATTTTACCCATAAAGTAACAGTGTTGGGAAGCCCTCTGAATGGGTGGGTCAGGTCTGACCCTGACTCGGTTTGGACCAAATAAAAAAACTAAAACTCAGCCACAACGCATCAACGCCTTCAGCGCATGGCCCGTCACCTCTTCCGTCAATGGCAACTCACCGGTGACGGATTTTCTTAGCTTTTTCAGTGAGGTTCATACCTACATGTCATGGGAAACTCAAATCTACCCTTGGCTTTCCGATCGGAGTGCCGGATCTCCCCCAAAACAAGGAAAACTGCAGCTCCATCGGAGCTGTGCAGTTTTTCCGGCCAACCCCTTTTCCTTCCATTTTCCTCACCGTTTTGATCCTATAATTTTCCTGCACCTAAGAGGATAATTTCCCCATGATTTAAAAAAAAAATTTAATACACCAAATCACTCAACCCAATTCAAATTCCATAACTTGTAAATGCTGAATTACAGAGAAAAGTGTTGATGGTTTACCCTTGCGCTCGCGCCACTTGGCTTTCTTTTTTTTTTTTTCCTTTTCTTCTCCTTCTGGTTAGCATGTTGCAGCGCCCTTTCTTCTTTTTCCTTTTTTTCTTTTTCATTCCTGCTTCGTGTGCCGCACCCCCTGCTTTTTTTCTTCTCTATTTTTTTTTTCTTCATGCTTCTAACCCATACGTATTGCTCCGTTTTTCTTCTTTGTTTTTTTTTTTTTTTTTTCCTTTTTTTCCTCCAGTTCTAATGCATGCATTGGCATGCTTTAATTTGATAATTTGATAACCGCCCCCCCTTTTTTTCTTCTCTCTCTCTCTCTCCGTTTCATCTTTTTTTTTTTTTTTTTTTTCAATTACGTGTTGTAACACATATACACACCTTCACATATATATATATCATTTTCATACCTATATATATATATACATATATCTATATTACCCACCTTTTATTTACTTATTGATTATTTATTTATTTATTTCTATTTTTTTTCTGATATTTGTTCTTGGTTTGCTCGGCATTGCCCGACATCCTCCTGTACATTCGAAACTATTGAAATCCAAACTCATCCATTCCTATCGACTTAGGTTTACATGGTTCGCTCAGTTAAAATTTGGGTCGGGGTATTACATATCAAATTGATTGAATTTCTTAAGTATTCTTTCAATGTAATGTGATTGAGACAATACCAGTCCATCCGATGATCTAGGGATTTTTATCCCGAGTATGACATCAATAAAACCTAAATCCTTCATGTCAAACTTATTGTTCAACATTTTCTTGGTAGCTTTAGCGACTTCATTATTGCTATCCATAATAAGCAAATAATCAACATAGAGACAAATAATGACATAGTCATTTCGAGTGTCCTTGACATACACACACTTGTCACATTCATTGATCTTAATCCCATTTGATATCATCAAACAATCAAATTTCTCATGCCGTTTCTTTGGTGTTTATTTTAATCCATAAAGTGATTTAACAAGACAACACACTTTATTTTCTAGTCTTGGAACATTAAATCATTTCGGTTGTTGTATGTGTATTTCCTCACTTAAGAAACTTGTTTTAACATCCATTTGATACATTTTGAGATTGTATATAATTGCAATAGCTATTAATACACGTGTGAGTGCCAGCATCAGAAAAAAGGGAAAACTGCGCGTCATCTTTTTTATGGATTTAGAGGGATCCCGACTGTCTCATTTTCCTAAATGTGGGAAGGAATGCCTCTTATGGGAGATTAAAATTGAGGAGTCGCCAACTTGTTTTCGGGCAAGAAACAAGCAAACCAATTATAGTAGAAAATAATTAAAAAAAAATTGAAAAAGAATGAAATAATAGAAATTTATATCAGCCTTATCTCCTAATTACATTCTAAAGATCCCTTGACATAGATCAAATAAAATAAGTCACTGGAATAAAGCGAGAAAAAAGAAAACATGGATCCAGGGACTAAGGTACGGAGTGGAAAGGTGTTAGGCACCCACCTCGCCCGATCCGAATGGATCGACCTCGAATATTCAATTGCAAGGCTATTTTGTCATGATAAAAAATGAAAAGAGATATATGAGTCTAGAAGAGATAAATAATAAAATATCTAATGTAAAGAAATAAAATAGAAAAGATGAAAAGAAAATCTATCTCGGGCCTGAAGGCTTCCTACGTATCGGTTCAGAAAACGGAATCAGAGTCACGTAGTTCTCTGGTTTACCCTCTTTTGTCAAGAGTAATAAAAGAGATGAGATCAACCAGATTTAAAGAAAAAATAAATTGTTAAAGGTTTGAGAGCGTACCTTATTTAGTCATGGTAGTCGAGCAACACTTCGGCTAGCAAAGTCTGAATCGGAGACTTTAATCGGGCAGATCTCCAACTTGTTCTTCGGTTTGGAAAGCGTTGCTTCGGCTTGCTTCAGTGAAGGGAAGGTTGTCACTTCGGCCTCGAGAGAGGGAGAGTTCTTCTAGTGAGAATTCTAGAATTAAACTAACAATGTGAGGCTAGGGGACTTTATTTATAGGAAAATATGGAGATTTGATTCAAGGGTCTAAAATGAAATCATAAAACGGAGGGTTAGGATCATGTCTTGAGTGATAATTATCTAATTAAATAAATAAAAAATTAAATAAGAATGATTATCCTAACTAAATGAATTAATAGAATTTAATTATAAAATAAACTTTAAAATGAAAATGTCTAGGTTCAATTTATCTCCATTTAAGAAAATATCAAGTAACTAGATTTATGGAAACTCTAAAACTGAAAAGTCCTAATTAAGCCTAAATAGACTACTATCACTCAAGATTACCAAATTGTCCCTAATTCGGTAGAGAATCTCTAGATTTTCATAAGACATGTGAAAAGACCAAATTACCTCCTAATTTGTCACCAAAGGACTAAAATTACCAAAATAGCCTCATGTGGGTAAAATGATATAGAAATTATGAAAATACCTCTCAAGTGACTAGGAAGTCCTACTGAGGGTAGGATTGTACCAAAATTACCAAAATGCCCTTAGTGGGCAAAAATGTGCCAAAATTACCAAAACGCCCCCGATGGGTAGAAAATTACTAACAAGAGTGAGACTTTATTGGGAAGAGTACTACTTGGATTGAGACTCTGTCAAGAGAGTCTTAACGGGAGTGAGACTTTATCGAGAAGAGTTTTACTTGGTCTAGGACTCTGTCAAGAGAGTCTTGAAGAGAAGAGGACTTTGTTAAGAGGAGTTCTAATAGAACTGGGACTCTAGCAGAAGAGTCCTAGGTTGGCATAATTGTCAAATTGCTACTACTTAATCAAAGGTCACAAAATGAGGCGTCTACAACACGAATGGATTTTATTCTTGTAACTAGTGAATATGTATCAAAATAGTCAAAGCCTTCCTTTTACTTATATCATTTGACAATAAGCTTCACCTTCTATATGTCAATTGATCTATTTGCTATCATTTTCTCTTGAATTTTCACTTATACCCAAGAGGTTTACAACCTAGTCGAAGATCTACTAGTTCTTATGTATGATTTTGCATAATAGAATCAATTTCATTGTTTATCACATCTTTCCAATATGGAGTTTCAAGACTAGACATTGCTTCTTTAACGCTTTGAGACTTATTTTCTAACAAATAAATTAAAAAATCTGGGCCAAAAAGATTTTGATGTTCTATCGCTTTTGTTGCGTCCAGGTTCATCATTATCTTGTTGCATTTCTTGGTCTTGGCTACTGCTATTTTTAGTTTCATGAGTGTTTTTAAAAGAACCCATCTCTTGTGTGGATTTGTAAGGAAATACATGTTCAAAAAATTATACATTTATTGACTTAATAATAGTATTAACATGCATATCTGATATTCAGACTTATAAATAAGAAACCGATATGCACTACTATTATGAGCATACCTAATGAATATACAATTAACTATTTTAGGTCCTATCTTAATCCTTTTTGGAGTAGGAACCGCCACTTTAGTCAAACACCCCCATACTTTTGGGTATTTATTGTCACGCCCCGAATTCCAACGAACCTGAGGCGCGAGTAACGAGATGAAAGGAAAATAAAATAAAGGACAATCTAATTGATTCAATTCAAGCTTACATTAATTTCCTTCACTGTACATCCATGTAAAGTACAATCAATAAAAGCATTCAACATGTCATTCGGGCTTAAGCCCTACATCACAAAAAATGCCCCCACGGGCCAAATGTCCTCTTAAGCTCATATCTCTTCCACTCTCCAAGACTTTTTCAAGTCTCAAGTGCCGGGAGTGTCATCTGAAATGTTTGTCCCACGAATGGATCAGCTCAACTGCTAGTACAATATAATGCTAATGCAAGAAACAAAATTAAGGGCGTGGCATGTGCAAGTGTACAGTTATTTCTACATGTCATTCAATATCATCCATACAACGTACTAGCAATAATCTATATGTCATCCAACTTATTAATGTAATTTAAGACGTGACATGTGCAAGTGTACATTTATCTCTATATGTATTCTAAACCGTCCATGCAATGTGATGGCAATAATCCACATGCCTTCCAAATCATCCATACCATGTAATAACAATAATCCATATGACATCCACGTTATCCATGCAATGTAGTGACAATGCCCATGAAACACCCACACAACTCTATGCCACAACCATGCCAACTCTATGCCACAACCATGTCAACTCTATGCCATGTCCATGTCTCATTTTTGGAACACATCCGATGGAAGCTGAGTACCATGAAATGTCTCATTTTCGGAACACATCTGATGGAAGCTGAGTACCATGAAATGTCTCGTTTTCGGAACACATCTGATGGAAGTTGAGTACCATGTCTCGTTTTCGGAACACATCCAATGGAAGCTGAGTACCATGCTTAGCACCACGTGCTCAACCCATACTATGCTTTCAATCCATCACACTATACCAATATGCCTTGATTCCACCATGCAATAACACAATCTCAAATAAGTAATTTACTAACACATGGAGCATGCTTCTAAACAATGTATTCCACTTAAAGTAATCACAACATCTGAATAACAAAACCTTTTCCACATGAATGCATGTAATACATGATCAACGAAAATACATACTCAAGTCATGTGTTCACAATCTCAACAACTCTCCAAATAATATAAATCACGTACAACCCAACACATAGAATAAATCACATCTCCATGGAGCAGCAAGAAGCACATAAGTAACATAAACAATCAACTCAAGGTTTCTTTTTAAAGCAACATTCCTTATGTGATTTTCTGACATTAAACAAATAAATATATGATTCATTCAATCAACATGCAAATCATTCCTAAACTTAATTCTATTTCTTACTTAGCACAATATATCGTACCTAATGAGTCGGTCTCAACTCAGGAAGACGTACTCGTAGTGTAGCGGAACTAGTAAGAGTATGCAGAAGGTTAGACCACCTTCTCCTTGCCTTTCGGTATCCCTAAAATCATAAAATGTAACTCAATTCATTTGCTACTTGAATTATGCTATTCATCAATTTTTATGTCTTTATTTTATGAGTTTCCATTTTGCTAAAATAATTTTTATCATTGAGTCCGGAACGTCGAACAAAATAGGTTTGGACTTCCGCATAATTTAATTTGGACGTTCGGGCTAAAAGGGTAAAATAGTCATTTTGCACTTGCACGGTTTCCATTTCACGAGACCTCTTTTCACAAATCGGACTCTACCGTTGAGTTCAGAACATTCGAAATAATAAAAATCCACTATTCTTTTATTTTAATTGGTGTTCGTTTGACTGTGTTTTGACTCAGGGGCATTTTGGTAATTTTCAAGGGTTCTACGGGTCTTTTATTTTTTGGAACCTCGTCTCACGTCACAGACCTCACCGTTGGTCTTAGGAGGTCCAAGATAGTTAGAAAACATATATGACTTGTCTTATTTGGGCTTTGGGCCATTTTGACATATTTAATTTTATTAAAACAATTTAATTAAATTAAAGTATTAAGTGCACTTTATATACATTTTAGGCGCGTCATATGTCACGGTTCGCAATCGTCCAAGCTGGCCATGCGCACCTTCCCCACGCGTCCCACCACGATTCGAGCCACGGCAGCCGCACCCCCTTTTTTTTTTTCTTTCCTTCCTTTTCTTTTTATTTGAATTGTTGGGCCAAACAGGCCCAATTTCCCTTTTAAACCAAACAGGCCCAAACCTGTTTAATTTAAAACATGCCCCTAACCCAAATCAAACAGGACAGGCCCAACAAAACAGGCCCAACAGCCCCTTTCGTCCTCACGCGATTTCCCGGTCATCTCCTTCGGTGGCCTGGTCGGCGCCGGTCACCGAAAAACCGCAATCCATCTCATTTTCTTCACGTTTTCTTGCGTCATTTTTGCACGGTTATTGTTCCAAACTTCTCCCAGAAATCTAAGTATTCATTTTAACATGGTTTTTGACTCCGAATCCAGTGGACTCCCGACATCCAGGCCAGTTTCTCCGGCTATGCAGGTGGTTTTCCGGCCACCTATTTTCTCAATTTTTCTGGCTTATTTTCTAACTGTTTTGGACCTTTTCTTCTTCTAAAATTTTTTTGTACATCCCCCAACAATTTCCCTATCATTTAAGCCTAGTTTTAACACATGCAACATCAAAACCTATCCCATACCCGCAACCTGCACTGCCCCTAATTCTCTCATTCCTCAATCATTTTTATTGGTTCTTTTGCCTAAATGTTTCAGATCTCTTGCTTAACAAGACCTAATAACTTAAACTAACTAGCATGCTTTTAAAAATTTAGAAACTGAATTGAATCACTCACCTTCTTCTTGTGCTCTTTTTCTGTCGCAGTCCCTCTCTTTCTCCTTCCTACTTCAAGCCTTGGGTCCTCTCTCCACCTTTTGAATGTCCTCACTTCACTCTCTTTCTTTCTATCTCTTTTTCTCACCCAACGAACACACATACATATACACCAGACATACTTTCTCTCTCTCTCTCTCTCTCTCTCTCTCTCTCTTACAGTCTGCACATACCCTCCCCATTTGGACAGACACACACGTAACACACTTACACACACTATCAGTACTTATCATGCCACCTTGAGTGGCTTACACTCAACCCACACACACACTCCACTGTGTACAACGCACACACACACACAATCAGATTTTTATATATATATATATATATATAGAAATATAACACACATATATAAACACATACATATTTAAATATTTTTAAACATACATATATCCCTATACACACATCCCACATATGTATAGCATGCAATAATAATAATATTAAATAATAATAAATAATTAAATAAATACATATATATACATGTGTACAATACATCATATACTATATACATATACATATATAATACACATATTATACATGTATATATTTTCATATACATATGTACATACTAAATCTCGGGCGCGTACGCATACACTCCTATCTCACGACCTATACTTATACACGTACGTATGTATGCATGGAGATGCGTGCGTGCACGTATCACGAGGCACAATCCTAGGTTGCTCGGGCATTGCCCGTACTGGCTACTCAAAATAAACCGTTCACACCCCAAATTGTTCAGTCTATAAAATATCACGATATAAAGTTTCGACAGCTCAGGTTACCTGGGTACTACACAACTTAGCCGGTTTCCCTCGGCTTATGTGTCATGTCTCGGGTCAGGGCATCATAGCCCTATTGTCAAAACGAAAAACTTATCCTCAATTTTTCATGTCTCTACATTTATAGTAAGGCTTTGACCTTTGCACAATTCATAAGGAGTCTTTTTGCTTTTCTTTTGAGGTATTCAGTTGATAATATAATTTACTGGAGAGTATCGTTTTCCCCTACAAATTATGAGGTAATCCATAATTTAACAAAATTGTGTTCATCATTTCTTTCAAAGTTCTATTTTTTCATTTAGCAACACAATTTTGTTGAGGTAAATAAGGTGCAATTGTTTGGTGAATAAGACCATATTGTGAAGAAAACTCACCAAAAGGTGATTCATATTCACGACCTTTGTAATTTCTTATTACCTTAATCTTCTTATTAATTTGATTTTCAACCTCACTTTTGTAATGTATAAACATTTCCAATGTTGTGTACAATCATCAATAAAAGTAAGAATGTATTTCTTACCACCTTTAGTTTGAACAAATTTAAAATCACAAATATTTGAATGTATTAATTTTAGAGGTTCAGTATTTCTTTCAAAAATTGAAAAGAAGTTCTTGTAAGTTTTTCTTCCACACAAGTCTCACAACTTTTATTAGAGTTAATTTTAAATTGAGGTAAATATTCCATATTAACTAATTTATGCAATGTATCATAATTAACATGTTCTATTCTATTCTGCCACACATTAGAAGACTCAAGTATATAAGCAGAAGATGTGTTCTTGTTATTATTAATAGAACTAATTGGTATAATAGTTATTACATTCATTTTGAAGAACCCGTTGCACATATACCAATTTTCCACATACATCCCGTTCTTGTTAAGGACAAACTTATCATATATAAAAACCAGTTTGATTCTCTTCTTTCTTAGTAATGATCTAGATACCGAATTCTTTCGAATATCTGGCATATGCAACACATCATGGAGAGTAAGTTTCTTTCCCGATGTCATCTTTAATACCACATTTCCTTGGCCTTCAACCATTAGAAGAAAAGGAGTTTCCCTTGAAGAGTTGTTCTCCATTATTTATGCTATGATATTATAATAACATCTTATTTGAGCAGACATGGCCGACTTCCTATTTTGAGGTTTTGTCAAGTTTTTGCCTTCCATTCTCATCGAAACTCAATCTTATCAATTCTTATACATGAATATCCATTGTTTACATCATTTAAACCTAAAATAACAAGGATCTATGATCCAATTTCATATATTTCTGATGCTGCACTTTTTGACTCGCAATAAGTATGGGCTCCGCAACCTGTAGAACACTCAGAAAAGGGATCAGAGGACCACCAGGATTGGGCTCCGGCAGTAGCCGCTCCGATGCTTAAGTAAGTAAACGGAATTGAAAAGAATGTATCGAAAGCCAAAGAATAAGCATGAAAATAAAGCATACCTTTAGGGTTTGATTTATAGATCATGGCCTTCATAAGTTGATTAGGATTCAGAGCCATGAATATAGGGATTTGATCATCGGAGATTGCAGTTACCTTGTGGAGTATTGCATAGAGATAATCATGGGTAGTAGTTTCCTTGTTGAAGACTGTTTCCGTGTTGAAGACTGTTTCCTTGTTGAAGACTGTTTCCTTATTCCCTGTTTCGGCAATCGCTAAGGCGGTGACGAGGTCTAGAGTGTTGGTCTGGATCCCTATAATTAACCCTGAGATCCTTATTCGGATATGAATGTGCTCTAGAGGCATAGGCTTAGCCACTTCCGATCTTTCCTCCTGTTCTGAATGTTCGAGTGCTTAGCCATTGGCTGAGCGCGAGCTGAGTTAGCCGAGCGTGAGCTGGATTCATAGGCAAACGTGTTAAGTGCTGATTGGTCTGCTCTTTTATGGTATATCACTTACTCCCCCCCCCAAAGTCCTAGTTTGATGCTAACAAGCAACTAGGGCTAAGCTTTTTTTCGGAGAGTTATGTGTCCTGTCTGTTCGCCTTTCAAGGCGACTGTTGGTGCTTCATTTATTGCGCAACCGGAGATTGGGTTTTCTCAAGGCCATCATTGTATTGGGCCGATGGTTGGGTTTCTCGACGTCATCATTGTTCCGAACCGTCATGGTGTTTGGGCTTGGTGGGCCCTTTCTGATACTGCGTTTATAAATACAGGGAGAGATTTGAAATAACCTTTTCCCAGTCATTTTCACTGTGCTAGAAGATCTTGTCCGCCATTGTTGGTTTGTGCGACTTCGAAGAACATTGGTTTTCTGAGGCTCTGGTCTAGAACAGGTTCAACCGATCTTTCTCCCTTCTTTTGCTTCTTCTTCTTTAAGTCCGGGGGTAATGTCTACTCCTCTTGAATCCTCAAACGTTAGTGAAGGGGTAGGAAATCCCTCTAAGATGGCTATGCCGCCTCCTTTAGAGAATGCAGGTGACCTTGCCCCCGAAGATGCTGGGAAGAAGTCTGTTAAGCCTCCCCCTAGTCCTGAGACTAGGATAGTCGATGCTTTCATAGAGCCCCGAGACAGGGCTGGGGAGACCTCTAGCAGGTCTTCCTATAGAGAAGAGGGCGAGAGTGCTGTCACTCAAAGCCTGCTGAACGAGTGGAGGGTCAAGTATAATTTTTCCTCGAATGTGACCTGCAGAGTACCAGGCCCAATGGATCGTCCCCATAATGTTGAAGCCGGGGAGATATGTGTTTATCTTGCTTGGTTTGAAATGGGTTTGAGACTTCCGTTGCCTGATTTAGTTAGGCAATTCTTCTGTTGGTACAAGCTTTGCCCTACCGACCTTAATCTCAATAATTGGCGGCAACTTTTAGGGTTTGTAGTCTTAGGGCATAAGAATAAGGTAGATGTGTCCATGGATCTGATCCGTAGTAATATAGATCTGAAGTTTAAGAAGGCAGAAGGCCTTTTTTACATGTCCTTTGAGAAGGGGTTCCGACCCCTGTCCTCCGTTCCCACTTCTAATAAAACATGGAAGAAGTGGTACTTCTTTGTTGGAGGAGGATGGGAGCATGAAGACTTCCAGGATGGTAATGTCTCGATATTCCCTCGTACCACGGGTCATAAGGGTGAGGCTTATTTCCTTAGGTTTGTTTTAGCTTCGTTGTGCCTTCTGAACTGATAATCTGATATGCCATTTCTTGTTTATGTGCAGTCAAGAGTGTTTGGAGGAGATCTGAATTTACCAACACGCTCCAAGATCAATACCGCGTGCTTCTTTCAACTTTCAACCGGGCCCACACTATTATTATTACTCTGAAAAACTTGATGGCTGCTCGTAATGAAGAGCTCAAGAAAAGGTTGACGTCGAAATGGACAGAGGTGGAAGCCCAGGTGGCGGGGGAGGCTTCCTCCCAAGTTGAGCCTGAGCCTCCTCTGCAAGTGAAAAGGAGGAGGCTGATTTCTGGCTCTCCCGAGCCACCCCTTACCGAGGCCGAGAAGGAGGCCGAACCTGTTGTTTCGGTCTCGGCCGTTCCTCCTGCCCCTTCCGTTCCGAGCAGAAGGACTAAGAAGGGTAAGGCGCCTACTGTACCGTCCGAGCTGTCTGACGAGCCGGACTATCAAATTGCTAAGAAGGCCTTCGACTAGATATGGGCCGAGGGCCCTCATCGGTATAGGGGGGATAACCCCGCAAAGTTGATGAATGAGATGATGAATCTCCAGATGAAGGTAACCTCTGAAGCTTTTCTTGTCCTTTCTGTTTGCTTGCTTGTTAATCTAACTTGTCTGCCTTGTGTTGTGCAGAGCATGCACAGTTTAGCTGCTCTGATGGTGACTCCCATAAGCCTCGAGGATAAACTGAAGGCCGAGCTGGACGAAGTGAGGTTGGAGCTTGGAACAGCTCAATCCAAGGTTCAGGCTGCCGAGGAGAGTTTGAAAGAAGCTGGCACCAATCTTGCCGTGGCAGAGTCTGAAAGGGACATCTATGCTCGGCAAGGTTGCAGGACTTTAGGCAGAGTTGGTCGACCTCCGAAGTACCTTTGATCAGAAGGTTCAGGAGGCAGTTGACCATGCAAAGATTGAGACTGAGACGGAATTGAGAGAGGAAGTTGACCAGATGGGTGATGAACTGATCCGGTTTGGTTTTGAGAGCTTCCGAACTAGATTTCTGGCTAAGTTCCCAGACTTTGACATGTTGTCAATTGTTGCTCCTAGACCTGCCTCGTCTGGTGCTGGTCCAGAGCAAGAAGGCTGCGACTAACGATCTTCCTTCGGCAGAGGATCCTGGTCCCTCGGATAAGGCTTGAGGCTTTACCAGCTTTTACTTTTCTTTGTTTTTGCCAGCCCTTTTTGATGTAATGAAATACCTTTTGATCAGTAAAATTGACTTTTCTTCAGATTCTTCTTGTGTTATTTTGTTGCGAGTATGGCTGTTCTGAGCCCATTGCATGTCAGATCAACTATCCACTACTTAATAGTTGCCTTCTGAGCTTTGATACTTGTAATTGAATAGGGAATGCAGATTAACTTCGACTGTCTCATCATAATAAGATAAGAAAGCAAACATAATCAGATAAATAGAACCCAATATTGATTTTGTATCACACAGAGTGGGAGTAAACTCTACAGAGTTCTGAAGTAGATTACTCTGAACCAAAGACTTGTGAAAATAACTAGGCAGCTTGTGCTCATTATTATGATGATCGAAACTACTGTTTCCGAGCCCTTAGGATCAGGATATGTCAGAGCCGTTGGCCTTTGTCGTATGAATGGTCTGTCATAAAATAGATAAGACTAGAGGGTCTATATACTGGATAGGAGGCTTGTACATTTAGACTTTGCCCCCCCTTTTTATTACTTCAGAAGCTTTAGTGCCAGACTGTGGTTTTTGTTCAAAGAGGCAGGTTTAATGCACCGTTTATTTATACGATTGTCGTTTGGGATTTCGAGGTCAACCTCTCTTTTAACCGTTGCGACGGTCCAGTTGGGTGGCTTTTGGACTTCAAGGGTCTATATATATGGAAACGAAGGCATACGGTTACGCCCAATCCTCTTGTTCTCAAATTGTTCCCTCGTAGGAGAGACTTTAGATGTTGCCGAAAATTTGTCATTCGTCCGGAGATGATTGACGATTCTTCATCTGAGTTGGGAATGATTAAACTGTGGCCGAGAGTTAACCTTCCCCTTGATTCAGTCTCCAAGGAAGGATTAAAGGAGGCACAAGTCCTCTTGTCCATCTTGGCATCCGGTCTAGATTTCTCTAATTGGTGGTGGACCCTCCTTGATTCAACCGAGGCTTGGAGCGTTGGTGATGAAGATGAAGGTGGGATGCCTCCTTTTCTTCGTGTCTTGGCAGAGACCCTTGCTCAAATTGGCTGGGATGTTATGTAGGATTTGAGGGAAACGAAGGTGGAAAATGGAGGTCTCCTGAGACCCAGAGCCCTCATCATTCGTTGGTCTTGAGATCAATGACAGTGATGATGAAATGGCCTAGGTGCTTCTTGATGCAGATTGGGGTTCCGGGTTCCTTCCTTTCAAATGGAAACCGGCGGCGGCGGTAATGGAGGTTGGAACTTGGGGCCCCTTTCCTGCTCGAGGAAGAAAGCCATGATGTTGCAGATCGTAGTGATGTAGTAGCTTCTGTAGTAGCTTATGTAATGATTTCCAGTCTTTTTGTACTAATGTAAACTTCTATGAACCATCAATAAAATTGACTTCTTTTTTCTCAATTCTGATGTTCTTTTCTGTTTGAATGTGCTTTTCTGAGTTAGAACATCCTCTTGTGCACTTCTGATAAGTAACTCTTCTGTATGTCTTAAGAGTAGATCAAAGAAACTTTGTATAAAGCTTGAAGTCTTGAACCAATATTTTTTAAATCTGCTCGGTACTGTAGTATTTGTTGCTTGTTGGTAGATAAGCCAAATAATCTAAGTATCAGCTTTATGGTGTTCCGATCTGGGAGACTTGTGTAGATAGTAGTTAGACTTTGAAGACGCTTGGAACTTCCGCCTTTGGATGGACTAGATCATAGAGTCTGTATGCTGAAGATGGACCAGGCTCTGGAGGCCTGTGCATAAGAAAATAGATCAAGAACTAAGACTTGCGCATTGTCAATGGACCAGGCTCTGAAGGCCTGTGCATTATAAATGGACCAGGCTCTAGAGGCCTGTGCATTATAGATGGACTAAGTACTAAGACTTGTACATTATGGACCAGGCTCTGGAGGCCTGTGCATTATAGATGGACCAAGTACTAAGACTTGTACATTATGGACCAGGCTCTAGAGGCCTGTGCATTATAGATGGACCAAGTACTAGGACTTGTACATTATGGACCAGGCTCTAGAGGCCTGTGCATTAAAAGATGGACCAAGTACTAGGACTTGTACATTATGGACCAGGCTCTGGAGGCCTGTAGAGATCCGAAAAATGAGGGTAAATTTTTCGTTTTTGAGGTAGAACACTTTGCATGCATAGTTTATAAATTTTTGTTGGTTTTACCAGTAAAGTGTATTTCTACATTGTTTTCACCGAACGACCTATTTAGAAATATATTTAGAGTGTTTCATAGAAGAGTAAAGTACTTAGAATAATGTGAAGTATCCGCTGTATGAAAATCAGCCAAAACGGAAATGGTTTCCGGAATTGGACAAAAAGGGTATTCGGGTGACCCGGGTGGAACGGGTTTAAGCCGACCTCAAATGGAAATGTTTCCTTCTAATAATTTTCATTTAAAATAATTTTATGAACATTGGTTAAAACAGAATTTCAATTTGAAGCATTTAGGAATGAGCTGTAGAGTAACGGGGTTACGGCCTCATTAAGGGTAAAATGATCATTTTCCCTTGCCCCTTTGATTCCCCACTATAAATACATCTCATACACTTCATCCTTATCATATATGCATTCTGAAATATCAGAGATCTCGTCCATATAGAGAGAGGGAGAGAAAAGCCCTAAAAACCCATATTTTCAAGCTGCCGGAACACACATTTCGAGCAGGAATTTGGCCGAACTTCCTTCTGAGAAAGTGTTCAGCTCAACAAGTACTATAGACTCACAGAACAGTTTAGACATCCAGAAAGTACAGCCTTCTCAGTTTAAGAAAAACTGATTTTAGGTATGATGTAGTGCTAAGCTAGTAATAGATTTAAGTTTTCTTGTATTTTTTCATGTTGTTGGATTATTTAGGATGTGTATTTGAGATTAGGAACCCACATAAGAATTAGTTCCCTTGAAAAGCTTAGAGTTGGTAGTTTAGAGATATATTGTGTTATTGGTGTGTTTGATGATTTATTGCCTTGACTTAGGTGTGTTTCATGATTATGATTGTGTTGCTACAATGTTTAAACCTATATGCATGTTGACACATCTTGTGGTTTGGACCATATGATGAAATTGTGCTTTAGTACTTGATGGAATGTTTATGTTCTTTATAAATTGTGGGAATTGTGAGATTGTGACTTGAATAATTGTTGATATGTTTTAGGCATGATATATATGTGATGAACATGATATTTTGGTGTTTTAAGTTATGTATTTTGTGGAATAAATGGCATGACTTGAAAAAGGGCACACCATGTATTTGACAACTTGTCACATAGAGTTGCATGATGAGATCATGACCTTTTGGCATGGTGAAATTCCTTGGATACATGGTGTGAGTTGAGCATGAAGTGCTATGCATTATGAGGGTGTAGATCCTGTGGTGAAAAACCCAAAATTGGCCATTGGTACTCGCATGCCATCGAGGTCTGGATCGTAAAGCGAGACATATATTGGTACTTGCATGCCAACGGGGAAGAACCGTGAAGCGAGACATGAGTGGTATAGTGTTGCATGTGTGCGTCACGCATATGGACATTGCATGACATTGGGGGAAAATGGGATTACAAATTTTGAAATGTACACTTGCACACGCCACGTCCTTAAATTTGTTTCTAGTATTAGTATTACATTATACCAGCAGTTGAGCTGACCCATTCGTGGGCAATATGTTTCAGATGAGACCCCGGGTACTTGAGATTTCTTCAAGTCTTGAATGATGGGAAAACATAGACTAAATTGAAGATTTGGCCCTTGGGGCACTTTTTGGATGTATGGGCATAAGCCCAATTTATTTTGTTTTGTATTGGAACAAGTGTAAATTTTAGGCCTTGGGCCGTTTTAATATGCATGAGTTGTGAATCAAATGAATGTATAATGATTGTAGTTTAATTATATTTTACATGGATATGTTGGATATAGAGAATGCATGTTTTGGTTGGATGGATTTGTGGCCACCGTATGAGGGTGGGTTGTTGGTGAATTTATATTCATACATGTTGTGAAAATTAGGTGGAAAAGCCTTGGAAAAAAACAAAGGAAATTATGCCCAAATTTTCGGAAAAACTTGAACACTAGACATGGGTGTAAAACACCGTTGAAATGGTGGGAAAAGATGTCTAAAATGGGGGCTTAAAAGCTGGGAAAAATGGGCTGTAAACTGGGTGGAAAAGAGGTTTAAAGGACTTGGAAAGAATTTGGAAAAAATGGAAAAATTTGGAGCAATAAACTGAGAAAAAATTGGACTGCTGGACAGAGAAATTTGCTCTCTGTCCGGAACAGTAACTCTGAAAAAAATCAGAGAATCAGACTGCACCAAGTCACTGCCCGCGCGCCTGCTGCCCGCGCGCCTGCCGCCTGCGCGCCTGCCGCCCGCGCGCGCGCCGCGCGCCTGCGCCGCGCCCTGCGCGCGTGCCGTGCGCTGCCTGCCATGGCTTGGCCTGTTGCCCTGCTGTCCCACCTGCTGCCACACCCTGCTGTCCAGCCCTGTTTCACCACCCTTTTTGGCCATCTTTTGAGCTATTTGTGGGGCACCCTTTGGGCTATATTTGAACACTATTTTGGCCCATGTTTGGTCAATTTTTGGGACATGTTTGGGTCCCCTTTTGGGCTGTTTTAGGGACCTGTTTGGGCCATGTTTGGCCATGTTATGACCTAGATTTCAAAGCCACATTTGGGCATCCACTAGGACCAAACTTGGGTTGATATTTGACCATCTTTTAACTATGTCCTAGGACATTTTGGGGGCATCCTAGACATTACTTTAAGGGGGTTGCCTGTGCATTATAGATGGACCAAGTACTAAGACTTGTACATTATGGACCAGGCTCTAGAGGCCTGTGCATTATAGATGGACCAAGTACTAAGACTTGTACATTATGGACAGGCTTTAAAGGCCTGTGCATTATAGATGGACCAAGTACGAAGACTTGTACATTATGGACCAGGCTCTAGAGGCCTGTGCATTATAGATGGACCAAGTACTAAGACTTGTACATTATGGACCAGGCTCTGGAGGCTTGTGCATTATAGATGAACACTTTATGGAGGCATTAAAAAGAAAGAAACATCTCTTATTGATAATACTTCCGTAAATGTTCCACGTTCCATGGCCTAGGAATATGCTTCCCAGTCATGTCTTCTAGCCAGTAGGTGGTAGGCCTAACAACCTTCGTCACTCTGTAGGGGCCTTCCCAGTTTGGTGACAACTTTCCCATAGTGGGATCCTTGGTGTTTTGAAAGACTCTTCTTAAGACAAGGTCTCTGACTTGAAAGCTGACCATCTTGAGCCCCACCTTGGATTTGTCAACCATTCTCTACTGATAGGCTTCCATCCTGATGCTGGCTTGATCCCTTCTTTCTTCAAGCAAGTCCAAATTTTTCATCAGCTACTGATCATTGGATTCTTGCTCAAAGGTTTCAGTCCTCAGAGTTGGCATATCGATCTCAACCGGGATTACTGCTTCTGTACCGTAGGCCAGTGAGAAGGGAGTTTCAGAAGTGGGAGTTCTTATGGTCGTTCTGTAGGCCCAAAGAACTCCAGGGAGTTCCTCTGTCCATTTTCCTTTGGCCTGCTCCAACCTTTTCTTTAATCCATCAAGGATCGTTCGGTTGGTAACCTCTGCTTGCCCATTTGCTTGTGGATGGCCTGGAGAGGCAAAATGTTGCCTAATGTTAAGATTTTCATAGAATTTCTTGAAGCCTTTACCAGTGAACTGTGTCCCATTGTCAGAGATAATCACACGTGGTATGCCGAACCTGCAAACTATGTTCTTCCAGGTGAAGCTCTCAACTTCTTTTTCTATGATATGTGTTAGAGGTTCAGCTTCGGCCCACTTAGAGAAGTAGTCAATGGCTACCAATAGATACTTCCTGTTTGGTGGGGCCTTTGGTAATGGACCCACGATGTCCATCCCCTACTGAGCAAAGGGCCAAGGACTAGGAATCGGGATGAGCTCGCGATGAGGCTGATGTTGATATGGGGCAAATCTTTGGCATTTGTCGCACATCTGAACATACTCCTTAGCCTGCTTTATCATGCTAGGCCAGTAATAACCCTGAGACAGAGCTCGGTGAGCTATTGTTCTGCCCCCATTATGATTCCCGCAAATTCCTTCGTGTATTTCAGCCAAGACATATTGTGATTCTACTGGAGCTAAGCATTTTAATAGAGGTTGAGAATACGACCTTCTGTAAAGCTTGTTGTTCAGGATCAGGTACCAAGCTACTCTGATTCGGATTCTCCTGGCTTTGTTTTTGTCTTCTGGGAGGAGCCTGGATTGTAGGTACTGGAGGATTGGAGTCATCCAATTCTGGGGCTGTTCAGCAATCTGAGTAACTTGGGCTTCCTCTATGCTAGGCCCTGGCTGATAGGAGATTTTTATTGTGGAGTTTGCTTCAGACTTGAGGTAGGACGCCATGTTAGCCAGAGCATCTGCTCTGCAGTTCTGGCTTCTTTCAATTTTCTGGATAGTGAATGTCTGGAAGGAATGCTTCAAGTGGTTTACCAGTTCGGAGTACCGAAGCATTTTATCATCTTTAATAGAAAATTCTCCCAAGACTTGGCTTACCACCAGCTGAGAGTCTGAGAAGACCTTGAGGTTCTGAACCTCACATTCTAGGGCCAACTTGATGCCTAAGATTAAGGCTTCATATTCTGCTTCATTGTTGGAAGCTTTGAATCCCAGGCTGACTGCTTTTTCTAACGTGAGCCCATCAGGAGACTGTAGTACCAGACCTACTCCTAAGCCTTGATCGGTTGATGATCCATCGATGTAGAGTAGCTAAGTTCCCGAAGTCTCGATGAGTTGTGCCTTGTCTTGAAGTGCTAGGGTGAACTCGGCAACAAAATCAGCCAAGGCTTGTCTTTTGATGGAGTTTCGAGGTACATATGATATGTCGAATTCCCCTAGCTCCACAGACCACTTCACTAATCTTCCCGATACCTCAGGTTTCCTCAATATTGACTTCAGAGGATAGGCAGTTGGGATTTCAATTAGATGGGCTTGGAAATAAGGTCGGAGCTTTCGAGCTGATATGACCAGGGCAAAGGCTAGCTTTTCCACTTCTGGATATCTCTTTTCTGTGTCAAGTAGTGCCCTACTGATGTAGAATATGGGCCTCTGTACTCCTCTGTCCTGTCTGACTAATGCGGAGTTGACCGCGTTTGTCACATCCCGAACCCCACCCTACACGGATGTCGAGGACGTGATGCTAGTCAGCTGCCACGCGACCAACCAAAGGCAAATTCTGAACTTTCCAGTGAATTGCACTCCAATTGTAGGGTCAGATGCAGCGGAATTTAAAACTTTTTATCCAGGGAATGCAACTCATGTATCCACCGTAAGGGTATGTACCACAGAGCCAGTCTAAAATCTGAACGGCTAATGATTCTAATCCTCAGAGCATATCTATTCTATAATCAGGCTTATAACAATAGAACAGATCTAATATCTGCAGAGTACCATTCATTACCATGAGCCATGTCCAGATAACAGTTAATTTATCATATCATATATAGTAATGTCACTCACTGGAACAAACAGATTCAATCCATAAGAATACAGTCTCTACAAATCAGTGCCGTCAGATCCTTTACTTGGACCTGCCACTCGGCCTATCATGTCACATCATAGTGTCTTCTAGTCCAATGGATAATTCCTGAAAAAATGTTAGGGAATGGGGTGAGCTTCGAAAAGCCCAGTGAGTAACACAGGTTCCCTTGTCATGGGTTTCAAAACCAGTTCTTGCTTATCACGCACATGGGATAGTTTAGTCATTTCAGAAATAGCAATTTTATAAATATAGTTTAAGAAGGATAAAACAGTACCGAGCTAAATGGAACAAACTAATCAGAACATAACAGATCATAACAGACCAAATCAAGCATAACCGTACAGAATAGAACATAATATATCAGAATGGAGTAGAACAGAACAGAGCATAACATAACAATCAAAACAGGGTGGAACAGAACACAACAATCAGAGCAGAATAGTAAATGATGCCAATATATCAATCAGTGACAACCAGGTCAGATTAGAACATTTCAGAATGGAACAATTCAAAACAGAACAGATTGGAATAGAACATATCGGAACAGATCATAATAAAACATAATGGAATAAACGGAACAAAACATAACTAATCAGAACAAAACAGAACGGAACAGAACATAACGGAACGGAGCGGAAACAATATGTTAACCAGAGAAATAGGTATATTATCAACGGAACGGAACAAGATAGAACTGAGCGGAAACAAGATATCAATCAGTGGTACAGGCATATTATAAATGAAACGGTATAAGACAGGACTGAGTGGAAACAATATATCAATCAGAATACAAGCAGATCATCAACGGGACGGAACATAACGGAAGGGAGTGGAAACAACATTTTAATCAGAAACAAAACATATCATTAACGGAACGGGACAAAACACAACGGAACGGAGCAGAAATAATATTTTAGTCAAAACAAATCGTATCAATAACGGAACGGGATGGAACACAACAAAACGGAGCAGAAACAATATTTTAATAAGAAACAAAGCATATCATTAACGGAACGGGACAGAACACAACAAAATGGAGCAGAAACAATATTTTAATCAGAAATACAGGCAGATCATCAACAGGACGGAACATAACGGAATTGAACGGAACAATATATCCATCAGAGACAAAGCATATAAATCAAAGAACAGGACAGATCAGTATGGAGTAGAACAGGACGGGACGGAACAGAACGGAACAGATCGAAACAGAGCGAACAGGTCGGGACAGAACAGATCAAACATAACAAATCAGGACATACCAGAACTGAACGGATCAGGCAGATCAGACAAAGCAGGTCAGGACAGATCAAAACTGAACAGATCAGACAGATCAAACAAAACAGGTCAGGACAAATCAAACAGAACAGGTCAGTATTGAGCGGAACAGAACAGAACAGAACAGAATACGATGCCAATTGGGCACCTAATCAAGTATATTCGAGCTTTCCCAGCTGCCCATTGTGGACTACTCGTGGGGCCTCTACCCTCTGGGTGCCGCTCTGGCCTACTTATGCCATACTGCTCAAAGCTAAAGTGGGTCCCAGAGTAAAACACAACAGTACGAGACAAAACCAGAACAGACCATACAATGGAACAAGACAGACCGAACTGAACAGGAGAGCAGGACAATACAAAATCATGTTACATGTAATGCAGTATAAAAGAGTATGCATTCAGACAGTACAGTATACAAAATAGTATAGTAAATCAAAATACAGTAACTAGATGGTGTACTTATACACCAAGTCAGAAGTTCCAAGTTACTCACAAACTGTTACGGTTATCTCCTTGCACAAACAATCCGATAACCTCCAAGTACGTCAGGCATCTCCATGTATATCCTGAATAATAATCATCAATCATAGACAGATCAGAATTTATCCATTCAGGTCTTATTCGTCATCTTAGGTGTCTATTGGATTACCTAAGATAGCCTAGTAGCCTATCGCCCTTTCATTGGGTCTCACCCGAGGCTATTTCATTCTTTAATTAGGCTTAGCGGTTATCAAGATTATAACCTAAGTCCTTTAGACTTCAACTGGTATCAGTCAGTTTCTTATTTATCCTTAGGGACAAAACGGTAATTTTGTCATTCTTGTCCCGGACCCTGTTGTGGTCCTCAGAATAGTCTTTCTATCTTAAATATAAAGTTCTACGTCTTTTGGACTCCAATTGGTATCAGTTAGGTTCTTATTTTAACCATAGGGGCAAAATGGTAATTTTGTCATTGTTGTCCCGGACTCTGTCATGGTCATCAGGATATCCCATATATTGTATATATAAGGTTTGAGTCTTTTAGACTTAAATCGTTATCAGTTAAGGGCTTACTTAGCCTTAGAGGCAAAATGGTAATTTTGTCATTGTTGTCCCGGACTCTGTCATGGTCATTAGGATATCCCATATATCATATGTATAAGGTTTGAGTCTTTTAGACTTAAATCGTTATTAGTTAAGGGCTTACTTAGCCTTAGGGGCAAAATGGTAATTTGCCATTCTTACCCCGGACCTTGTCGTGGTCCTCAGAATGTCCCATATATCTCATATGTAAATTCTTAAGTCCTTTGGACTTCGTTTGGTATCTGCTTTTGATCATCGGGACACATCGATCATTTCTCATTTTATGCATTGACAGTTTCGGAGTCTTATTTAGCCCTTTTGTGTTCATAATTATGCTTACGATAATTTATCAGATCAGATTGACCTTTATTTGGCCTCTATCTTGCACTTACAGTGCTCAGGGGTATTTTGGTCATTTTACGTTTTGTGTAATTCTGACACTGAATTGTCATTTAACCATGTGTACAGCTTCATCAGTATCTGGGCTCCTATCGGTATCAGTTTCGTCCCGATCGGACTTCATTTAAGTTTCGTATAGCATTAGGGGCAGTTTGGTAATTTTACATGTTGTGTAACCAAACTATTCGGAACCTTAGTTCATAAAATGGACCTCACCATTAGGTCCAGAGTGTCCGACATAGTTAAATTGGACTATTTTTTATGTTTAATCGGCCCTAGGCATCACTAGAGACAGTTCAGTCATTTTACACTTTACGTGTCTGTATTTTTCGGGACTTCAGTTCATTAAACGGATCTCACCGTTGAGTCCAGAATGCCCGACATAGTCAAAATAGACTGTCTTTTATTTTTATTTGGGCCTGGGTATCATCAGGGGCAGTACAGTCATCTACACCTACGTGTCTGTATTTTTCGGTACTTAATTTCCCAAATTGGACTCTACCATTGAGTCCAGAATGCTTGAAATAGTAAAAATACACTATTTATTTAAGTTGTTTGGACTCCGTTTGACATAATTAATGTTCAGGGGTAAAATTATAATTTTACCTATTTAATAAAATAATTAAATAATTATTTAATTAACTTTTCAAGGGCTTAAATGAATAATTTCTCAAAAATCTAGGCCACTGTATAATATTCAAAACTGTTAGGGGTTAAACCGTAATATCAGAAAACATTTGGGGGTTCAAAACTAATTTTATAATTTAAGGATTCAGACCAAACGGTTTAGGGGTTCAGGAATTGAACCGGTCCAGAATCACTGTGAACCAATCGGTTCACTGCCCTTAAAAGAACCGGGATGAGATATCCCTGTTATCCTCGATTTGGACAGACCCAGTTCAGATCTCAATTTATTAACGCCGTATCCAAACATTCGGAATTCGATTTTTAAAACAAAACAGTAACCTCAAAACGGCGTAGTTTCAGTTAATGCGGTGGTACGCTCACTGCCCGACACGTGTATGAGTCGACTAGGCCAACTCGGCTTGACTCGGTCAATTCGGCCTAGTCAACTCTGTCTTCCCCATCGAATGACCCGTTCGTTGCCCTAATTTACAGTTTGTTCCTTTTTAATTTCGTGACATTTTAGCCACGGTTTTCAACATGTTTTGATCCTAATCGATTCTTGGAGTCTATACCAACAACTTGGCATCGGTTTCATTGATCGAATCAAGCTCAATTGCTTGATCTACTGGAAGAATAGCCGAAACGATAATTTGGCTATTAAATCCTCATTTCTCCACCAAATCACACGAGGTTTGGTCTGTTGTGACCGTATGTTCATGGGGATCAATATCCCATTCCAAAATCGTGGTTTAGAGGCCTAATTTTGGAGTTGGGTTCCATGGCCGAAACTAATAACTTCAATTTTGAGGGCCTTCCAGTGTGATTTTGGGTCGCGGATGGTAATATTTGGGATCCTAGAAAGGTCTAGATTAGTTCTTGACCATCAGAAGTCAGTTTGGTTGAGGTCCATTCAGACCTGTAACATGAGGTCCATTAATGGTGGTTTTACTACGGTTCTATGTTTTTGGGGCAGTTCTGTTGGTCCAAATGTGCACAATCAATCCAGATTTCATTGTCTAACTATGATACATGCAATGATACTCTCAAGAACATCAAAACAGTAGCTGAAATTTACAAAGGGAAATTCTCAAAATTTTTGATGGTTTACCTTTGTACAGCGGTTTCCTCTCGGGTTTGTGTTCATGCATGTGGCTCCAGTGCAGTCGTGCCCCTCGGATTAGTCACACAGTGCACAGTTCTCCCCCTTCTTTGTGGATTTCCAATAGATGACATGCACACACACACTATGGACATACAAATTCTCACACCATTTCTCTCTCTAATATGCACACACTGATCTCTCTCCCACTCTCCTTATACCAAGTATACAAACAATCCTCACATTCCGATTTCATACACACATATTTCCCATATAGAGCCATGTGTATTTGATTGCTTGATTTGCAATCATTTGGTTGCATGTAATCTGCTTGGGTGAGAGGTAATCATGGCTGAAGTAGGGTGATGATGGGTTAGGGTGCATAGGGGTGATGCAGAAATGATGTGTTGCATGCTTGGCCATTGGCCAATTTGGGAGGTGGCCCAACCAGATTTTAGGTTATATACATTTCTGTTGTATATATGGACACAAAGACAGTAGTAGCCTAGTTGGTAATTTTTTGGATACACAAGGTCTTGTCTACTTGGTCAAGGGTTCAATTCCCCTTGGCCACACTTTTGGGCATTTTCCACCATTTTAGGCTAAGGCCCCGTTTGGCAGACGTAGTAATTCAGTTTCAATGTTTCCTACCTAACTTTCATTCCATAACTCCTTTTTCGATGCGGTTTGTTCCGAGAGTTTCGTATTTCAGTTATCTTCAGTGTCAGAGGTTCCGTGTCATTTATTAATCATTCGGGGTTTTTGGGGTTAGCTAATTTGAGTTCCGTCAGTGTTAAAACGATATTATTTCACCTAATTAATTGATAATTAGGTTCGGGCATCACACCCTCTTTTCAGACAAGTTTAATCATTTTATTGGTCTATCGTGACCGCCGAGATATCCCCGGGTAATTTCCTTAATTATTCTGTAAGTCAGGGCTAATTAATAATTAATAATTTAATTATTAATTAAACAGGGTCGGGGTGTTACAGCGTTTTCAGAGACTGCAAGGTACAAGAGTAGCTTTTCTCCCTGTATTGGTTTTGACAGAAGTTCTGGAGAGGCTAGATACTCCTTTAGTTCTTGAAAAGCTTTCTCGCATTCTTTCGTCCACTGCAAAGCTTTGTTGCCCTTCAGAGCTTTGAAGAAAGGTAGGCAGCGATCAGTGGATTTGGAGATAAATCTACTTATTGCCGCGATTCTACCGTTCAGTGCCTGAATGTCCTTTCTGGTTTTTGGTGACTTCAGTCCAATTAGAGCTTGGATCTGAGTGGGGTCTGCTTCGATATCCCTCTGAGAGACAATATATCCCAAGAATTTTCCTTTCGTAACCCCGAAGGTACATTTCGAGGGGTTGAGCTTCATCATGTGCTGTCTAAGGATATCGAAGGTCTGGGCTAAATGCTGGAGGTGACTACCTTTCTGCAGACTTTTGACCAGCATGTCGTCAATGTATACCTCCATGGTATTGCCGAGCAGCGGGCTGAACATCTTGTTCACCAACCATTGGTAAGTGGCTCTGGCGTTCTTCAAACCGAAAGGCATTACTCTATAGCAATAGAAACCTCGTTCGATTATGAAGGCTGTCTTTTCTTGATCTGAAGGTACATCTGAATTTGGTCGTACCCAGAGTAGGCATCCATGAAGCTCATGAGCTCGTGCCCCGTAGTGGCAGTCAACCAATTGATCTATCCTTGGCAGTGGGAAGCTGTCTTTAGGGCATGCCTTATTGAGGTCTGTATAATCAACGCAGACCCTCCACTTGCCATTTTTCTTCTTGACCAGGACGGTGTTAGCTAGCCACTCGGGGTAGAACACTTCTCGTATCATCCTGGCTTCAAGCAGCCTCTGGACTTCCTCATTTATAACTCGATGCCGTTCTGGAGCAATCGGCCTTCTCTTCTGTCTGACTGGTGGATGATCTAGATCTACCATCAGCTTGTGAGTTATGAGGCTAGGGTCTATACCCTCCATATCTCTGGTCTCCCAAGCAAATATAGAGAGGTTGTCTTTCAAAAACCTGACTATCTTCTCCTGCTCGGTGTGCGTCAGATCTGGGCCAATGTATAAATAATGCCCCTCTGATTCTGAACTGACCAACTACTTTGATGGGCTCGCCAACGGGTTTGGCTCGGCTATCTCGTCCCCTTGGCTCAGGGGTTTTTCAATGCTGGATGGGCAACCTTCCACCTCGGGAGTGTGGGTGAGAACTGGCTCTGTATAGTCCCGAGTGTACTGTAATTGCTATTTGGTGGCCTTCTCCTTGAGTGCAATAGCATGGCACTCTCGGGAGGTTGGTTGACACCCTCTGACAGAGTGACGTTCTAGGTTGTGGACATACTTCAGACACTGATGGAGGGTCGAGGTGACAGCCCCTATCTGGTGCAACCAAGGTCTCCCGATTATGACGTTGTAGGGAGATTTCATACTCAACACCATGTACTCTGAGATGGTGGTCTTCTGCCCTTCTCCCTCTCCTACAGTAGTAGGAAGGTCCTGAGACTACCATCAAAAGCTGCCATCACGGCAGTAGTGGGCTTGATGTTGTCGTGGTCCATTCCCATCTGTTTGAGTGGCTCATGGAACAGTATGTTGACGGAGCTACCAGTATCGACCAGGACTTTCCTGATCTCAAAATTGGCGATTTTGAGAGTGATGACGAGGGCATCACTGTGAGGGCAGTGTACCCCCGCTAGGTCTTGTTCAGTGAATTGGATCTTTGGTGCTGGCTTGAGCCTTTTTTCCACGTTGGAGATCTGCAATACGTCCAGGGGCAGCCCTGGCCTCCCATGCGTATCTCTTTCTTGCCCTGTTGGACATTCTTGTCATAGGGGAGTCAGCATGGAGGACGTAGATGACATGGTTGTTCTGCCTCTAAGGCTCGTTTCGTCCTTCCTTATGCTCCTGTCTCTGCTCGGGCCTCTGGTCTAGCCGTTGTTGAGGCTTGTCTTCTTAGGGGTTCTGCCTTCCGTCCTGCTTAGCGAACTCCTGAAGATGCCCCTTCTTTATGAGTTGCTCTATCTCATACCAGAGGGTCCTGCATGAATTAATTGTATGTCCATGATCTTTATGAAAATTACAATATTTACTTTGGTCCCGAAGACTGGGATCTCCTTTGATTGGTTCCGGCCACCTCAGGTTTTCCCAATCTCGAATCTGCCAGAGTACCTGGTTAGGTGTAGTGTTCAAAGGAGTAAAGTTAGTGAACTCCCTTGGTCTGGAATTGTATACAGCTCTGGGTGCTGTTCTCTTTTCTGGACTCCTGGGCCTCTTTTTGCTGGAGTCTCTTCTGTGGTCCTCCTTCTTGTGATCCTCCCTCTTCGGATTATCCCTCTGGGTCTGATCTTTGCCCTTCAGGGATGTGCGGTTGGCTTCTTCCAAGTTGATGTACTTCCTGGCCCGATCCATCAAGGCCGCTATGTCGGTAGGAGGGCTTTTTGTCAAGGAATCTCTGAAGCCACCGTGAGCAAGTCCGGCAGTTAAGGCAGCTACAAGGAATTTTGGGCTGCAGTTAGTGATCTCCGTGAGTTCGGCATTGAAGCGCACAATGTAGGCTCTGAGGGACTCCTCCTTAGTCTGCTTGACATTTAACAGGAATTCTGGTCCCCTTCTGAGCCTTCTGCTGGTCATAAACCTGTCCAGGAATTGTCTACCGAACTCATAGAAGCTGGTAATTGAGTTTGGAAGGAGGTTATGGAACCATTTCAGAGCAGTTCCCTTCAAGCTGGTGATGAAAGTTGGGCACATGAAAGCATCAGAGGCTCCATGGAGGGCCATCGTATGCTGGTAGTGCGAGAAATGATCTCCTAGATCTCCGGACCCATCGTACAGGGTGAACTTGGGCACCATGAACTTTCTGGGCCTTTCTTCTGACATGATGGCGTGAGTGAATGGGGTGGCAATTCTTCCGAGCAGCCTGGCCAACTCGTCTTGCTCTGGAAGGTTCTGGGCACCTCTTAAAGCAATTGTTCGGTCCATAGATTCGGCAATTTCTTCTACCCTCCGCGGGTCTCTGAATCTGATATCTTGTGAACCCTGCCTGACAGCCTCGGCTTCAGGGTAGTCGGGTTGAGTACGTCCCTCAGACGGAAGAGGGTTCCGAACCGGAGGGATTGGTACTGCATGGGGATGAGGCTCTTGTGGTGTCGGATGCACTCCCGAAGCCCTTGGAGTTGGGGCTCGAGTAGTGCTCCGGTAGTGGACGTCAAGCACTAAGGCTGATGTTCCCCAACCTGGACCTGCTGACGGCTCTGGATCTCTGCCAACGCGGGCAACACCCTGGGGGTGCCCAGGCTGGTTATTTGGAGCCTACTCATGGGGCTCTTCATTCTCAGTGGTAATAGGGGGTTGTGTTCCCGTAGCAATGTTGACCAGCGGGCGAGGAGGACTCATCCCTTGATTCTGCGTGAGCGTTGCCAGTGTTCTGGTTATGGCAAGTAACTGTTCCTGCACCAGTTCATTGTGTCGTTTGATCGATTCAATCTCTTGTCGCATGGGATCAACCGTTGGCCCCCTTGCTCGTGGAGCAGGCAGCCGACGTTGAGAGCTTTGCGGATTCTGAGTATTCTGTCGCGGTCGAAGATTTGGGGCCGTGGTTTTCCGGTGAGGAAAAAGATGAGTTTGTGAATAGAGCATTTGGAGATTAGTCGTTCCCATAGACGACGCCAAACTGATGCTGCACTTTTTGACTCGCAATAAGTATGGGCTCCGCAACTTGTAGAACACTCAGAAAAGGGATCAGAGGACCACCGGATTGGCTCCGGCGGTAGCCGCTCTGATGCTTAAGTAAGTAAACGGAATTGAAAAGAATGTATCGAAAGCTAAAGAATGAGCATGAAAATAAAGCGTACCTTTAGGGTTTGATTTATAGATCGTGGCCTTCCTAAGTTGATTAGGATTCGGAGCCATGAATATAGGGATTTGATCATCGGAGATTGCAGTTACCTTGTGGAGTATTGCATAGAGATAATCATGGGTAGTAGTTTCCTTGTTGAAGACTGTTTCCGTGCTGAAGACTGTTTCCTTGTTGAAGACTGTTTCCTTATTCCCTGCTCGGCAACCGCTAAGGCGATGGCGAGATCTAGAGTGTTGATCTGGATCCCTGTAATTAACCCTGAGATCCTTATTCGGATATGAATGTGCTCTGGAGGCATATGCTTAGCCACTTCCGATCTTTCCTCCTGTTCTGAATATTCAAGCGCTTAGCCATTGGCTGAGCGCGGGCTGAGTTAGCCGAGCGTGAGTTGGATTTATAGGCATACGTGTTAAGTGCTGATTGGTTTGCTCTTTTATGGTATATCAATTTCAACACAATACATCACACCATATATATAATCATACAATCACATATATAGTTCATATACCTAAATATATAGTCACACACTTAAACACATAGTCACACACATATGTATATATACAATCTTAAACATGTATTTTCACACTAATTTAACAACTTATAATCTTCAAGACACATTCTAACCAAGACCCAAACATGGGGGTCTTATCACCTTAATATACATATAAACCCACAAATTTCTACATACAAATATATATTCATATACCATTTCTCAAGCATAATCTCACACATACATATTTAAATTATTGCTTCTAGAATTAGATGAAAGGTTCTAGAGCCCCTAACTTAAAAGCAAGACTCAGGTAAACATCTAGGAAGCTCTAAAATTGGTGGTTGATGACTCCATCATCCAAGTCAACTTTTCAATGCTCCTTCGTGCTTTTTAATACTCCAAGAATCCTTCTATAGCTCTTATATGCCATGATCTTTCATCAAAACCTCAAATTGCTCTTAAGATCTAACGTTCTATTTCTAGGTTTTGTAAAAAATCTCACAAACACACACACACACACACCCAATAAGAATAAGATGATAAGAAGAAAATAGTGGTGGTGGAAGATGGAATAGATAGAGAAAAATTGTGTGAGGACCACCCATGGCTGACTTCCTATTTTCTTCTTTCTTTCCCTTTCTTCCTCTCCCTTTCTCCATCTTGGTTCACCCAACAGATTTTGAGAGAAAATCTTATTTGTCTCCCTTTATACCTTCTTTAGTCATCTCATATACATCTCTTAATGCCCACTCACACACACTAACTTGTGGTACATTCCATTACACAATAATTTCTCACAAATATGCTTTTTGGACCATTTAAAAAATGACTAGTGTCCCTCACTCAAAATATCTACCAAGCTTCATTGAGAAACTTTGCACAATAACCAATGCGCTACGTGACCAGTTTGCCACGTGCCAGAAAATCAATTGCATCGAAATTGTGCCAAAATTATCATTATAGCTAATTCAATGCGCTAATTCCAAACACGATAATCATTTCTCCAAATTCTAACCTTAAGGTTTTCATATTTATCTGTGTCTTGTATATAATCATGTGGTCTCGTAACTCACACTAATCCCGAATAAATTATTAAAACTCTTCTCTGAATTTTCAATAATGTATTTATCATTTATAAATTAATTTCTAAATTTATCTAACTATTTATCGTTAAATTAGTTAATTATTTTTTATTAATATTAAGAATTTATTAAAATAACCTTTGATAATTTTCTGAGTCATTACAAGTAATGTGATAGGTGTAATGACCTGAAATTTTTTTTTGGAAAGAAAAAAAATATTTATCTATTATTATTATTGTTATTATTATTATTATCAGTATTATTATTATTTTTTTGAAAGATATGGTGTGCATGTATGTATGTAATGTGTATATATATGTGTGTATATTTAAATTGTTTAAGTATGTGTATATATGTATAGTTAATACATTTAAATATTTATATATATATATATCAGATGTGTGTGCTGTATACGGTTGGGTGTGTGTGTGTGGGTTGAGTGTACCTCACTCAAGGAGGCATGGTAGGCACTGTTGTGTGTAAGTGAGTGGTTAGTAGTGTGTGTAAGTGTGATCTGTGTGTATGTGTATGTGTATGTCAGGAGGGTTGGGTGGTGCAGACCAAACCGTAGGAGAGAGAGAGAGAAATGATGGAGAGAGAGAGAGAGAGAGAGAGAGAGAGAGAGAGAGAGAGAGTATAACATGTATGTGTATGTTGGGTTTGATTTTTGAGAGAAAACAGGAAGGGGAAAGGACTAAGGGAGGAGCCAGGAACACCTAGGGAGATTCAGAGCAAAAGAAAAGAAAATGGGGCAACACTACAACTAGAAATTCGAAATAGAGGTATCAGTTATGGTTTTTCAATTTTTAAAGATGTTAAATTGATTTGATTATAGGGCCTTGTAAGTGTACAAAATGTAGGTCATTTTGCAAAAAGAATGGACTAAAATGGTTGAAAAACAAGGGAGAAAAAGGGAGTTGCAGGTGGGGGGAAATGAAATCGGTTCCATGATTTTATGTGTTAAACTCAAAACAAAAGATGGGGAACTAATCCCCTTTAGAGCAGAAAAGTAATAGAAAAAGATTAGGACCAAAACAGTAAGGTAACAAGGACGAAAATGAGAAATCTCAGTTGGTCGGAGCTACTGTTCTTGGCCATTTCGTGGAGATCTAATGGATGAAAGTGAAAACCAAGGTTAGAAATGGAATCTAGGAGAAAAATGGGAGAAAATTGCGTTTTCAAAACTTGAAAAACTGACCGAAAAATAGTCATCCGGCGCCAGAAAAGGCGTCAGAACCTCGCCGGAACCCTACCATAAAATCGGGGAAGAAGGGGCACTGTTCGGGTCTGGGTCTGGGTCCAGGTCTGGTTAAGACAGACCCACCCCCTCCACGTGTCAGCCTTAGGTTATAAATTAAAAGGGGGAATTGGGGTGTTTGGCTACGGGTTTAGTAAATTAAAAATTGAAATTAAATTAAGAACGGGGGATATCCTATCCATGTTTTGGACTTGGCCACTGTTTGGCTAATCGGATTAGGGATATGGAATTTTGAATTTCTGATTTAACCCCAGAACTTTCATAAATTCAGTTTTGACCCCCAGAACTTTTAACTAATTATATTTTGACCCCCCTGAATAAAATATTAATTTAATTATTTAAATATCACAAAATGGTCCGGAGTCTAAATGGGACAAGTCATTAGTGTATTTTGACTATCTCGACCATTCTAAGACCAATGGTGAGGTCCGTTTTACGAGATGGGGTCCCAAAAAAATAGACCTGTAATAACATTAAAAATTACCAAAATGCCCCTGAGTTAAAATGTAGTCGAACGAACTCCGATTTAAGTAAAAAAATAGTGAAAATTTATTATCTCAACCATTCCTGGACTCAACCGTGAAGTCCGATTTGGGAAAAGAGGTCCAAATCGAATTCCGCGAAAGCCTAAACCAACTTTCTTCGATGTTCCAGACTCAATAGTAGAGTTTATTTTAGAAAAATAGAAACTTATAAAATAAAGACATAAAATTTGATGAACAGCATAATTCAAGTAGCAAATGAACTAAGTTATATTTCATGATTTGAGGAACACTGAATGGCAAAGAGAAAGTGGTCTGACCTTCTGCATTCTTACTGTTAGTTCTGCTACGCTACGAGTACGACTTCTTGGGTTGAGGCAATCCATCAGGTACGATATTTTGCCAAGTAAGAAATAGGATTAAGTTTAGGAATAATTGCCATGCTGACTTAATGACCCGACATGTTTGCTTAATTGTATGTATGCTTATGTGTTTTTTGTCATTGTCTTGAAAGTTTGGTTAAGTGATGGATGTGAATCATGACTATATGTATATTACATGTGTTAGCATAATATGTGAATGATATTTTTGAGAATTATTGAGATTATGAAATGTGTAACCTAAAACATGTGTTTAAAGGGACTATGTGTGGCATGTACCCTTTATGAAGGGATTCTGTGATTGGAATGTTATTGTGTGATACATTGTTTAAAGCATGCTTCATGTATGGATAAGATACTTTGTTGAGATTACATCATGGTATAGTGGAATCAGAGCATATTGGCATAGTGTGATTCCTTGGAACATGGTGTGAGTTGAGCACGTGGTGCTGTGCATTATGAGGGTGTAGATCTTGTGGTGAAAAACACAAAATCGGCCATTGGTACTTGCATGCTAGACGGGTTCCGGACCGTGAAGCGAGACATATTGAGGTACTCGCAGGCCTACGGGGAAGGTCTGTAAAGCGAGACATGGGTGTGGCATAGAGTTACATGGGTGCGTCATGCATATTGTTCATATACTACATTGATGATAATGAATGCCATGTAGATATAAATGTACACTTGCACATGCCATGCCTTAATTTTGTTTCTTGCATTAGCATTATATTATACTAGCAGTTGAGCTGACCCATTCGTGGGATACCATTACAGATGACGCTTCAACTACATGAGATTTGGTGATGTTTTAGTGGGAGAAAGAACTTAGAGTATTTTGGCCTTGGGGCATTTATTAGTATTGTACAAGGGCATAAGCCCTGAACTATGCATGTTTAATTTATATGTTGTGAAGCACTGGATAAGGCTTATGAATTTGTATCAGAATCTAGACTGAGTTAGTGTTGAAATGCATGTGATTGTCTTTTATTCATTTATTTTTTTATTATTTTATTGTTTTTTAATTCTGTTACACTCACCCCTGGGTTCGCGAAAATTCGGGGCATGACAATAGGAGTTAAAGGTGTTGTACTACAATCCCCTTCATCTATATCTTCAATTGAAGTTAATCCTACCAATGCAGTTTTAAAAGACCCAAAATGATTATTTCTTGTGTTATTTCTTAACAATAATTATTATGATTGAATTCTTTGAATTCAAATAATTAATATATACTTTATAATATCTAATTATTTTTTCTTTTTTCAAGTCAGTTAAACATGAAAAAGCTCATTATTAGACACTACAAACAATACAACACTAAATAATTATTCAATCTAAGTTACCTTGTAACTATGTAGGTGTAATCAAACTTTGGTATCACAAATAAACAATGAATATTAAGATATTTTAAACTATAATCTCAAATTGTTAATGAATGTTCGATCAGACTTTTGTATAAAAAATAAATATTAAATCTAACTTCTAAATTGCTAATCACAAATAGGAGGAATGAGCCAAACAATCATCATAATCGCAAATAGAAAAAATGAGTCAAGCAAATCAAAAAAACCCTATATATTGATATATATATATATATATATAAGTATATTATTTCTAGAATCTGCACACACATATATATTATATGAGAGTAACATATAACAATAATACTTTTCTTTAAGGATAAGTTATACTAACCTCTTCCGAGATTTCTAAAACTACACTGACATTCCCTACTTTATTTGACAAACTATAAATATCTTCCCTAGACAATTTTTTTTCAAAATGATAGAACTGTCCCTTTCATGTGTTTTTTTTTTTTTTTTTTCGTTTTTGCATTTTTTCAATTTTGACCATTTTTATAACTTTTTTTAAAGGTTTTTATTTTATTTTATATAAAAATAAATTTAAGTAAATAAATTATTTTCATTTTATATAAAAATAAATTTAAGCTTATAATCAATATAGTTGAAAAATTTGTTAAAAATGAAAAAATGTAAAAACATAAAAGGGGCAGTTTTATCATTTTGAAGAAAAAAATTAATCAGAGAGGGGGGATTTTTAGTTTATCAAGTAAAAGCTTCTCCAATGCATGTGCCAAATGCCATGCCAATTCCAATGCCAAATATAGCATTGGAAATAGCTAAAGCTATTTCTTGGATTATAGTTGTATGGCAGGTGGGGTCCACATTTTTTCAAGTTGTGTTAATCGACTTTTCAAAATGGAGAAGCTCTAAGCCCACGCTTAAATTATTTTACATTTTTGTGCTAGCCACATTTGGCTCATTTTGGTTGCTAGTTTCTAGTTGTATGGGAGATAGGATCTACTATTCCATATGTTGTGCTAAAAAATAGCATTTTAGCATTGGAGCATACTAACAAAAATTTGGCATTTTGGTACTGTATTAATGCTAAAATATAGAATTGGCATGGATGAAATGACATTTAGCATTGGAGAAGCTCTAAAGTAGGGGAGGTTAGTATAATTTCATAAATCACGGGTGAGGTAAATGTAATCGTCAGAAACCTTAGGGAAGGTCAATGTAATTTACTATTTCTTTAGTTATCATTTCTAGTGCACATTTCTATCAATTAAGGGAGCCAAACCCTATGCAAATTACCTTAATCGTTACTACCATAACATGAATAAGAAAATGAGATATGGTTTGTTAGGGTTTGAAAGGTTTGAGATCTAATATAATAAGTCCTTGTTAACTTTAGTACCGAAACTAATCAATATCACTCCCCAAGTTTCATTAATCTCATTTATAACACACTAAAGTATCCTAGTGACTATTTAGTCCCACCAACTGAACTACCCTATTCCATCAAAAATATTATATTGTTCAAACTCTAATTAGTCTTAAAAACAAATGAGGCCAAAAAACTTACCACTCGAGAAAAGTTATGGCAGTGGGGGATCCAAACTCCCTTTATGTGTGCCTTTTGCAATGCAACAAATGATCAATCGCACTTTTGTTTTTGTTGCACTTTTTTTTTAGTTGTGGAATGAAATTGTTACTATTTTCTATCTCTCAACCTTACCTTGGATAAAAGAAATAAAATAGGCCTTCTCCATATTTAAAGGCAAGAGCTTCATTACAGATGTTTGAAAGCTTACATGGACTAATCATGGTCTACCATTTATGAGCAAGAATAAAACAATAAAATCTTCAAATCTACCCATACTCGAGTTAAATCCCTTCTTTATGATATCAAATAGGGGTGCTCGTGGATCATATTAGAATGAAATTAGAATTGATCCAACCATGAACGGTTCTAAAAATCAAAATTGGTATTAGTGAAGGTGATAAACCCAACCAAAAAATGTTCGAGGTGGTTCGAGTAGGATCGGGTCAGTTTTTTTTTTTGCTATTTTCTAGGATCTAGTAGCCAAACAAATAAAAAAATACCTATCATATTTGAAAATAAAAGGAAGACATATTTTGATATATAAAAGCTTAAAAAATATATTTGTCCATCAAATATTAGACTAGTCATCCTAAATTCTCAAAACATATTTGTTTTTACAAAATATAAAAGAAAGTTAAAAAATAACATATCTATGTCTACTTCATATGACATCCTTAATTTCAAAAAGTGAAGACATATCCAAAAAATATCACAATATTGCCGTTCATCATCTATCCCTTGACCTTGACTTATCAAATAGAACACTAAACTCAAAAAATTAGTAACTCATGTATGATTCTAGGCAGAACAATAACAGAATAAGTGTCTACAAAATACTTAATTTATATTTTAATTTCTCCAAAATATAAATATGAATGTTCAAAATCAACATATTGGATCAAGTATACATAAAACAATCAAATTGAATGCTCACGTGATGACATGGTAACATGGTGTGTACATATAACACCTTTGAGAAGATACAGCTATGATAATATTGTTAGGATGTGTGCTCTCATATCCAAGACATTTTATTATTATTTAATAGATTTGATTTATTATTGAGTTTCATATTACCATATGTTTGGATGTTGCTTTATATCATGAGATGATTAGTCCTTGAATTGTCATTAGGAGTGGTTCATGTGTATAAATAAGATTTATACACAGGAGATATGAACTGCTTATATAGGCAATTCTAGAATTGTTCGCGGCTATTGATAAGACTGGACATCTTATCTGTAAAGTTGTAATACAGTTAACCTTTATGTGATAAGGTAGTTTATCTCAACCATCAGAGTAGTGGACTCTAGGTTATTGTATTGGGGTATTGGGAATACACTGAATTGGATCACTATAAAAAATGCATCATTTGGAATTGTCACATTTAATAAGTTTCTTATTCACTATTCGCAGTAAGCTCTTAATCCTGAGAGGATAGTGAACTCAAGTTTTGAATAGTGATGACTTTGAGTTACCAATGAGTGAGGTCTTTTTGATCATTACCTTGGTATCTTAGGAAGTCATTATTTAGACTGTGAGAACACATATTCTCAAGATGGAATCTACACTCTATATATTAGAGAAATGGATATCACTTTTGTGCTAATTCAATAGGTTAATCACTGAAATCCGGATTCGGTCTTTTCAGTAAATTGTTTATTAAAATGATAACCAATTGCAAGTTATTAATAATTATTGAATTAGGTTCTTAAAATAATTAGAGAATTAATTTTACAGTATAATATGGAACCCTGATTATTAGTATCCATGTAGAGGGGCCAACTGCAAAAGTATAGTGCATATGAGTTTACTCTATTCTATTAAGTTGGAGTGCAATTTCAATTACATAGTGGAGTTAATTGAAATTAATTAGTCAATTAAAATTAATTATGAGATAATTAAGATTTAATTGACTAATTGGAAGCTAACTTAGTGGGACTCACTAGATCCCTTCTCTTGCCCTAATTAGGTTAAGCCCTATATAGCCGTTTATCATAAGTTTTTGTGCTAGACAAAAGTAAGAGGCAGCCCACTCTCATGCGATACAGTCTGCCTAAAGGAAAAGAGGAGAAGACCTAGAGGAGTAAGAGAATGAAGATTGCATCAATCTCTTTAAGAAACCTTCTTCAACAATCAAGATTATCAAGAATAAGGTAATTATAACCCTCTTTTCAAGATTGTATGATTAATGTAAAGAAAAAGATCCAAATAGATTTTTGAAATCACTTCCGTTGTGGTTATGAACCCAACAAATATGTTATATCATATCATATATAACTATTTACATCATATAAAAAATGAAATAAAATATATCGGATCATAAGATGAGTTGTGTTAATATATCAAATCACATGCCTTTCTTATGCAAGGATGGTAATTGAGTAGTATTGTGATAACAAATTAGGTGGTAAATGATTCTAAACAATTCAATACAAGTATTATTCCATGTAATTGGCACCAAATACACTAAAATTTCATTTCCATACAAAATTTGTTTTCATCAACTTTGGGTGAATAAAATTTGGAGAAAATTCTTTTAATCCTGCCCCCATGTTTGATCTCATTCACAAAGTAGGTGGTGAAAAAATTGTAAGTTGTTACGTTGTTACTCATATGCTATTTTACTAGGAAGTGATTCCAATGGGAATGCCAATAAATGTAATGGTATAAACAATAAAATGAAATGAGCAACATAGGTTTAACTTAACTAAGTAAACTTGTATTTGAAGAAATTAATAAGATTCTTATGCTTGTAGTTGTAGTAGTCCCAATAGCATCCATTGCATTTGACTATAAAGAATCGAGAGAGAACATTAATATAATTCAATCTTATACAATTAAATAGGAATCAATCTTCATCATTACATATGTTGACTGATAATTATTTAATCCACATCTCGATTTATTTTAATCTTTAGTTTTATAATAAAATTAATACAAAGTTGATTTACGGGAAAACAAATTTTTTTGGTTTAATTTTTTAAGTGCACTTAAACTAATTTAGAAATAAATAACTTTTCAAAGACTTGTTAGCATAAATAACTAGTCAACATGATCCTTCGTAACTTGGTAATTGGATTCCCGAACATGCCCCAAGTATGAAACCCTTTTCCCTTACTCAACATATCTTTTTCACAATTAAGAATTACATATAATTGTTGTTAGGTCAATGATAACCCAAGTTAGTTATACATGTTTAGATTTTAAGCTCTTCGTAACTTCAACTAGACATTTTATTGACTGTTAAGGGTACCATTTTAGTAATAGTTTATAATAACCCAAAAAAATCATCAAAGGGCAATTTGGTAAATTGCTAGCATTAACTAATGTCATATGAGTAATTAATTAATGATGTGTTAGAATAATCATGAAATCGATTAGTAAACCAACAATGTGATGTTGTAAGGCTGAGTTGAGGATCTAGCAATTTATTCGGGATTGGTATGAGTCACGGGACTACACAATCATATACAAAATGTAGATAAGTATGAAAATTCAAACGATTGAATTTGGAGAAACATATAGCATATTTGAAATTAAAGCGTCAAAATTAGATAGGATGTTAATTTTGGTACGATTTCAAGACAGTCTATTTTCTGGTGTATGTGCGCACACATTTGGCCAACTGGCCTTGTGGCGCATTGGGGGGAATGTGAAAATCTTCCACAAGAAGCTTGGTTAGGGTTTCTTAGACAATGACAAGTGTCTTATTTTGATTGGTTGATAAAGGCATCCAATGTTGAGTTGTTATTGTATGGGTGAGGTGCACCATAGGAGAACTAAAAAGGGGAGTAAGTATATTTGGATGGGAATTAAAAGAGACATTTTCCCATCAATCTTTTCTCTCTCTTTCCCTTTCTCTTCCCCCATATCACTCCTTGCGATAGATCCTCCCCTCCCATTAATCTTATTTCAATCTCTCTCTCTATCTATCACCCAAAGGTGTGTGAGAATGGTATATGTGTTTTTATACATGTGTGTGCATTTGAGGGTGTTATGTGTTTAGTAAGAGTGAATGGATCACAAAGAGGGGAGAGTGAACATGGTGAGAAGAGTGTGTGTTGTGTGTGTTAGAGAGAGAAATAATGAATGTGTGTATGTGTGGGTGTGAATGTGTGTGTACAGTGAACCAAGAACCAAGAGGAAAGAAAGTGAAGGAAGAAAGGAAAGAAACAAAAAAGGAAAAAAAGTGTAGAAGGACACAACAAAGGCTGGTACTGTCACGCCCCGAATTTCTACAAACCCGAGGCGCGACTGACGAGACAGAAAGTAAAATAAATAAAAGGACAAAAATAATTAAATTCACTAAACATGCGTCCATTCTCATCAATACATAAAATAATATACAATACATCGTTCATCGGTCATTCGGGCTTAAGCCCTTACATAACAAAATACAAGTCTCATGGATCACAAATATATATCCCGTGCTTCGCCCTATCAGGGCATCACAGAGTCTCACGTGGCTGGAGGATCCTCATCTGAAAAATGTTGCCCACGAATGGGTCAGCACAACTGCTGGTATGATGAAATACTAATGCCAGAAATAAAGCTAAGGCGTGACATGTGCAAAGTGTACATTTATTTCTAAATGACATTCAAGCATCGCAGTAATATATATGAATAGTATGCGTGACACACCCATGCACAACTCTATGCCACACCCATGTCTCGTTTACGGGTACTCCCCGATGGCTACGGAGTACCAATGCAATGGCCAATTTTGGGTTTTTCACCACAGGATCTACACCCTCATAATGCAAAGCACCACGTGCTTACCCACGCCATGTTCTCAAGGAATTCATCATATGCCAATATGCCAATGCAATCTTAATGAATGTGGATAATAATAATATAACATGCTCTGACAATAATAAATAATTCGCCAGTCAGTTTCATATACATGCATATCTCATGTGTTCGTACATCATGATTCATGTTCTTCACTTTATTAAACTTGCAAGTAACACATAACATGTGAACAACCAATTCCAAATAATCAGGTAAACACATTACAAATAAACACATACAGCATCCCAGTCATTCACAAATATTCCTAACTTAACTTCATTTCTAACACTAGCAAAACACCATACCTGATGGGTCAGTCACAACCCAAGAAGAACGTGCACGATATGTAACTGAACTGATCAATGAAGATGCAAGAGATCAGATCTCCCCCTCCTGTCCTGTAAGTGTCCCTAAAAACATAAATTCCAACTCAGTCTATTTTCATTTGAATTTATGCTATTCATCAAATTTTATGTCTTTAAATTCATAGGTTTCTATTCTGCTAAATTAAACTCTACCATTGGTTCTAGGACGTTGAAGAAAATAAGTTTAGGTTTTCGTAGAACTCAATTCGGACACCGGGGTTAAAAAGGGCAAAACAGTCAGTTTGCACTTTACACGTGTCCTTACATTTCGTGACCTCTTTTCACAAATCGGACTCCACGGTTGAGTCCGGAATGTTCGAGATAATAAATTTTCACTATTTGTTTACCTAATTCGGAGTTCGTTTGACTGTACTTTAATTCAGGGGCATTTTGGTAATTTTAAAGGTTTCTACGGGTCTTTTATTTTTTGGGACCCGTCTCGTAAAACGGATCCCACCATTGGTCTCAGAATGGTCGAGATAGTCAAAATACACTAATGACTTGTCCCATTTGGACTCTGGGATATTTTTGAATATTTAATTAATTAAATTAATTTAATTAATAATTTATTAATATTTTATTCATGGGGGGTCAAACATAATTAATCAAAGTTCTGGGGTTCAAAATCGGATTTCTTAAGGTTCTGGGGTCAAGGTTCAATTTACAAAAGTTTAAGGTTCAAATTGAAATTAGTTTAATTTACTATTCTCAATCAGGTTAACCAAACAGGGGCCAATCCGAGAACAGGGATAGGATATCCCTGTTTCAATTTAATTTCAATTTCTTAATCTCTTATCCTAGGAACCAAACAGCCCCAATTTCTTTTTAATTTAAAACACCCACGCGACACGTGGCAGGGGCGGTCCACACCCGCCCGAACCGGACCTGACCCGACCCGGAACTCGACCCGGTCACCCCACCTTCTTCCCCGACTTTCCGGCGTAGCAGCAGTAGGGTTCCGGCGCCGGCGACCGATCTTCGGCGACATTTTCAACTTTTAAAAATGTGATTCTCTTCCCCTTTTCATGTAGATCTCATCCCCAACCTCCATTTTCCTCAAAGCCTTTTTAATCTTCACGAAATAGAGCTCAAAGGCCCATGGCCGAATCTCCGGCCAACTGAAATTTTCCCATTTCATGCTCATTTTCCTATTGTTTTTCCTTCTTTCTTTTTCTATTCTTTTTCTGCACTTCATAGGATTATTTTAGGACCATTTGAATCGAGTTCTACACATAAAATAACAAGGTCCAACCTCCATGGCCGAGTCCTGTAACTTGGATTTTCTCCCTATTCCCTTAACCGTTTTCTATCATTCTTTTTGCATTTGAAAGCTAAAATCATGCTTTATAAAACCCTATAATCTAAACCAAACGAATCATGCTTTTGAAATTTAAAACAGAAGCACCCACTTACCTAAAATTTCTGATTTTCTCCTTTTGGTTTGCTTCCTTTCTCCTTCTGTTCCTCTTGGTCACTTCTGCTTCTTCAGAACTCCCTCTCCCTTGCTCTCAGTCTCCCTTTCTTTCTTTCTCTTTTCTTCCCACCCGAGACCCACCTTATACATCACAAACCCACCCTCACACGTTTCTCTCTCTCTCTCTGACCTCTATCACCCTGTATCAGCCACTTTCTTTCTCCCAAAATGCAGCTTTGCATTAAATGCAAAGCTGCCTATATAAACCTATATATATATATATATATAATACTCATCACATACTAGGCACACACACTAGACACACACACACTTAGCCGACACTTCTCACACACACACACACTCCCTCGGTTGCACCCACACACAGTGCACACATGCACTGTTTTATCCCCATACACACCCATATATACTTATATATGTATATCCATCCATACATATACATATGCCACACACATATACATAATCTATACATGTCACCCATATACATACACCCATGTACATGCACCCAAAAATTAAATAATGCATATATATATATACATACCTATATCCATGCATACATTATACACATCACATATGTCACACATTCCATAATAATAATAATAATAATAATAATAATAATAATAATAATAATAATAATAATGATAATCATAATAATAATAATAATAATAATAATAATAATAATAAAAAAAATTCAATGACCATTAATAATAAAAAAAAAAAAAATTTCCATGTCATAACAGGTACGGGTGGCAACCGTGGATAGCTCTATGAGCTTCCTTTCTCCTCGTGACTTTCTATCTAAAATATATATATGTGCCTTTCAGTATATGTTTGTATAGAGATATGTATGTGTATATGTGTGTGTGTGTGTGTGTGTGTGTGTGGTAGAGAGAAAAATAAAAAATGGATTTCTTAATTACTTTTTAAATCGATCTCTAAAACTAGCTTAGAACATTTGGATATGAACCTAGACATGATTTAGAAGTGGTTCGAAGTGAAGAGAGGGGTCAGAACAGTGGAGATCTGATTTGAAAGACCAGTTTACCATGAAACGTTTTGTAAAATTGGAAAATAAATAAAGAAATAAATAATGGATAATGCTACTTTTACATGATAATAAACCTCACAAACATAATAATGAGATGAGAAGAATTTAAACAATGTAATATGGAGGGTGATGATACATATGGAATAAATTAAAAAGGTAAAACTTGAATTGTAGAAATCATAAAAAGGCGTAAGGTTTTTTGGGTTTCTTTCGAACGAAAGAGCTGTTCGTTCGAACGAGCATCCAAAAGTTAGGCGTGATCTTCGTTTGATACTCGTTCGAACGAAGGGCGCTTATTTGAATGAAGGCCTTGTTCATTTGAATGAATGTACGATAAAGCACTTTCAAGTTACGGGCTGAAAAGCAAAAATAAGCACAAATCTCATTTTTTTTCTTCTCTTCCAAACTCTCTCAAGCCAAGGGAAAAATTAGGGTTTGGGGTTTTCATGAATTTCTAAGCCATAACAACACATCATACCACAAGGATTCATCTCTAGGAAGAATCTCACCAATTAAAGGTTAGGATTTCAAGATTTCTTCAAGGACAAAAGGTAAAATTTGGAGCTTTTCATTTTCTTTTCAAATTTCTTGTATGTCCTTGTAGATTTAGCTTAATTGAGTGAAATAAATGGTGTAAATTTTTCCTTAAGGTTTGGGAGCAAAGATTATGGTTTGAAATTGGAACATTCTCTCTACATACAAATCCACACTTATTTTTGAGGTAGGGCTTCTAACCTAAGTGAAGGATGAATATTAGGGAGAAAATATGTATATTATGACATCTCTATGGACCGTGTTGTATGCAAAGTGTGTAAAAAAATATGTAAATTGTTAGATGAATGTTTCATGAATGTTTCATGTTTAACCCTTGATATATCTTGTCTAAAATGTTGATATATTCAATGCTTAGTCACAGCTTAAAATTCTTTTCCTTGGATACTCAAGAATTATTTACTTGTTACTCATGAACTTGTCCACACTTATTGTTTAGGTAAGGCTTCTAACCAAGGTGAAGGTTGAATATTAGGGAGAAAACATGTATATTATGACATCTCTATGGACCACGTTGTATGAAAAGTGTGTAGAAAAATTATGTAAATTGTTAGATGGATTTGTAGATGAATGTTACATGCTTAACCCTTGATATATCTTGTCTAGAATGTTGATATATGTATTCAATGCATGATCACAACTTAAAATTTCTTTACTTGAATGCTCAAGAATTATTTACTTGTTATTCATGAACTTGTCGGAAGTTGATATGCCTACTAAATGTTTGATAAAATGCTTAAATGATTGTGATAATGTTGTATGGTGAAATTATTGGTTGTATTGTGTATGTGACACTTTCCCTTGATGTGAATGATATTATTCCCTTGGATACCCTTGATTTGAATGAAAGTTGAATAAATACTTTGTGAGGAACGAATGAGAATCTAGATAGTTAAAGGGTTAAAAAAGGGGAATAAATGAATGAAGAAATTACAAGTTGAGAAAAGGGAAGTCATGGATAGTTACCCAGAGTTTTTATGATGGGGATTGTCTCCCTTCGATTACGAGTTGTAACATTGCGCGAGTGGTCATATGTTTCTATCGGGCTAGTAGCCCGAAAACCATTTAGGCTCAATCGGGGGCCATTAGTTAACCTTGAAGGATTACGGAAGAAGTGGAAGTAGAAAGTAGTATCGTTGAGATTAGTGAGGTGATGATAATCTAAGCACCTCATTTTGTGTTACCTTCTTGTTGTAAGAATTTAATTGTGTTACTATTATTGTATTGACGTTCTTGTTCCACTAGATTACATTATAAATGTCTATTGAATTGAAATACTTGGTGACACTTGCTTGAAACTACACTTGGCACATGTCTACACTTGTCATTGTTTATTCTTCCCTTTGTTTGGTTGCTTTATTGGGGTTATTGTTTTAACCCTTATCAGATGCAGGTAACGGTAAGGAGCTGGCGCCTTGATGACATGGATTAGAAGGACATCTCTTTTCAACTCTTATGTTTATTTTTGGGATGTAATTAAATTTACAACTTCTATTTTGGTCCTTTGTTATTTTAGAGAATATAAAAAGGCTCTATGGTCTTTATATGTTGATGTGAAGGCTTAGAAGCCTCAATGGGATTAGTATTCTTTTGACTTAGAAATAAAAATCACAGGATGAATACACTTTTGAAATTTATGTATGAAAACCTTGTTAGGTTATATGTATGGAATGCAAATGAACATTTATGTTATGAAAACTCAAGTGAGAATATGCTAATCATAGGGTTTGAGATATACATAAATTGTTTATTTAGTTTGACCTTGATTTACAAGGTCACCCATGGGTCTCTAAGGTCGGGGCGTGACACGTTAGAAAGTCGAGATTTTCATTTAGAATGTCGTGGGTCCCTAAAAATTGGTCCAAAAGGTGCTTGATGATGTTTAATAAAGTTTAGAGAAAAAGAGGATTGAAAGCGAAATGAAACAACACACAAAAAATTTAAGAAAAAATATAGTTTCCAGCGAAGGTTCCGACGACTTCGCTTGAGAAGACGACCGAAAAAGTCGTTGGCGGCAAGTCAGCGGGTCAACGTTGACTAGTCAACACTGAGTCGAGTCAATCAATCGATTCGCGGGTCTCGATTGTGTTTTAGGCCTTGGGTTGGCCCAAGGACAAATGGGCTTAGCTGTTTAGCTATTAGGTTTGGAATTCGGGTGTTTGGATGCACGAATAATGATGTCCATCGTTTAGGGCTGGAAATTGGAATAGGGTTAACCCTATTCCAGAATTTAAACTTGAAATTGACTTATTCCTGTTTGGAAATAGGAATAAGAAATTGAACCTACTAAAATTACAAAAGGGCTGAATTAATTGAAATAATTACAAATTAGTGGATAAATTTTGAGGAAATTATATAAAAGCTCATTTGTGTGTAAAATGAAAAAGAAAGCCCATTAAAATGCGAGAAGAGGCGTTCTGAAGGTTTTTGGGCATTCCAAACTCAATGGCGAGGTCTGTTTGGACATTCAGGAATCCGAGGTGGTCCTACATAAATATATAAAATTATAAAAATACCCTATGATAATAAATTGAGTAATTCAAAGGCTAATTAAAATCCGGAAAGGGTTAATCCAAGATTTTTGGTTGCCCAAATTTCAAATGTACTATTAGATTGGACAAATTAGGACCTGGAAATAGTCCCACCTAAATTGGTAAAATGATTATTATACATTTATACTTAGATTGAACAATTGAATGAGTAATTAAAATTCAGAAAAGGCATTCCTATGGTTTTTGAATGCCAAGAGTTCAAATATGGTATTAGATTAATGAAACGGGGACAAGGTTGGTCTCATATGGATATGTAAAATTACCACTATGCCCCTAGACATAAAATAGATATCTAAAAGAGTTAATAAAATACAATGAGAATATCTTTAGGGTTCTTAAACCATCTGAACCCAATTTTAAAGTCAGTTTTGTAAGATAGTGTCTCGGTAGATGTGAAACTTGTCCGGTAAAAAATCACAAAAATGTTTTTATAGGTTTAAAAGGCATTCAAATGACTTAGAAATATTGTGATGAGGCCTTTTTATCATTTTTGAGGCCCAAAAACATATTTTTGACATCCATCTGGGACAACAAGTACTCGGTATGTAGAGTAATATGTAATTAACTTTAAAGAACTTATAGAATCAATATGAAACCTTAGTATTAAAGGTTAGGGTGGTATCCAGAGTTAAATTATGAGTGTGTAAGGCATTCAACACATGATGAAAGACACAAGTAATGCCTCCTTATAGTTGGGTGGCGACTAGGATTAGGATCTTATTTGGATTGGTTGGTATTGTATGCTTGTCATTGATCCATATGATATGACTATTGTTATTCTGATGCTTAACCATTGTCTACTCTTTATGGTTGTCATTATCATTTTGATGTTATCCTATTCATTGTACTTCTGTCATGGATACATATATGGACACTATCGTTTATATGATTCTTATATAAACGATTCTGATGTTTGACTATTGTCTACTCTTTATGGCTTGATTGTCATTATCATTTTGATGTTATCCTATTCAGTGTACTTCTGCCATGGATACACTATCGTCATATCATTTATATGACTATTGTTATTCTGATGCTTGACCATTGTCTACTCTTTATGACTTGATTGTCATTATCATTTTGATGCTATCCTATTCATTGTACTTCTGTTATGGATACATATATGGACACTATTGTTTATATGATTCTTGTATATAGAAACATCGGGTATTATATCTTATAATAATTATTATGGATTATGGTGTGAGCCTGTGTGGCCATAAGATATTGTTTGGCGCCCCATGTTTGGTGTGAGCTTGCGAGATATTGGTACGATATGATATTGAAGAGCACCCGCATAGATTTGTGAGACATTAGTACTATGAATCAAAATGTGAATATTAACTCCTTGGGACAGATTGAATAAGGATTGGTGCGAGGTTATCGGGTTTATGATACCTTGGTTGGGAATTCAATGAAATGAATTAAAATATGGAATAGTAAGAGTGTGTGCTAGTGAGATTTCGCTGTTACCCGTTAGATATATTTTGATAGGGATGGTGTCTCCCTTCAGTTTCGAACTGTAACCCCACACGGGTGGTGACACATTGCCGACAAGATAGTAGCTCGTAAAGCATCAAGCATTTTGGGGGGCTGGTAGATAAACTAAGTTTTTTCGGAGTGATAGGATCCGACATGAGAGGAATGGAGAGGAAACTCAATCTATGATTACATAATATACTCTTACACTTCTTGGTGACCTATGTAATACTTGCTCATAATTAGTGGTTATTACTAGTTATATTGTTATTGGATATTGCCACGACCCGAAACCCACCTTATGCGGATCTCGTATCGCGAGGCCGACCCTGTGGTTTTCCTTACTTTTTTCTTTCTTTGTATCAACGACAACAATATATAATGTAAAACTTAAACAATAAATCAATGAAAGTCTTAAGTACATCAGATAGTTCAACAATGCCAAAACAAGAACCGACATAACCTCACCCTTAGGTGGTGAATACATGGGAGAAACTACATCACTTCTAACATATTTCTCAACTGTCCCCCTATACTCTTAAACTCCTATTGTGGTCCTGCAACATCCTAACCTGAAAAATAAGTAAGTCGAGGTGATCTAACAAAGCTCAGTAAGTAAATTCCCATCTTTGACACGGGTTAGGGTTAACATAGAAAGAATATAAGCTCATAGGGTGAACATGATAGCTAATCATGAAATCAAATATTGTGATGGTCAATAACGGTAAAATGCCACAATGGCTAACGAACAGTAAGTCACAATAATCAAGCATGAGTAATGGTATAGCATGAATATGGAAAAGCTCAATAAACATCAGTCAACATAAAAATATTGCCACAATAGATTAGTAACAATCAAGTATAATCAATGAGTGAACTGTCAACATAGAATTATTCATAGAGAATGACAACATCCTATGAATCCAATAAATGTAAACATATCAGTCAATCATAAGTGATGCATTTACTCTGTTTAGGGTTTGGCAGACCTTCGGTCTTTTGGGGCCCGACATACCCCCCTTAACCTCAATGCATATAAAATGTCCTCATAACTCAATGCGTAAAAATGTCATCATTACCATCTATTCGTTCACGGACTCGACCCGTAGGTCCTATCAACTTAGAAAGAATCGGATGGATATTATGACTGAGCATAAATCTAGCATTCATAATATATCATGATCATTCGTGATTCCATAAAAGTGTATAAAAATAGAATATCAGTCATTTAGTAAAAACATAAAAGTAGACCTTTCAAGGCATAGTATAATATAATGATCAATGATATAGCAATCAATAAACGTCCACAAGATAGAACAATATCATATTGTGAGAACAATATCATATTGTGAGAACAATATCATATTGTGAAAACAATAGCCATTTGGTACGTACAAGAATACAAATCTGGCAGTAATAGAATGAACATGGCTTGGATGACCACATGTAAGAGATAGGGGTTTACTTACCTTATCAGTGCGTCCTAGTATTCCGTGACTTTTCCTTTTCCCTTCGAGTTCCTTATAATTTAGTAAACATGTCTGAAATCTAACGTTATTTATCAATTTTATACTTCGTTGCTATAAATATCTCTTTTATTAATTTAGACTCTACTATTGAGTACAGAATGTCGAAGAAAGTCGGTTTAGGCTTTCACGGTTTCCAATTTGGACTTCTGTACTAAAAAGGGCAAAATGGTCATTTTACACTTTTACATGTCTTTATTTTTTGGGACCTATTTTCAAAAATTAGAATTTATCGTTGAGTCTGTAACGCTTGAAATAATAAAGATTCACTATTCATTTATTTTGATCGGGGTCCGTTTGACTCATGTTTGACTTAGGGGCATTTTGGTCATTTGGCACTTTTACAGGTATTTTATTTTTTGGGACTCCGTCTCATGAAATGGATCTCACCATTGGATCTGAAAGGTCCAAAATAATAAATTTACACTATTCACATGACTCAATTGGACATTGGGAACTAATTAAATTAATAACTAAATTAATTAATTTAAGTAATTAATTATAATATATATATATATATATATATATTGGTTAATTACTTAACCACATGTGCCTTAGTGGCACAGTGGTGGACACAGTGACTATAAGTTCGTCCCTCAACGTGTATATATATATATATATATATATATATATTAGTTCATTACTTAACCACATGTGCCTTAGTGGCACAGTGGTGGACACAGTGACTATAAGTCCCTCATCCCCATATGTTGGGGGTTTGATTCCCCTCAACCCCACTGTGAACCCTCTTTTTAAATAAAACAAAAAAACCCCTCAGCCCTTCAATAGTGACGGGTCGTCACTACACCTAGGCGGGTTCCGACCCTATCCGAGGCCCTACCCGGTTCGCGTGGCCCAACCCGGTCCGTGTGGCCCAACCCGATCCTTGTGGCCCAACCATGCCTTTCCCCTTCCCCCGACTTTTCGGCCATCCACAAGGCAGTTTTCGGTCACCTTCTCTGGCGCCGATGATTGGACTGCACTACATGTGTGTGTGTATATATATATATATATATATATATAATTTTTTCATTTTTTCTTCATTTTGAAGCCACATTTCATTTCTAAATACCCTAAAACACATTTTAGGACCCTTTGATAACATTTTAAGCCATTAAAACCTATTGAAAACACATTTCTTCATATATATATATATATAATTTTTTCATTTTTTCTTCATTTTGAAGCCACATTTCATTTCTAAATACCCTAAAACACATTTTAGGACCCTTTGATAACATTTTAAGCCATTAAAACCTATTGAAAATCAAACTTTCCAAATTTACATCTTTCCGATAAATTCATTTTTCTCCTTCATTTCTTCACCGTTTCACTCGCGATTTCTTCCTACGTGTTCCATTTTCCTCATAGAATCTAACTATACAAATATTTCTAAGCTTCATGTAAGTTTATAAAAACCCAGAAAATAGAAAATTGAAATTACAAAGAATTCTCTTACCTTTTTCTTTGCGATTTCTCCTCCTTTCTATTTTGTTTTTCTCCCTTCTGAACCTCTAATCTTTCAGCCCCTTCTGTTCTCTTTCCAAAATGCACTCACAGTGCATCTATGCCACATTCTGTAAGCGCCCCTCTCTCATCTTCCCTCTCTCTCTCTTCCTTCCTCTTTTTTTTATTCTTCCTTTTTTGTTTGATTTCCCAGATTTGTAACCCCTCCTCATTATGTTTGACTTTAATTTTGTAGGTTATATATATATATATATATATATATATTTTTATTTTAGCACATGGGTGTATATAGATATATATATATATATATACACACATGTTTTACATTTTATTTTATATATATATATAGACACATGTTTTATACTTTATTTTATATATATATATATATATATACTTGTATATACACACATTTTTTACACCTTATTATATATATATATATACTTGTATATACACATATATGTACATATTGATATATATATATATATATATGCATATATACCTCATTATATATATACATATATATATATATATGCATTCCCACATATACATATATATATACGCATATGTATAGGCATATTCACACATGTACGTGTCTGCGTACACATTTTTTTGTGTAAACCCGTTTCTTGTACGGGTAGCCCCGGGGTACTTGGGATTGCATAAATTTATTCATCGTGTACTCAAATACTATATGTTTATTAATTTCGTGAATCATACAATTTATCTCGAACTACGTATTCATTACTGTACATAAATTATTATGATAGCCCGGGTCTATTTGGGTGTTAAATTCGTTGGCTCGGTCTCCCTCGGTATTATTATTTGGCTCTTTTGGACATTTTTGGAATTAGTCTAATTTATTTGGGTCGGAGTGTTACATTCTACCCCCCTTAAAATGAGTTTTGTCCTCAAAACTCGGATGTTCATAATCTAAGAAACTCTATTATCTCATCATGCCAATTTCATCATCATAATTCCCTTTTTAATCTATCTCTTGGACTTATTTCTGGTATTCAGATACTATATTCTCAAGCAAGAAAATTTCTTTATACAGGGTTCATAGTTCTTTTGTATTCCTCTTTGTTTTAATTCAATAGCGAATTTGAAAGTCAAGTGTTTGATCTTTTAACTTCCTCGAGACCTTTACTCATTGTCTCCAAATTTTAGTAATAACATCCCCATGCGTATTTGTTTAGTTATTAGATATATGGTTAGGGGTCTATTATTTTCATTACTCACCCTGAGTCATTTTTTTCGTGACTTGCCTATTTTCCCTTGTTACCAGTATTTTCACTATTTCCACGTCTAGTCGTTATATTCATCTCATTTGGTACTAAGTCATGATTATCTCACTGTTCATGGCCTTTCAACTTCCGTTGGCGTCGTATGGCGCATCATGTGCCAGGTAAAGGTATCTAGAACCTTGATCTTTTATTTTCTATCCGTTTCTTTGGTATTGGTCTTAGGAAGTCAACGGTGTAACTCAACTACACTACTTCTATCGTTTAAAGTATCTTGGGTTTCTCATTCAAGTACTTTAAGTTTTACTAAGGACAAAGTTCTTGATGGATTCACATTATTCCGCTTGAATTCATATGGAGGCTTAAGATAATAATCTGGAAAAAAATGTTTGGATTTTCATTTGTCCAAAGCTTATGCAAAACTGTTTTTCCAATTTCTTCTCCTATTTTTTTCACAAGTTCCACCTCGGATTTACTACATGCGTTCGATTGCGAGATTTGCAATGTCACTTGTTTAAGTTTCTTTTTGTCTATTGGACTTTCTTTGATTATGACCATTATCGTATTTCCCTTTAGCATTTTCAACGCTATATTCCCTTTTGTTTTCATGAACATCTTTTGGTTCGTGCTAGGATGGTTTACTCGTATTCTCTTTACATTGCAACATTTTTCCCATGCACGGGTAACCTTCGATTTATTCGAAATTTTCATTTGTGCTTCTCAATCATGTGTCCATTTGTTGAAGTTTTATCCATCCTCTTTTCATTTCATTTTGTATTATTCATTGGCATACCTGCCTTTGTTTTCATATGCATGTTGAGGAAATTAGTTCCTCTTTTTTTTTTTTTTTATGGACTAGTATGAAGGCTTTTTACAATTGAGCTTTTCATAGATTTTGATTCCTCGTCCCTTCATAGATTAAAGTATGGTACATATACTTAGAAAATTTTAGGGTAGTCTTTTACCCTTGTCACTGATTCTTCGTATGATAGTCTACTTCGAATGTGTCCTTAACGGTGTTCTCATATTTGGTTTACCTTGAATTTTTTCACATCGTTTGATCAGTTCAAATCTCAAAGTCTTATGACTTTTTAATTTATAACCATTATTTTGGTTTCGCTTACTTTTGCTCAAAACGGTTGTTCAAATGTCTCCTTTCTTATGCTCGTCATCATATTCGATTTTTCATCATATGTTACATTTCTCTCTCTAGTCGTTATTCAACTTTTACAAATTTGTTCTTTCAAAGAACTTATTCAACCGTATAAGGAGTTCCTTGTACATCCTGTGACTTCATATCATATTTCAGGATTCTTCACATCAATTAGCCATCCCATCATTTAAAGTTTATCAAGATTATGTCAAGTTTTTCTCAACATGGAAATTCTCAACTTCCTTAGTTTCACAGATTTAGTTATTCTTACTTTCTGCCTCAATCTTAATTGTTCTCGTAGCTCAAGAATTATGTATCACTTTAGTACAATCGTTATCCTCACCAATTTTCTAGACACTATGCCACAATTTTCGTCTCTTTAATTGTCAGATCACGTTGATGCTCAAAAGTCATTCAGAGTCATCAATCATTTATCTTTTGAAATAGATTCAATTGGGTCATATTGTCACCTAGATCAACAAGATCCATTGAATTTTTCCCAATGATCATTCATCATGTGTCAATCTCCTTTTAGAACCATCACTTTTCATAATGTTCTCTTGATAGTCTCGTTCAATTAGTATTTGCCTCCCAATGATCCATTTGTCTTTACCCTATATGACTCACTTAAGAATCCTTATATTTCTGATATGTCATTAATCCATTTGGAGTCTCAAACTCCTCACGTTACTATTCATTAAGTCTTCCTAAGGCCATCTCTCATATAGATTTGTTGTTAAATCCACCGACTTTTTAAGATTTCACAATCCCAACTCTATGTCACCTTATATCTTCCAAAAGAGCATTAATCGTTACCCTTGTTCAACTGATAGTTTCCCTTAATTCATTGATCAGTTCATAGTTTAATGACTTAAGATTTATCAGCCTCGACACAGGTACGATTCTTCCCAAGAATCCTTAACCTTTGCCCTTAAGCACACTCCTTTCTCCCAAAAGTCACTAGTCATTTAATCATCTCAATCGTCCAAGTAACATCAAAGTCAGTCATATCATAGTCTTTCCCAAAGACTATTAACCTTAGTATTTAAACAAGCTATTGTCCTCAAAAGTCACTGATCATTCAACTATTTAAATCATCGGATTCTTAGTTTCTTTAAGGGTATCTAATCGATTAGCCACCGTGTACTTATGATATGCACCTCATACGCTCTATATATATTATTCACAAATAATGGTTTCCTCGTGGTACCTCAAAATCATATATCATCCCTATTTCATGGTTTCTCTAAATAATTTACTACCAGTTCAGTCTTTACAATCATTTAGATCACATTGATCTCTAACAGTTATTCAAAATTATTTATCCTTCACTTTCATCTAACTTGATAGAGTATTGACTAAAATCAGGTCACACACTATCTTAGATCACAAGATTTATTGAATTTCTTCCTAATATTTGTTCATCATGTGTCAGCCTCTTTTTAAAATCATCACATTTCATAAGGTCAATTCTGATAATCTCGCTCATTTAGTACTTGTCTTCAAGACTCTATTCATCTTTACCCTATCAGGGTCTACTTATGACTTACTCAAGAATTTTCATATTTCTGGTACATCATTAATTTATTTAGAGTATTAACTCTTCTTGTAATTATTTATTAAGTTTCCTTCAGACTATTTCTCATTCAAGCCTCGTTTATTTATCCATAACATTTTTTGAAATCTCCTATAGTATTTTCAGTGTCATTTCTCAAAAATCCTCATCGTTTATCTTTAAACATACTACTATTCCTTAAAGGTCACTATTTACTTAGTCATCTCAATTGTTAAAGAATCACCAATTTCCATCAGAACATATAGTCTTTTTTCCCCCGATATATAGTATTCATCAATAATAATCTCTCGATGGTATTAAAACAGTTAACATGTAACCTAAGGGTTCTGTTTCTAAGTTCAACCTAGTAGTAAATACGGGAACTATAAATCAATACGTAGAGCCAATATTTAAACAATATGTGGGCAGGTTGTAAACAACTCGAAAATACCTGCGATTGCCGGTACAGTAGCCTAATCATCTCCTGGTGGTGTTTTTGAGACATTATCCTTGGTGGAATTTTAGGCAGTTGGGGCATTTAATTATGCCTTTATCGTTATAATTAACCCTTGTTGGCAAATTCCTTCCCGCCCTGTTTTATGGTCTTTGTTGGTGCCACTACTTCATTTTAAGTGGTCAATCGATGGGGCCTAATTCTAGGTAAAGCCTTGATCACTCTTTTCATAAGGCGTTCTATCATGTTCAATTGATCTATCTGATCCATCTCAGTTAGATGATTTCTAGCTATTGGCGTATTCCTAGTGTTAACCTTTTCTGTACGTAAAGGATAATCCATCAATGTATACGTAAAATAACAGTCAGTGTTCACATAAAAGTCTACCTTAGTAATGTTAGTGTTATCTATCGACTGACCTTTTGACTTTAACAGTTCTAGTACTCTAATCCTGTCTCCCATGACTTACTAGAACCTAAGGCTCAACTTTGATACCAAGTTGTCACGACCCAAAACCCACTCTATACAGATCTCGTATAGCGAGGCCGACCCTGTGGCCGTCCCTACTTTTTCCTTTCTTTGTATCAATGAAAACAATATATAATGTCAAACTTAAACAATAAATCAACTGAAGTCTTAAATACATCAGATGGTTCTACAATGCTAAAACAAGAACCGACATAACCTCACCCTTAGGTGGTGACTACATGGGAGAAACTACATCACTTCTAACATATTTCTCAACTGTCCCCCTATGCTCTTGGACTCCTACTGTGGTCCTACAACATCTTTACCTGAAAAATAAGTAAGTCGGGGTGAGCTAACAAAGCTCAATAAGTAAATTTCCATCTCCGACACGGGTTAGGGTTAACATAGAAAGAATATAAGCTCATAGGGTGAACATGATAGCTAATCATGAAATCAAATACTTTAATGGTCAATAATGGTAAAATGACACAATGGCCAATGAACAGTAAGTCACAATAATTAAGCATGAGTAATGGTATAACATGAATATAGAAAAGCTCAATAAACATCAGTCAACATAAAAATACTGCCATAATAGATCGGTAACAATCAAGTACAATCAATGAGTGAACTGTCAACATAGAATTATTCATAGGGAATGACAACATCTTATGAATCCAATAAATGTAAATATATCAGTCAATCATAAATGATGCATTTACTCTGTTTAGGGTTTGGCAAACCCTCGGTCTTTTGGGGCCCGACATACTCTCCTTAATCTCAATGCATATAAAATGCCCTCATAACTCAATGCGTAAAAATGCCATCATTATCATATGTCCGTTCACGGACTCGACCCATAGGTCTTGTCAACTCATAAAGCATCAGATGGATATTATGACTGAGCACAAATCCGACATTCATAATATATCATGATCATTCGTGATTCCATAAAAGTGTATAAAAATGGAATATCAGTTATTTAGTAAAAACATAACATTAGACCTTTCAAGGCATAGTACAATATAATGATCAATGATATAGCAATCAATAAACGTCCACAAGATAGAACAATATTACATTGTGGAAACAATAGACATTTGGTATGTACAAGATTACAAATCTGGTAGTAATAGAATGAACATGGCTTGGATGACCACATGTAAAAGATAAGGGTTTACTTACCTTATCAGTGCGTCCTAGTATTTCGTGACTTTTCCTTTTCCCTTCGAGTTCCCTATAATTCAGTAAACATGTCTGAGTTCTAACGTTATGTATCAATTTTATCCTTTGTTACTATAAATATCTCTTTTATTAATTTAGACTCTACTATTGAGTCCGGAATGTCGAAAAAAGTCGGTTTAGGCTTTCATGGTTTCCAATTTGGACTTCTGTACTAAAAAGGGCAAAATAGTCATTTTACACTTTTACATGTCTCTATTTTTTGGGACCTATTTTCAAAAATCAAACATCACCATTGAGTTCGTAATGCTTGAAATAATAAAGATTCACTATTCATTTATTTTGATCGGGGTCCGTTTGACTTAGGGGCATTTTGGTCATTTAGCACTTTTACGAGTATTTTATTTTTTGGGACTCCGTCTCATGAAAGGGATCTCACCATTGGATCCGAAAGGTCCAAAATAATAAATTTACACTATTCACATGACTCAATTGGACATCGAGAACTAATTAAATTAATAACTAAATTAATTAATTTAAGTAATTAATTATATAATATATATTCATTACTTAACCACATGTGCCTTAGTGGCACAGTGGTGGACACAGTGACTATAAGTCCCTCACCCCCATACGTTGAGGTTCGATTCCCCTCAACCCCACTGTGAACCCTCTTTTTTAAATAAACAAAAAAAAAACCCCTCAGCCCTTCAACAGTGACGGGTCGTCACTGCGATTGGGCGGGTTCCGACTCAACCTGAGGCCCGACCCGGTCTGCGTGGCCCAATCGTGCCTTCCCCCTTCCCCCGACTTTTCGGCCATTCACAGGGCAGTTTCCGGTCACCTTCTCCGGCGCGGGTGACTGGACTGCACTACATGTATATATATATATACGTATATATATATATATATATTGTTTTTTCATTTTTTCTTCATTTTGAAGCCACATTTCATTTCTAAATACCCTAAAACACATTTTAGGACCCTTTGATAACATTTTAAGCCATTAAAACCCATTGAAAATCAAACTTTCCAAATTTACATCTTTCCGATAAATTCATTTTTCTCCTTCATTTCTTCACCGTTTCACTCGCGATTTCTTCCTACGTGTTCCATTTTTCTCATAGAATCTAACTATACAATTATTTCTAAGCTTCATGCAAGTTTATAAAAACCCAAAAAATAGAAAATTGAAATTACAAAGAATTCTCTTACCTTTTTCTTTGCGATTTCTCCTCATTTCTCTTTTGTTTTTCTCCCTTTTGAACCTCTAATCTTTCAGCCCTTTCTGTTCTCTTTCCAAAATGCACTCACAATGCATCTATGCCACATTCTGTAACCGCTCCTCTCTCATCTCCCTCTCTCTCTCTCTCTCTCTCTCTCTCTCTCTCTCTTCCTTTATCTTTCTTTTATTCTTCCTTTTCTGTTTGATTTCCCAGATTTGTAACCCCCTCCCCTCATTATGTTTGACTTTAATTTTGTAGGTTATATATATATATATATATATTTTATTTCAGCACATGGGTGTATATAGATATATATATATACATATTTTACACTTTATTATATATATATACACACTTTCATATGCAGCGTATATCGATATAGATATATATATATACATATTTTACACTTTATTATATATATATATACACACTTTCATATGCACATATTTTTTACACTTTATTATATATATATATATACTTGTATATACAAACATATGTACATATTGATATATATATATATATGCATTCCCACATACATATATATATATATATATACGGATATGTATAGGCATATTCATACATGTATGTGTTTGCGTACACATTTTTTCGTGTAATCCTGTTTATTGTACTTGTAGCCCCGAGGTACTCGAGATTGCATAAATTTATTCATCGTGTACTCAAATACCATATGTTTATTAATTTCATGAACCATACCTTTTGTTTCGAACTACGTGTCCATTACTGTACATAAATCATTATGATAGCCCAGGTCTATTTGGGTGTTACATTTGTTGGCTTGGTTTCCCTCGGTATTATTATTCGGCTCTTTTTGGGCATTTTTTGAATTAGTCCGATTTATTTAGGTCGGGGTATTACAGATATATTACTCTCATTGCTTTGAACAAGAAATGGAGGTGTGTTGTGAGGTTTGTGTATATTGATATACTTTATGTTTTGATATATATTGAATGTCTTATTACTATTGTTGTACCACATAGAATGGTACCTTATTCATTTGATTATGATATCAGTGTCTGTGATATAGTAGATGATATTTTTGTTTGCTTGTGATGCATACTGAACATTAGGGCTTGTCCTTTTTAGACATGCATTAGTTTTTACGCGTTGCTTGTTTGTGTGGTTTGGGAAACTCTACTAAGAGTTATGGCTCATCCCTACTATTCATGGGAACGGCTGGTACTGGTACTGGACTAGTAGATGACAACTGTTGGAGCATCACGAGATGTACGTAGCCTTTAGTAGCATTGGTTTTTAGATTATTTTACTTATTCATTGTATATTGTAAATGGGGCATGTACCCTTCCTTGACATAATGTACATGTTGTATATCGGACCATTAGAGGCAGTTCTAAATATCATTTTGTTATATACTATTGATGGATGTTTTTTATTTAGTTGCACCTCATGTGATCTATTTCATTTAATCCCATTACGAGACTTGAATAAGTATAAGCATGTTAATGAACCAAATTAATTAAAGAAAAATAATTTGAAGGAAATCAATTTAGAAAAAAATGGACTGCATTTATTCACTTGACTAGGATGATTAGTCCTAATCACCTACCTTTCGAGGTCCTGATAACCCCGTGGTCCAGCCTTGCGGATTCGGGGTGTTACATATTTATTCTTAGCCTATGAAGTACATTGTGAATATTTTCCATCCAACAACCGCTTGATTGTTAAACATTCAACCAATGCTTGATTGACCATACCTCTACCTTTGTGCTGGTGTTAAACTAAAGAAAGTTTCCATTACCTCAACTGTGAGGAAAGTTGAAAGCTGAAACTGTGATAAAAAGATAGCAGGAGAATAAATTCATTATATTCTTAATAGATATGTTTGAAATTCAAGTTGTTATAAAAAAAATATAAAGAACTACTGCTTCAACAAATTACACAAAAATTAGGACAAGGCCTTAGCCCATGTTACAGTAGTGCTACAACTAAAGTTTATAAATTATTTTTGATAAGTAGCAAAAGTTTATAAAAATTAGCTAACTCAAAGTAGAGGAATTTAAAATTACAGTAGCAACTCCAGGATTTTCTACTATAACTAAAAACATAAAGAAATCATGTTACCTAACTTAAGATTTTTGAGTTATAAAGAGATAACAATGATAACAACTTAAGATCTTCAAGTTCTTACAACCTTTCTTCAATGTCAATTGTGAGTGGTGAAACTCATTACCAATCTTAAGTGCAAATCAAATACTCCACTAGTTTTAGAGTCGAGGAACTTTGAAACTGATCAAGTCTTTGTCATCTAGTGCTAAAAGTTGACTTGAAAGCAACAGTGGAGACATAAAATAGCCAAAACACATCATGCAATTTGAGAGAGTATTCAATACTTTAAGGATTTATTTCCACCAACCCAAATGTCAAAGTTTCTTGCATCATTCTCAACAATTTCATCTAAATATCGATCTAGCTCAAATTTAGAATTATAATTTTCTTATTCTTCCAATTTCTTTGGAAACTAACATTGAAGAGATTTAACTTTAAGACAATCTTGAATTTTCTTTGGATTGATCAACTACCACGTCATTTGAACTTGAGTCATTCCAATTGAAGGAGAAGTTGAAGTAGAGTCTAGCATTTGATAATGCACGCAAATTTTATTCATAAGCTTTAAATCAAGTTAGTTTTTTTTCAATCATATGCTCATTTTCTCATTAAATCAAGAAGTAGACTTTCAAGTAAACACATATGTCAAAATTAGAGATTATACTAATCTAAAACCCATATCAAAATGAATCACCCACTATAAAAACAAAGCAAACCCTAATGAATTTGAATTTAATCTCACTGACTCATCAAGAGAAAACCCTAAAATAAATATAAAAAAAAAAACATTTTGATTCATACTATAGAGGATAAACAATGCCCAAATACCTAGGTTATTGGTCCCCCTCTTTTATCTCACTTTTTTATTTTTTATCACTTTATGCAAATAATCTTTAAGTCACATAGGAATAGGGTAGCTTTGTTTTGAGCATCTGTAAAACAAAAATTTATTATATAAATCAAGCATTGATTTTTCTCTTTCAGTGGAGTATTGAGATCGTCAACAATTCAATAATAACTTTGAAGTTCATTTAGAGTTCTGTGATAGAGGTTTGCTCATGGACAAAATTTATTTGAAGGGGATTGGAAAGCTCCAATGAAAGAGGCTGTAGAGGAGAATTTGTTGTATGTGTGGTGTTTAAGGGTTAAAAAGGTTCTCGTACTGGTTTGAGTTATCAAAACTTTTTATCCAAACTGACGTGATATATTTAATTATTTTTAAATTTCTAGCCTGAACTAATCCAAACTCATTTTTAACCTAAACCAACACAACCTATTGAGATCAAGATGAGTTAGTTTTTTATTCTCAAGTATTTTGTACACCCCTAGTATCAAATGAAATCTCAGAGTTAAGATAGCTAACTTCTCATCTATTGTTTGGCTTAAAAATCCTTCAGTGAATAATTGTGATTGTGTGCAGGCATGCTAGAGCTAAATGGGCTCACATGTGATGCCAAACATTTGATCCTTGAGATTATGAGTGTGTATGTGTGTATGCACGCTTGAATGAACACATGATTGTAAGGAAGTAGGTAATCTCTCTTCCTTGCCTCTAAAACGAGGACTTTTAATGGAGGGTGATGTCATGCCCCAAATTTTCACAAACCCGAGAAGTGAGTGAGATGAAATAAGAAAATTAAATGAAAGGTTATTAAGATGGATTTAGTTGATTATGCATTCATTCCCCCATGTTTTCCCAAAATTAGAAATGAAGATTTGCTATTTGACTTAACCAAAATGATCTCCTAATGTCACTCAAACATCCCTCCCAATTAATATTAAAAATTTTCTCCCAATTAATATTCAAAATTTTTTAAGTCATGTTCAAAAATGACTTCCAAAATAGCCTCAAAACATCTCTAAAAATGTCTTAGAATAATGGCCCAAATGGGCCCCAACTGTCCTAAGGCATAGGTCAAGAATAAGTTAAAAATTTTACCTAATGTAGTCTAAGGAAGTGGTCAAACATGGCCCATGAGAGTGGCCAAACATGGCTCAAAAAGGTGACCAAACATGGCCCAATAGGGTGCCCAAACATGGCCCAAAAGGGTGGCCAAACATGACTCAAAAGGGTGGCCAAAGGGCTAGTGTCAGCGGGTGTCAAGATGGGGCACAGGTGGTTGGGCAGCAGGCGCGTGCAAGGGTGTAGGCAGTGGGCGCGCGTAGCGTAGGGGCACAGGGTGAGCGGCATGCACACGCAAGCACGAGGGGCTGCGGCTAGGGCAGGTTTGAATCGAAATCTGATTTTTCCTGCAAGTTTACTGTAGTTGGCTACGACTGAATTTCTCTGTTTGCTGCACTGATTTTTCTTTGTTTTGTAAATTTTTTTCCCCAAGTTTGAAGACTACTTTTTTTTTTCCATTTTTAGTCTATTTTCTCAAGGCTTTCAACCCCCTCTTGTTGGCACTTTGGCAATAAATAATTTTTTTTTTTGCCAATAAAAAAAATGTAGGTTGAATTTTTTTTCATAAACGTACATGAAAACTTTAAAATTTATATAAGTACTTTAAATATCTAACTTAATATTAACTTCATTCTAACAATTTGATGGTTCAAACCAAACATAAAAATGTAATTGTCATTCCATTATTGGGCATTCAGCTAAACAAAATAATGAAATAATTATTCCCATTCCATTCTTACTTCATTCTATTCTTAATACTATTCCATTCATATCTTATTTCATTCCAGCGTACCAAACGTATTCTTAAGATTTGTAGTTATTTCTAGTAAATATTAGCATGTGCAGACGACTAATCTCTAGCTATTATATTTTGTGAGGTATGACACTAATTTGTTTTTCTTTCTTTTCTTTTTTTGACAGAAAGCTTACTTTAACAAAAATAGAAAAATTGTTGTTGGGGTTAAACCCAAATGAATTCACTTGATCATACACCAGAGGTTGGGCCCGGCCCATCTGCAGCGTACTTGTGGGTTCGACGGACCATCACACCCAAGACCTAGAGGAGCCCTATTCTTTATGGCGGGAAATCGTTGAATGACCCGCTTATTTTTCCCGCCAAAAAACGGAGACCATTCAAAGCTACGACGCAGTTGTAGTGTGGTGGGGGTGATCTTTGTAGAGAGTTGGATTGAAGAGCTCAAGTTGGGGGTTTTCCTATCGGTAACACGAAAATGGACACGTACGGCGGTGGCTACTTCGTCGACGAGAAAGCAGTTCGAGTCGAGAACATTTTCTTGGAGTTCCTTAAGAGGTTTCTTTTATTTTATGCGATTCGATTCATCTCCATTCCTCATCTACTTTTTTTTTAACATTGACATAAGTCTGATGGATCGGGATCTTTTTTTTTTTTTTTGGTATCTTGTTCAGCTTTAAATTGGATCAGAATTCGAGAGAGCCCTTTTACGAATCGGAGATAGAAGCTATGAAACCCAGCGAATCCAACACCATGTTCATTGACTTCTCTCACGTTATGCGCTTCAACGATGTCCTTCAGAAGGCCATCTCTGACGAATACCTCAGGTCTCTTTTTATATTACCATTTAATTATTCATGTACCAGAACAAACCCTAATCCCCCAAATTTGTTCCTTTCCTTTTTAATTCGAAAAGTTTATTGGGTCTTTAGGTTCGAGCCGTTCCTCAAGAATGCGTGCAAGAGATTTGTGATGGAAGCAGAAACCAACTTTCATTACTGATGATAACCCTAATAAGGACATCAATGTTGCCTTCTATAACCTCCCTTTGTTAAAGAGGTACACAAATACTGTGGAACTGTGAAAGTGAAATTCTGTTCAGGTTTTTTTATTCTTTCTTTTATTACTACGGAGTAACTGAGTTTAGTCATTCTTATTTGTTTTGCCCCATCCCGGCAAAATTGGCAGATTGAGGGAGTTGTCTACAGCTGAAATTGGGAAACTAGTAGCAGTGACAGGAGTGGTCACTCGCACCAGTGAGGTCCGACCTGAGTTACTCCAAGGCACTTTCAAGTGCTTGGATTGCGGAAACGTCATCAAGAATGTCGAACAGCAGTTCAAGTACACTGAGGTTACTACTCTTTCTCACAAGTCACAAACATATTACATACAAACACATATCAAGTTTCTATTGTTCTGCATTCTATGAACTACAGTGCTTTTGACAACATAGATTTAACTATTGTTTACAAAAAATTGTTCTTGTGTGTTCTACTTAACATGTGCAGCCCATAATCTGCATGAATGCAACATGTAACAACAAGACAAAATGGGCGTTGCTTCGACAAGAGAGCAAATTTGCAGATTGGCAGAGGGTCAGGATGCAGGAAACCTCCCAGGAGATACCTGCTGGCTCCCTTCCTAGATCGTTGGATATCATTCTTCGCCATGACATCGTGGAGCAGGCCAGGGCTGGCGACACGTGAGCCATTCGTGATCTCTATTGTGGATAGATTTGAACTCTAACATTTGTTATGATTCAGGTTCCTCAAGTTTATGCTGCTTTTCTGTTGTAGGGTCATTTTTACTGGCAGTGTGGTTGTGATACCGGACATACTGGCATTGGCCTCTCCAGGGGAGAGAGCTGAATGCCGTCGAGAAGCTTCTCAGCACAAGAGTGTCACTGCTGGGCAAGGTGTCAGGGGTCTTCGAGCATTGGGAGTGAGAGACCTCTCCTATCGCCTAGCCTTTATCGCCAATTCAGTACAGGTTTGTGGTTGATTGGTTTGTCATTAGTAAGTGTTCGGGTGATATTTACCAATGGACATATGTTTTTTTTAATGTTCTCATTACTTAATGTGTGTGCTCCTTTAATCAGGTCTGTGATGGCAGAAGGGATACCGACATCAGAAATAGAAAGAAGGATGCTGATGAAGATGACAACCAACAGTACACGGTTGGTTCTTACACCAAGTATCTGAATTATATATATCCACATAAATATTTATTCATACATCCTTTCTGAAATTGGGAATGAGTGTTATCATTTGACACATCATAATAGAACGCCCTTCCTTGTTAATTTCTTAGAACTGCGCATTCAAGTCATCCGTCTCATGGGAAATTTGTGGCTTACTGATCAATTTTTTTTTTTAACTTTCATGCTGTGAAAGATGATGGTGAAATAAAGTTTTAGGATTGTTTTGGCAAACTAATTAATTAGTTTCATGCCCATGCTACATGTCACATAATATGATACTTATACTGGACCAAACACATTAAACACTACCCAATAGCTAATAGAAGACAGACTTTTCTTATATCACTGAAGGACAGCTGCAGAACTTGTACCAACTGCTTGCCTATAGTTCATATTCCCCAGTCTAATGGTGAAGTCAACAGTTATTTTCTCAACTGATGGAGGATTCTTGTGGCATCTTAATTCTATATAGAGCATCTCCTTCATTAGAATCACATGCTTGTTCTCTTTTTGAAATGCTTGATTAGGTCTCTACCATCATCTCTATATCCATTTTCAGTTTTAGCTTTGTTGTGTTATTTTAATTGTTTCTGCCAGATGGCTAGAGAACACCCAATAATTCTTCAGGTTTTTTGCTGGCCTTATTATTTTGCAGGCGGAAGAGCTAGGTGAAGTCCAACGAATGAGGAATACTCCCGACTTCTTCAATAAACTTGTTGATAGCATTGCCCCAACCATTTTTGGTCACCAGGATATCAAGCGAGCCATCCTGCTTATGCTTCTGGGTGGTGTCCACAAGTTTACTCATGAAGGCATCAACTTGAGAGGGGACATCAATGTCTGTATTGTTGGGGATCCCAGCTGTGCAAAATCTCAGTTCCTCAAGTATGCCTGCTTTTCTATTTTTAATGTTTTTGCTCTTTTTGTAGCAATCTAATCTCCTAAGTTGTGTTGTTCTATCTACCTTACTTACAGGTATACGACAAGTTTAGTTCCTAGATCTGTTTACACATCTGGAAAATCGTCCTCTGCTGCTGGGTTGACTGCAACGGTGGCAAAAGAGCCAGAAACTGGGGAGTTCTGTATTGAGGTACCATTCTAATGATATTGCTCTTTGGTTTGCTTGAACTCTTTGACTTTAATTTATTATCAGTGGTTGGGGAACATGTGATAAATGTGTTAGTGGTCATCAAAACATTTGTCTCCTATCTTTTATTTAAATTGCTTTCAGCTTTGAAATTGAAATGGAAGTTTTTCTTTTCTTTTTTACTAATATTTGTGAAACTAGTTAGACAGTTTTTATCAATGCTATATATTTGTCTACAAATTCTCATAAAGTTTTGTTTCATTGTCCCAAGTTTGCAGGCGGTCAAAAGTTCCATTCATTTATGGGCTTAAATACTTTAGATTCAATTTAATTACGACCTCTCTTGAAGAGTCAGGAAAAATTTCAGAGATGATCAATAGAGGCCAACAAAGAGTCACCCATGGAAAATATTTTAGCTAACTTGTAATTTTAGTATCAAATCAATTATAAATATCAAACTTATAGAGTAATATCTTTAAATCTCTCATTTTCTTTTATATTATTTATGCATTCAAATATTTCTCCAATAGCTTCCTCTCTCACAACTGCAAAACTCACAATGGCAACTGCATCGTGAATTTGCATCCGGTGATTTCAGTAGTGCAAAATCATAATTTAGTCATTATGAGTAAATTGAAGATTTCAATTTTTTCCACCTAATTGCACATATTCTGACTGTCATAGTTGATGTTCGTCAACTCAAAGTCATCCATTTGGACAACTCTTTGTAACCATACCTTCAAGCCTAATTAGATTTTTTAGGATAAGGTACAAAGTTACAACTTACAAGTGACTCACCAGCGGATCCTCAGCATACAGGACTATGAAGAACATGAAAAGAACCTTCAAGGCTCTAAAAATGTTCAAACAGAAACAGCAGTCTGCCAAGGATTGATGTTAAGAACACGGGATGTAAAAGATGTTATAGAAATGAGACTTCTTTTTTGGATAGGTAAGTGACTGTTGGGGTGGGAGTTGAACCGTTATGGAAATGAGACATATGTTAGTGAAAAGTATGGAAATCAAAATATATAGCTTTTGGAGCCTACCCTCACCAGAAAAGGATGCAGACCTTTTTATGCTTAGATCTGCTATGTCTCACCACATAGAATAAAAAACAAACTACTACAGAAGTTTACCACATCTGGGTACATAGAACCGGTCGGCAACATCTGGGTACATAGAACTTCTAGACAAGCAGGCAAATCATAACTTTTTAGATGTAGTAAAATCTTGATTTACAACCATGCAAAATGCAAGAGATATTATCAATTGAGAACTTCATCAAACAAAAGAGAATGTGATGAGAATGAGGAACAGAGTTTTTCCATTGACATTCCCTTGTTTGCCTAGTCTTGGGTTTTAGTATTTGTTTTCAGGTTTTCTAATGACTGATGTTTGAACATTTTCAGGCTGGTGCACTAATGCTTGCTGACAATGGCGTATGTTGCATTGATGAATTTGATAAGATGGACATCAGAGACCAGGTAGCTATTCATTCCATGTCCACTTTTCTGTTGTATTTTGTTCATTTTTTGTCACCTGCCTCGGCATGTTATGCATGTGACACCCTGATGTGTGCTATGCAAATGAACATGAAGGTTGCAATTCATGAAGCAATGGAACAGCAGACAATAAGCATAACAAAAGCAGGTATACAAGCAACATTGAATGCTCGAACATCAATTTTAGCTGCAGCCAATCCCACTGGGGGGCGCTATGATAAATCTAAACCACTAAAGGTGAGAACATACTTGTACATAGTATGAATGCTATACAACTAATTTGAAATGTGCCCGAGCTTTTCTCCTAGTCTTCAACAGTTGGGGTGTTCCATGAATTTGGGTTCCTTGCATGTTTATTCATTGGGCTGATGTTTTTTCTACAGTATAATGTGGCTCTTCCTCCTGCTATCCTTTCAAGGTTTGATCTGGTATATGTTATGATCGACGATCCAGACGATCAAACAGATTACCACATTGCTCACCACATTGTGAGAGTTCATCAAAAGCGTGAAGACGCACTTGCTCCTGAATTCACCACTGCACAAGTGAAGCGTTACATTGCATATGCAAAGACTCTGAAACCAAAGGTTTGCTGTCTATTCTTCCTATAATGGGGATGCTATTTTTGTCTTAAAAATTTGTCATTGTTCATTTACTCCTTTTGACAGAGTTATAATTCATGCAGCTAAGCTCTGAAGCCAGAAAGTTGTTAGTGGATTCTTATGTTGCTCTTCGTAGAGGTGATACTGCTCCTGGGAGTAGGGTTGCTTATCGCATGACAGTAAGGCAGCTGGAGGCATTGATCAGGCTTTCAGAAGCCATTGCTCGAAGTCATCTGGAAGTCCAGGTGGTTTAATCACCAAAACTTACAAAAACTGATATTGACATTGTTATGTTTATCCACACTGAACTTGAGTACCTATTCATTTATAGGTGTACCCACGCCATGTACGTATTGCAGTGAGACTGTTGAAAACATCCATAATCAGGCAAGGAAATAGTTAGACTATGTCAAACATTCTCTACCTCAACTCTCTCTCTCTCTCTCTCTCTCTCATAGTATTCATTATGGTTTTGATGGTTAAATTCTTTTGCCATGCAGTGTGGAGTCCAGTGAGATTGATCTGTCTGAGTTTCAAGAAGAAAATCGTGATGTTGGAGATGGTGGTAACGATGGAAATAATGGTTCTGATCAAGCTGAAGCTCAACCAAGTAGTGCTGCATCTGAGCCCGCTTCTGGGATTGCAGGTGGGGACTATATTACCAATAGTACTTCTCTGTTTATTTTTCTATTTGGACATTCTCAGTAGCAGAAAATAAGACCCTGTCTTAATCAGATTATGATCATGCAGAAAGTGGAGCAGGGCCTAACCCACAAGGAAAGAAACTTGTGATAACTGATGAATACTTCCAGAGGGTTACTCAAGCCCTTGTCATGCGACTTAGACAGCATGAAGAAACTGTAATGCAAGAAGGTGATAAACTTGCACGCTTTTATAATACATGCACTTGTATATAGAGGCATGAGATGTAATAGCAAACGTTAAGTCCTTGTTTCCTTTGAAAACTAAGTCAGAGTTACTACTGCCTGAAAATATAACGTATACTCCCAATTCTTAGTACTAGCATTTTAGGCCATGCCAATCTTGAAACCTAAATCGCGCAGAGACTCTAAACTTCAATGGAGTATAAACATATTTACTATATATGAACAAAGTTTGTTGCCTTGAAATGTCTTTTGGCTTTTTAAAAATATTTGTAGGGACTGGCCTGGCTGGAATGAGGCAGAGGGATTTAATACAATGGTATGTGAGTCAGCAGAATGAAAAAAACAACTACAGTTCCATGGAGGAGGCAGCAGCTGAAGTTTCAAAAATAAAAGCTATTATAGAGGTAAAACTGGGTTTATGTGGAACTTTAGCATGTATTATGGAATATTTCCATGACAGGAACATGATAATGTGAATGATTCGTATAACAAATGCCTTGTAATGCAGAGTTTGATTCGAAGGGAAGGCCATTTGATAGTTGTGGATGATGGAAGGCAAGCAGGGGCAGAGGGTGAAAATGCTTCATCATCTAGGAATGACAGGATATTAGTTGTGGCACCTAATTATGTGATAGATTGATTTAGTAATGCTTGTAACAATAGAAACCTGAATATGACCAATGTAACTCAAGCCAAAGTTATGTTTTATGGTGTGGTGGTTAGATTCCTGAAGGTAAGTCGTGTTCTGGACTCTAAAGTCCATTATAGCTAATTTTGGTCACTTGAAGAACCCAGTGTCAGCCGCACCCATTTAGCATGCAGATGTTACAACAACTCATGATTGAATGGTTATCGATTGATCCAATTTTTAGTGTTGTAATTCAAGGCAGTTTTGTGGTTGATGACTGATGCAGAAGAGGCACATTGGACTGGTAGATATAATCTATGATTGTAAAATTTCCATTTGGTGAGCTATTGGAAATAATATTCTTTTCAAATTTGAGTTCTGAAAGTTTATTTGCTTCTTCATGTTTGATCAGTTATTAAGCAGGCTGTGAATATATCTCATTCCAGTGGGAATGCGAGACTTGATTTGAATGAAGATGGAATCTTGGTTTTTTGGATTTTGTTCATGAATAAATCTTATCATCCACGTGGCATATAAGAATGAACATTCGTTTTAACTAAAATTTTCATAATTCAAAATTTAATAATGTACAATTTATAAACCCGTTTTTAATAAAATCTGTGTATTTAAACTCTAAAAGTCAACATCTATTAAATAATATTCATATTTTATATAAAATTTTGTAAAAAACTTTTCAATTTTGCACAGTGAATTTTCAACCTTGATGCCTAAGGAACATATTCTGACATTCATTGCTAACACTTGAAACATTTATTAGCATACTATGTGCTTCATAACACAATCCAACATTCATTGACATAGGAATTTTTTGCCTCAAGGTTTACGAGAGCATAGACTACTTAAAATATCCTAGTGTCTTGCATGGTGAGTTTTTATGCTTGTTGAAGTAGTAGTAATAGAATTAGTACATGGTTGGGTTTGTGTATAAGGTTGTTAAGTACTCTGAATTGTAGAAATACTATGTGGTAATGAATGTTTACAACATGATATCTCTCTATAAACAAACTCCTCTTGGGACAGAGAAATTTTATTGTAAAAGAGACTCCACTTGAAATTGATTTGATTAAAATAGTGAAATTTCATTGTTTCTTTAATATTGGAATTGAATTGAAACTGATTTCGATTAAAACAATGAAATTTTGTTGTTCTAAATACCAGAACTGATTTGAAGCTAATTTTGCATTCAAAGCAACAATGTTTTGTCATTATCAAAAAAGGGAAGATTGTTAGCCTTGAAGGTTTTTAATTAAAAGCATTTCAGTAATTTTGATGATAATAATGCATTGACTTTGTCGACTAATGTTTTATTTAGTAACAATGCAAATAAGTCATTTAGGTTAAAGAGAATGGTTGACCAAGAAGTGCCAAAGTTCATCAAATGAAGGAATCTACTCAAATTACAAGTTTCAAAGTCAAAATCCAATCAAGTGAAATGCACTCATATGATCATTTGAGCAAATAGACATACTCAAGCCCAATGAATCAAGACAAGTCAAAAAAAGATTGTATTTTTCTTTATTTTGGGTTTTGAGTTAATTAAGTTTAGATTGATCATAAGCGTAAGTTCTGAATATTTAAAAGATCAACTAGAACCAATCATAAAATGATTTTTCAAAACACTACACTGATATACTTTAAGTTTTGAAAGATCAACACTAGTAAAAATAGGAAAATAAGCTTAAGCTATCAAAATTAGTTAATTAGTTCCAAGAATCGGTCGATTGATTCTTATGCATAATTTTTACATTATTAAAACCAGTGGACCATCTTCTAGAACCAGTCGACATGGAAACAATTTTGTACACAGTTTGAACTTATTGTCCAAACCAATCGACCAACTTAGATAACCAGTCAACTGAATTTCAAAGACAAAAATAGGGTACTAAAGAACCAGTCCACTGACTCCAAGGATTAGTTGACTGATTATTCTTGACAAATGAACCCGAACCCTCTAGACAAATCAATTGAACTTATAAGTCAATTGGATCTCCTTCTAGTCGACTAATTGATGAAATCAGTTGACTAATTCAGTCGATCTATCAATTGAAATTTGAATTTTGAACAGATGAAAAAGAGAGAAATGACTATATTTTGAAATCTAACGGACATATCTTTTAAATGCCTATAAATAAAGGGTCATTACAATATTTATTGCTATCAAACTACATATTTTAACTCTACATCTTTATTCTTGACTTTAGATCTCATTTATTGCAAAATTCTACATCTGAAAGTTTTACTCATCTTAAATACTTAGAGCTTACATATAATCAATCTTTTTTGAGAAAACATTTATTACACCAATCAACTTTTGATGAGAGTATTTGTTGGTAAGAATTTTATAACTTCTCATTGCAGTGAGATTTGTTGGTATGTGCTACCCTTGTGAGGCAAAAGGGAGAATTTTACTAGTCAAAGAGTTAGGAGCTTTTGTTGCAAATGTTTGACTCCCACCTGGGAAAGAGATCAAGATAGTGAAAAAAACTCAAGTGAAGATACTTGAGTCAAGGACATAGGAAGTTTTCCAAACCTTGTAAAAATTGTTGTGTTTGCTTTCTCGTTTTCTTTCTACTATTTTACATACTTCGTGCTTAACTTACATCCATATTTAAAGTTTGTAAAAATTGTCAATATTTACAAAATACCATATTCATCCTTTTATAGGGTATATATATATATATATACAGGCAACAAGCTATGTGAAATTCATGCATCAAAATCTAAAATATGCAGACTCCTTTATATATAATTGGGGTTTCCTTTTTAAAATAGGATTTGAAAAAGTGTAGGAAACCAAACTCACGCTATCTTATTCGAACAAGTTTTGACTGAGGTATCGAGTGAGCTATTCCAATGTTGTTTTAAAACATAATTTATATTGAGATCAATCAAACCAACATCAAACGAGCATTATTGGAGTTGTATTACAAACTAAAATACCTTGACCATGTTTGAACTAGCTTCGAATGAGGTTCAAATGAGCTATATTGGATTTTAAAAATAATGCCTCTTAACGGACCTTGTTCAAACCAACTCACATCCATGTATACAATGAGTCTTACTAGTTTTCTTATAAATCCAAGTCTCGTGACATCATTTGAACAAGCTTTGAGCCAATTTCAATTGAGGTACACTATTTTTTTTGAAAAATAAAGCTATACATGACTTGGTTCAAACGAGCTCCCCAAAACTTATAGAATGAGGTTAGTAGACCTCGTTTGAACGACCTCAAGCTCGTTCGAACAAGCTTGATTGCCTTGACTAATTTTTGAACCGAAAAGTTAAAACCGCAGTCAACTAAGTCAAGTTCATTGTTATACACACTTAATGAATTTTAAAACATGGGCGTGTGTGCGTGCGTGCAACCAACCAACATTGGTCAAGGCTCTCTAACTCCTGCTTGATGTTATCTTCCTTCATCATCAAGATCAAGATTTAGTTTATTATTATTATCTTCACTGCTGGATGTTGAACTCATTGAATCCATCCCCATTTAAGTAATGTGTTTTTTTTAATCATTCCTATCTTAAAATTCATAATTAAAATTTAGGGGAGAACTTGCTCTAATAGCAAGCATGTAGAAATTTATGTTCAAATTAATTAAATCCTAATTACATTAATTAACATGGATCATTGATAAAAGAATTTCACTTTTTTTGGTTAAATAAAACAAAAAACTTGTCACGATCTTATGGATTATTATTCGAAATTTCTTCTTATTGATTACATTCCTCAGATTCACCTCCGTAGTGTGCAACTTTTTGTGCAATAGATGCGCTTGGCCTTGCTACATGCCATACCAACGTATTTGCTGAATGCCACACCAGTGTACTTGCTGACACTTGTATATATAGACTTCTTTCACAAAATTCTTACTAATTTTGCTCTCAAGAAAACTAATTGTATAAATGAAGCATAAAATTCTCTCAAATTTTTTTTTCTGACTTTAAGAGGCTTGAGATAGCTAGGTACCACGAGTGAGACGCATGGCCCTTGTATAATCTAATCCGAGCAAGAAAAGATGTCTTGCAAGCAATCAAAAAACACATTAAAGCTACTCGCATTTGAATGACACTCCACTGCGTTCGAACGAGTGAACCACTGGAATTCATCTATATATTCAAACTTGGTTTGTCACGTTTAAACGAGTGTCATACTACCTAGTCTCATTCGGATGAGCTCAACTCTTGTTTGAACGACTCCCTTTGTCTCTTTTTCTCATTTGACACAACAATAATTTTAAGTTTATAGTTTACTCCTAAGCAAGGGTGGAAGGGTGTTGGGGCTAGCTGGGCTACAATCACTTCAAACTATAATTTTTTTTTACATGTAAAACTATGGTCTTTTTAAAATTAATTCATTCTAAAATTTTGGTCTTACTCAATCTTTACCTATCATTTCTCTCATTTTTTTCTCCAAAATTCTGGCCCGATCCAAAATTCTCACAAAAATTTTTAGTCCCCTCTAATAATTTTCTTAGTTCTACCCTTGTTTCTAAGCCCATAATCAAAATAAAATTCACCTAATTATATATGATCATTGTAAACTTTATTTCAACTTCCAAACTCTACAATTTTAAGGTGGCGTGACTAAAATAGAATACATCATGATATGCATGGCAAATTTACATTTCGAATTGCTAACTTTGGACTTCTTGTACTTGTGAGAAATTTGTCTTGAATCTTCAATTGTGACCAACAATAACCACACAACTCAATTTAGATCCTACCAATACTAGTCCTGGTAGTATAACACTTAAAAGACAAAAAATACGGCAACATAAATGTTTAAGTATTTTCCTTTGTAACAGCTAATAATTTTTACATAAGTAGAAGGAATAAGTTGAACAGTGTGTGGTTAAGATAACCCATGTTGGATAAAACAAAATTTCCTTTGTTATATCTATGAGTAAATTAAACTGATCTTCTTCTATGAGATTTTTAATAGTTAAAAGAATTTATTGTGAAAGTTTTTGAAGTGATACTGACCTCTCATTTAGTCTTATTTTTTTTAAAAATAACAAAAATATCTCTTTAACTTTGTTTTTTTGGTTTTGCATTTTTTCAATTTTGACTAATTTTTCAAACTTTTTTGTTCATGTTCAAATAAATATTAAATAAATTTTTTTTTGACCAAAAAAAATATAAGTTATTTATCTTAATTTTATTTATTTTATATAAAATAGAAAAAATCTTCAAAAAAGTCAAAATTTTAAAAATTCAAAAATAAATAAATAAAAGGAACATTTTTGTTATTTTTTTAAAAAAATAAAATTAGAAGAGAGATTATTATAGTTTGTCATTGTTGGACCCAAAAATAATCTTGAAAGAAAACCTGTACAAATATCAAATATGGAATTTATGTATTTGTTTCTAAAATTTTGAGTGAAATCGAACAACAGCCGCCATTGTTAAAAACAGAAGCAAAGTTGATACACAATTCCAAGTCTCCAGTGTATAAGGTCGGACTATTCTATGCATATGAAGACAAATTATGAATGACAGAGAGAGAGAACCTAAACAATGGCTGTTTTGTATTAAAGGCAGAAGACTTACGAGCGATGCTATTATGCGTTTTTTTTTTTTTTTTTTCTGGTGGCTATATATATATATATATATATATATATATATATAAAAGTTCCAATCCTAATATAATTAGGACTGCGTAGTTAAATTAATAATACCACTTCTACTAAGATAAAGACTCCTAGTTTTATTAGGATAAAATAAATCAAATCTTACCGCCACCAGGACACATCATTAAGAGTACTACTAAAACTATACTAACTTGGTTTAATTGGCTTACATTGCCTTCCTTAAACCAAGGTCTGCAAGCTTCACCATGCCTTGTAAGACCCAAAAATTATTCTGATACCAAATTGTTGAACAAAAAATAAGAGAAGAAGTAAAATGAACAAACTAATATATTTTATTGAAGAAAACTCACACGCTATTATTATTTCTGCAATCTCTTACGGCCATCACACGACCCTCTAATTTTTTTGGCCACCTACTCTATTATTTTTGTAATACACCACTCAATGTGATAGAGATCTACATATAGTATAACATTGACTCTAACTCCTATATTGATTATGACATCTAATCACATACAAACTAATATATTTTATTTAGTTATAATAAGAAAACTAGCTCTCATTAGAATATTAATGCCAATTACAATTAAGACTACCTAAAAAGACTCTAAATATTATTAAGACTTAATAAACCAAATTAAGAAACTTACTAAAACTTATAGACTTGATTTAATTAGTCAGTATTAATTCAGAAATCTCATAAAATGTTTATGTAATTATCAAAATCTCTAGAGAAGATAAGTCTAATTTACCCAATATTTATTTAGGACAGTTTGTGTATGTTATTTTACATTTAGGTTTAAAAAAATTATATCAAAAAACATTTTGAACTAAAATTTTAAAATTATTTTTATCTTAGTTTTTAAAACACATAAAAATGGGTTTGTGTAAAAACAAGTGTTCCTAAACAACCTGAAAAACCCGATGGCAGTGTGTGGAAGATGGTTTGGCGTTGGTGAGAAACCAAGTGAAGCGACTGATTTAGTTGGATGATGGTAAGAGTGACAACCAGCGGTCAATATCAGGAGAGTTCTGCACTCAAACGCTAAACTACGTCATGCTCTCTGTCTCTGCCATTTTCTGTTGATTATTATTGAATTCAACCTAGAATCGCTACTCCCAAACACAGGAAAACAAAAACTTATATATATATTTTTTTTGGACAGACACAGAGACAGGGACAGTGCGGGCGGGCGGACAATCTTATCGGATTGGGAACAATGTGTTTGTGATTGCTCATACCCAACACAATGGGACCCTAATCCTTCAATTCTTCAGACTTTCACATATGTGCCTGTCAGGTTGGCCCTGAAATTTTAACACGGTTACTCCGCTGGATCTATATATATATATTTATATATATATATATATATATTTATTCAATGCCAAATACAAGTAAAAGGTGCTCATTAATTCTCATAGATATATATATATATATATATATATATATTATATTACATATTACAACCTGCAGCTTTAGACATGCTCTTGAGCTAAGCGGATTTCTTCACCACTCCCTCGCGTTAGAGAGAGAGAGTTTTGGGCGAAATATCTTAATGACCAGCTCCAACCAACACAATCTTTGATTGAGAGGGTTCTCAAAAATATATAATAAGTCAGAATAATGTTCTCTAGTATAAATTTTTGACACTGCTAATTTCTCTTCCCACTTGTATACCTATATATATATATATATATATGATGTTGTACTTTTTGGTTGGTATGAACTACAAAAGTTGTTCCTCGAAGAACACTCAAAAAGAAGATCAGAGGACCTACCGGATTGGCTTTGGCGGTAGCCGCTCCGATGCTTAAGTTAATAAAACTGAATTGAAAAACTGTAATGTAAGCCAAAGAATGAGCATGAAAATAAGAGGTGCACCTTAGGGTTTTATTTATAGGCTAGAGATTTCCTTAGTTGATTAGGACTTGGAGCCATGAATATAGGGATTTGATCATCGGAGAATGACAGTTACCATGTTAGATACTGCACTTGAGAGATATCTGTGAGTGGACAGTTTCCTTATCCTTTGCTCGGTAGGGTATTAAGGCGGTGATGAGCTCTAAACCCTTAAAGAGTGCTTTGAAAACCTTCTGCTCTGGCCTATGAGTTCTGGAAGATAAGGGGATAAGTCTGCTCTGGATGTCTGACTATGCTCTGTATGGACGAGCTATGTCTGGTCTGCAGTTATACGTGTCACACGGAGATTGGTCTGTCACTTTGTGGTATTTCAGTTACTCCCCCCCCCTCCGAGCCCTAGTTTTAGCTCAACGTGTAACTAGGGTTACGAGCTCCAAAAAAGTCACGTGTTTTGTCTTTCCGATTTCCAAGACGACTGTTGGCGCGTCATTTATTGCACAGTCAACGTTTAGGCTTTCGAAGCCATGATTGCTTTTAACCATCACGGTGGTTCGGCTTGGTGGGCCCACCTTTTGAAAACATAAAAAAGGGGAAGGGCTTAATACGCCTTCTATCTTCACTTGCTTTTACTGTATCAGAAGAAATTCCTCTATTGTTGAGCCTAAGCAATCGGTAAATCCTGAAGTTTAGAGAGTGTTTGTCGTCCGAAGCCCCCTCTCTTTGTTCGATTTCAGGTTCGATTTTGGTTTCTTCTACTGTTTTCTTTTCTTTTACTTCATCCTTTCCCTATTCTCAATAATGTCTGGTTCTTCATTTTCTTCTAGTTCTAGTGGTGGTAAGGGAAGTTCTTCGGGGACGACTGTGCTATCCCATATCCAAGCCATAGATAGTCATTCCTCCGGTGGTGCCGGAAATAGGTCAGTAGGATCCCCTTCTAGTTCGGAGGTTAGAATAGTAGATGCATTCTTAGAACCCCGAAAATAGGGTTGGAGAGGCCTCTGGTCGATCCACTCAAAGGGAAGAAGAGGAAAGTGCCATCACAGAAGGCATGTTAGAGGAATTGTGGGAAAAATATAATCTCCCCTCAAATGTTACCTTTAGGGTTTCGAGCTCCCTGGATCGCTCATATGATATTAAAGAGGGCGAAATCTGTGTTTACCTTGCTTGGTTTGAAATGGGATTAACGCTCCCTCTTCTTGACCTGGTTAGGCAATTTTTTAGTTGGTTTAATGTCTGCCCTGCCGACCTTAACTTGAACAGATGGCGGCATCTTCTAGGTTTTATAGTGTTAAGGCACTAGAATAATGTAAATGTGTCCGTTGACTTGATCCATAGCAATATGGATCTGAAATACATGAGATCAGAGAGCCTCTTTTATATGTCTTTTGATAGGGAGTTCAGACCCCTTTCCTCTGTACCTACTTCCAATAAAACTTGGAAGAAGTGGTATTTCTTCATTGGAGGAGGATAGGAGCGTGAAGACTTCCAGGACCATATCTCAACATTCCCCCAAAGTACGGGGTTTAAGGGTGAGGCCCTGTTTCTTGTAACTGTTCTTGTTCTTGTTCTGTTTCATATTTCTACTTTCGAACGGCTCAACTAATGTGCTTGTATTTCCTGTGTAGATAAGAGTGCCTGGTGGAGGTCCATTTTTACCATCGACCTTCAGGACCAGTACCGTTAGCTCCTTCAGACCTCGAATCGAGCTCATACAATCATCGTTACCCCAGAGAATCTGATGGCTGCTAAAATTCGTGCTGAGGAGCTTAAGAAAAATTTAATGGCGAAGTGGACTTCAAAGTCACCAACGGTGGGGGAGGCTTCTTCCCAAATTGAGCCTAAGCCTCCCCTACAAGTGAAAAGGAAGGAGGTTGATTTCCTGCTCTCCCGAGCGTACTCCTTCTAAGGGCGAGAAGGAAGCTCCCCTCCTAACATCAATGGTTCCTCCCACCCCGATCAATCGAACAAGCAAGGGGAGGTCGACTGCCAAATCAAAAACTTCAGATGATACCTGGATATCAGGTCACCAAGAAGGCCCTGAAGCAGTTCTGTGATATGGGTCCTCTGAAGTTCAAGGGACAAAAGCTGGAGAAGTTATTGGCTGAACTTGCCTCCCTCCATATCAAGGTAACTTCTGATTTCTCCTCTCTTCTCTTCTTTTTCTTTTTATTATTATTGACTTACTTGCTTTGTATCCTGCAGTCCATGCATACTCTTGTAGCTCTAACAAAGACTTCTCCTAGATTCAAAAGAGGTTGACAAACTCCAGGCTGAACTGGACGAAGTCAGACTACAGCTGGGGACAACGAAGTCTGCAACTCATTCTACTGAGGAAAAGCCGAAAAGAGGCTTCCAACTCCCTGGCCGTGTTGGAATCTAAGAGGGATCTACATGTTTCGGAGGGCAGAAGATCTTCAGAAGGAGTTATACAATCTTCGGTACCTCTATGATCAGAAGCTCCAGGACGTAGTCAATTTAGCCAAGATCGAGACTGAAACGGAGATGAGGGCAGAAGTTGAAGAAATGGGTAACGAGCTGATCCAATTTGGATTTGACAACTTCCGAACCAAATTTCTTGCCAAGTTCCCATATTTTGACTTGTTATCTGATTGTGGGTCCTGGAGCCGCTCCTTCTGATGCTACTGTTCCGAGCAAAGAAGCTGAAGCCACCCCTTCCGAACTTCCCTCAGCAGAGGGGCCTGCACCCACTGACCAAGCCTAAGAATTCTTATATGTAACTTGCTGTTTTATTTTTGAATTCTGATGTACTCAAACATATTTATCAATGGAACTGTCTTTTCTTTAGATCTTTCAGTGTCTTTGCCCTTTTGATCTATAACACTTGGAATTTTAAGTGGATGTCAAGTTGATTCAGCACTGTCCTAAATTATTGCTGCTCTGAGCAAATTTGAAACCGAAATTGGAGGCATTTGAACTTGTACTAAATAACTTGATCAACAAGTTTTGTGAAAGCAAACCATCCAGAGCTTAATTGGACTGATAATTACTGGATAGTAATTGAACAAATTTTTGATAATCCGACCTCCAAGACCAGAACTCACTAATAAGAACTTAAGAAGATTTACAACAGTTGGCCAGAATTGGCTTCTGACTAAAAAATGTTTGTAACTATGTAGCTGAACAGCTGAGTCAAATCTTTTGTCTTTAGTTTGGGAAGTAACCGAGCAGGTTTATTAAGATGGACTAGACCTAAAGGGCTTGTACTGGGTACAAGGCTTTTAGGGGTCAATAAGATGGACCAGACCCGAGGGTCTGTACATTAAGATGGACCAGACCTAGGGGTCTGTACATTAAGATGGACCAGACTTAAGGGTCTATACATTAAGATGGACCAGACTTGGGGGACTGTACATTAAGATGGACCAGACTTAAGGGTCTGTACATTAAGTGAGAACACTTCATGGAGATATTTTAAGAAAGAAAAAGGTCTTTATTGATAATACTTCCGTAAGTGTTCTATGTTCCAAGGCCTGGGAACATGTTTCCCAACCATGTCTTCTAGCCAATAAGTGGTAGGTCTAACAATCTTCGTTACTCTGTAAGGGCCCTCCCAGTTGGGTGATAACTTTCCCATAGTGGGATCCTTGATGTTTGGAAACACCCTTCTCAAGACGAGATCCCCAATTTGAAAGCTGATGGGTTTTAGCCCTAATTTGGAATTGTTGGCCATCTTGTGCTAATATGCTTCCATCCTGATCCTGGCTGGATCCCTCTTTTCTTCGCGTAAGTCCAAGTTTCTGCAAGTTGCTAATTATTGGCCTCTTGGTTGAAAGCTTCAGTCCTCAGAGTAGGCATACCGATCTCAACAGGGATCACTGCTTCGGTGCCATAGGCAAGTGAAAAGGGAGTTTCAGAAGTTGCGTTCTTCTAAGCTGTTCTATACTGCCCAAAGAACTCTAGGGAGTTCTTCAACCCATCTTCCCTTGGCTTCTTCCAACCTCTTCTTAAGAGCATCAAGGATTGTTCGGTTGGTAACCTTTGCTTGCCTGTTGGCTTGGGGATGGTCAGGAGAGGAAAAATACTGATTGATGTGTAGGTCTTGGCAGAAAATTTGAAAATTTTACTAGCAAACTTATGTATCGTTGTCTAAGACGATCACGCGTGGTATGCCGAACCTTGCAGACTATATTCTTCTAGGTGAAACTCTTGACTTCTTTCTCAGTAATGTGTGTTAGAGGCTCTGCTTCTGCCCATTTAGAGAAATAGTCAATGGCCACTAGAAGATATTTCCCAGTTTGGTGCAGCCTTAAGTAATGGGCCTATGATGTCCATCCCCCACTGAACAAAGGGCTATAGGGCTGGCAATAGGAATGAGCTCATGGTGGGATTGGTATTGGTATTGGTATTGGTAGGGAGTGAACCTTTGACATTTGTCGCACTTCTGGATGTACTCCTTAGCCTGCCTCAGCATACTAGGCCAGTAGTAGCCCTGTTTCAGAGCTCGATGGGCTATGGTTCTGCCCCCATTATGGTTTCCACAAATTCCTTCATGTATTTCTGCCAGGACATACTGAGATTCTTCAGGATTTAAACACTGTAGCAGGGGTTGAGAATAGGATCTTCTGTAAAGTTTCCTGCTCAAGGATTAGGTATCCGAGCTGCCCTGATTCGGATTCTTTTAGCCTGGTTCTTGTTTCCTGGGAGGAGCCCTCCTTCCAGGTATTGGAGGATGAGAGTCATCCAGTTCTGGGGTTGCTCAGTAGTTTGGACAACTTGGACCTCCTCTAAGCTTGGTTTTGACTGATGGGAGATTTTTAGTGTAGAATCTCCTTCTGACTTCAGGTGAGATGCCATGTTTGCCAAAGCATCAACTCTGCAGTTCTGGCCTCTTTCTATTTTTTGAATAGAGAATGTTTGGAAGAAGCATTTTAGTGAATTTACAAGTTTTGAATACCGAAGCATCCTGTCATCTTTGATGGCAAACTCCCCCAGAACTTGGCGTACCACCAATTGGGAATCAGAGAAGACTTCGAGGTTTTGAGCCTCACATTCCAGGGCTAACTTCATTCCGAGGATAAGGGCTTCGTATTCTACTTTCATTGTTGGAGGCTCTGAACCCTAGGCTGATTGCCTTTTCTGCGATAAGCCCGTCGAGGGATTGTAATACTAAGCCGACACCAGAACCATGGTCCATGGACGATCCGTCAGTGTAAAGCTGCCACGCTCCTAAGCTTTCACAAGGCTGTGACCTGTCTTGCAGTGCTGGGGTGAACTCAGCAACAAAATCGGCCAAGGCTTGCCCCTTGATAGAGATTCGTGGAACATAGGATATGTCAAATTCCCCTAACTCCACTGACCACTTGACTAATCACCCTGAGACCTCAAGTTTCCTCAGAACTGACGTTAGGGGGTAAGCAGTTGGAATTTCAATGGGATGCGTTTGGAAGTAAGGCCGGAGCTTCTGAGCAGATATTATTAGTGCATAGGCCAGCTTTTCAATCTCAGGATATCTTTTCTCTGTGTCTAATAATGCCCTGCTGACATAAAATATGGGCTTCTGGACCCCCCTGTGCTGTCTGACCAGTACAGAACTGATAGCGTTTTTAGAGACTGCAAGATAGAGAAATAGCTTCTCTCCATGGACTGGCTTTGATAAGAGTTCAGGTGAAGCTAGGTATTCCTTCAGCTCTCGAAAGACTTTTTCACACTCTTCTGTCCATTGTAGAGCTCTATTACCCTTCAAGGCTTTAAAGAACGGTAGGCAGCGATCAATGGACTTGGAGATAAACCTACTCAGAGTTGCAATTCTGTCATTCAGAGCCTGAATGTCTTTCTTGGTCTTTGGCGACTCCAGCCCAATCAAAGCCCTAATTTGAGTGGGGTCCACTTCTATGCCTCTCTGGGAGACAATGTATCCCAAGAATTTTCCCTTTGTAACCCTAAAGATGCACTTCGAGGGATTCAGTTTCATCTTGTGTTGCTTCAGGATGCCAAATGTCTGAGCTAAGTGCTGAAGGTGGTTGCTTTTTTGAAGGCTTTTGACCAACATGTCATCAATGTAAAATTCCATGGTACTGCCGATCAAAGGATTGAACATCTTGTTGACCAATCGCTGATATGTTGCCCCAGTATTCTTTAAGCTGAACGGCATCACTCTATAGCAATAGAGACCTCGCTCGGTTATGAATGCTGTCTTTTCCTAGTTTGGAGGGTACATTTGAATCTAGTTATACCTAGAGTAAGCATCCATGACTCATGAGTTCGTGTCCTACAATAGTGTCAACTAGTTGATCTATCCTTGGCAGAGGAAAGCTATCTTTGGGACAAGCTTTGTTGAAGTCTGTATAGTCAACACAGACTCTCCATTTGCCATTTTTCTTCTTAACCAGAACGGTGTTGGCTAGCCATTCGGGGTAAAATACTTCTCGTATCATCTTGGCCTCAAGTAGCCTCTAGACCTCCTCATTGATGACCTGGTGCCGCTTTGGAACAACTGGCCTTCTTTTCTGTCTCACTGGTGGATGGTCGGGATCTATCATCATTTTGTGAGTGATGAGGTCTGGACCTATGCCCTCCATATCCTTTGTTTCCCAAGCAAACACAGAGAGGTTGTTCTTCAAGAATTTTATCATCTCATTCTGCTCGGCAAATGTCAGGTCTGGACCTATCTGCAGATATCGCCCTTGCGATTCCGAGCTGACCAGTACTTTAACGGGGTCCCCTATGGGCTTAGCCCTACTGTCCCTTTCTCTAGGGCTTAGTGGCTCATCAATTTTGGAGGGGCAGTCTTCCGCCTCGTGGTGGTGGGAGAGGACTGGATCTATGCATTCACGAGCGTGCAGTAATTGCTATTTGGAAGCCTTCTCTTTGAGAGTGAGAGCATGACACTCTCTAGAGGTCGACTGGCACCTTCTGATAGAGTAGACAGCCTGATTGTGGACATACTTCAGGCACTGGTGGAAGGTCGAGGTGATTGCTCCCATCTGGTGTAGCTAAGGTCTACCAATTATGACGTTGTAAGGGGACTTGGCATTCAAAACCATGTATTCAGTTATAATGGTCTTTTGTCCATCTCCCTCTCTTGCTGTAGTAGGGAGGTCGATCCTTCCTAATGGGGTACTGAGATTCCCTATCAAATCCTGCCATGATTATGGATGCGGGCTTGATGTCATTGGGGTCGATCTTCATCAGTTCGAGGGGCTCGTAGAATAGAACATTTGCAGAACTCCCTGTGTCCACCAGGACTCTTCGGATCTCAAAGTTGGAGATTTTGAGAGAAATGAAGAGGGCATCACTGTGAGGACAGTGTACTCCTGCAAGGTCTTGATCCAAAAATTGGATCTTAGGTACTGGTCTCAATCTTTTCTCAACATTGGAGATCAGTAGGATGCTAGGAGTAGTTCTGGCCACCCGAGCATACCGTTTTCTTGCTTTGTTGGACATCCCTATTGCCGGGGTGTTCTGCATGGAGGACAAAGATAACCTGATTATTCTGTCAGTTGGGGCTTATTCCTGTCCTTTCCTTTGTTTCTGTCTTTGGTCCTGCCTCTGGTCCGATCTCCTTTGTTGGGGCCTATCATCACGAGGGGTTCTGCCCCCCGTCCTACCTGACAAATTCTTGTAGTCGTTTTCTCCTTATAAGCTGCTCGATTTCATGTTGAAGGGCCTTACATGTATTTGTTGTGTGCCCACGGTCTTTGTGGAAATCACAGTACTTACTCTAGGTCCCGGTAGCTAGGATCGCCTCTTAGTGGCTCTGGCCACCTTATACTTTCGCGAGATCGAATTGGTCGAAGTATGTGAGTTAGGGAAGCATTCAGAGGAGTGAAGGTAGTGAATCCCCTTGGGGCGGCGTTAAACCGAGTTCTGGACACTATTCTTTTTTCTGGGCTTCTTTCCCTTTTCCGGGCTGTAGAAGGGTCCCTCTTCTAATCATCTATCTTCTGGCCATTCCTCTTCGGGTCATCCTTCTGGGCTTGCTCTTTAATCTTTTGGGAGGTATTCTTTGCTTCTTCCAAATTAATGTATTTCCTAGGCCCGATCCATGAGGGCTGCCATGTTAGTAGGAGGGCTCTTTGTTAGTGAATTCCTGAAACCTCCTTGTGCAAGACCAAAGGTCAAAGCAACCACTAGGAAGCTTGAGCCACAATCTATAATTTCAATGAGTTCGGCACTAAAACACACAATGTACTCTCTAAGGGACTCCTTTTTTATTTTTATTTTTACATTTAACAAAAACTCAGGACCCTTCCTCAGCCTTTTGCTGGTCATGAACCTGTCTAGGAAGCGCCTTCCGAACTCATAGAAACTGGTGACTGAGTTCGGTGAAGGTGATAAAACCACTTCACAGTAGTGCCTTTGAGGCTGGTTATGAAGGTGCTGCGCATAAAGGCATCAGAGGCCCCGTCTAGGGCCATGGTATGTTGGTAATGGGATAGGTGGTCCCCGGGGTCCCCAGTTCCATCATAAGGGGTGAACTTTGGGACTACAAATTTCTTCGGTCTTTCTTTTGCCATTATAGTAGGGGTGAACGGCATGGCAAGCCTTCCGAGCAGCCTTGTTAGCTCATCCTGCTTTGGAGGGACTTGATTACCCCTAATTGCAACAGTGCGATTCATAGAGTCCGCAACTTCTTCAGCTCTCCATGGGTCCCTAGGCGGGACTTCTTATGAATCTTGCCTTATCGCTTCAGTTCCCATATGAATGGGATGGACATTTCCCATGGATAGAGGGGGATTTTGGTGCTCCCGAGCTGGAGGAACTGAAGCCGCTTGGGGTTGAGACTTTTGAGGTGCTGGATTTGCTCCTGAAGCCCTTGGGGTTGAGCTCTAGTGGTGCTTCGATAGTGGATATTTGGAGCAAAGGACTAGGAATTCCCCTGCCTAGCGACTGTTGATGGCTGAGGATCTCTGCCAATGTGAGTACCACCCTGGGGGTATATCGAATGATTGTTGGGAATTTCTTCCTAGGGTCCTCCATCTGCGTTGACAGTAGGGGGTTGTGTCCACTAAGCAGCAATATTGACGGGTGGATTTGAAGGATTTGTTTTGTGATTCTAAGTAAGCATTGCCAGAGTTCTGGACATGGCTAGAAGCTGTTCTTGCATCAACTGGTTTTGTCGTTTGATTAGGTCAAGCTCTTGTTGCACAGGATCAATGGTTCGTCTCCTTCCTCGTCCGGCAGGCAAGGCGAGGTTGAGGGTTTTGAGGATTTTGAGCATTCTTCCTTGGTCGGAGATTGGGAGCCATGATCCTCCTAGTGAGAGGGAGGATGAGTTTGTTCGTAAGTAGAGCACTTGGTGGAAAGAATGATTGTTGTTCCCACAGACGGCGCCAAACTGATGCTGCACTTTTTGGCTGGTGTGAACTCCGAACGCTGCTCCTTGAAGAACACTCAAAAAGAAGATCAGAGGGCCACCGGATTGGCTCTGGCGGTAGCCGCTCTGATGCTTAAGTTAATAAAACTGAATTGAAAGATTGTAATGTAAGCCAAAGAATGAGCATAAAAATAAAAGGCGCACCTTAGGGTTTTATTTATAGGCTAGAGATTTCCTTAGTTCATTAGGACTTAGAGCCATGAATATAGGGATTTGATCATCGAAGAATGACAGTTACCATGTTGGATACCGCGCTTGAGAGATATCTGTGAGTGGTAGTTTCCTTATTGAAGACTGTTTCTTTATCTTTTGCTCGATAGGGTAGTAAGGCGGTGATGAGGTCTGAACCCTGTAGAGTGCTCTGAAAGCCTTATGCTCTGGCTTGTGAGTTCTAGGAGAATAAGGGGACAAGTCTGTTCTAGATGTCTGACTATGCTCTGTATGGACGAGCTATGTCTGGTCTGCAGTCATACGTGTCACACTGGAGATTGGTCTGTCACTTTGTGGTAAATCAATATATATATATATATATATTATATGTATTTTTTAATTTTATTGTTTTACTTAAAACTAAATAATAATATAATAAACATGTGATTGTATATGTGACACAATAAGATTGCGATACATGTAAGTAGAAAAAGGTTCCTCTCATTGAATGTGGAGTCAAATATTGTTCATTAATAAATATTAATTAGATATATCTTAAAATTACTAGATAATCTCAAATTATTTATTTAGTTAATTTTTCTTAATTAACCCAACACAATTTGTTGATCTTAACTAGCTTAATCAAGTGATTTATGAAATTAAATAAGAAACACCAGATTTACACGAAAAAACTTTCATTGGACAAAAAAAATCCACAAACTTTTAGAGAACAATTTGCCCAATTACAATACACAAAATGACAACTTGGATTACTATCTTGCTATACTTATATGTGTAGATTACTGCTATTCAATCAATCCTATTGTCCTCCCCCTTTTGATCTAGTCTATCAATTGTCTTTTTAGCTTATTACTTTACCACAACATGCAACATCTCGTAACAATCACAATCCACTTCCATAAATCCATTCTATTGTGTGTAATTGATTGTGTAGTGATATAAAGATGTGTTCTAAAATTCTCTCTTAGGAAAACTTACAAAAACCTTCATGAAAGGAACTACAACATGAATGTACTCACAAGATAAAACAAAAAACCCTCAAACGATTGTAAAGTGTTGTATATACTCTCTTGAATTTGCAAAGATTGTCTTCTTTTAACTAACCAACACAATTTATATACACAATATATAACTCTACTGAAAATTGGATTGCTTAAGCCAATTAGATTCTAAAAAAATAAGACAAGCATTTCGACGGGACTTATGCCAGTTTGGAGGAGACATCTCTCGTATGGATGGTTTAGCTTTTGTTTTACGATTCGTTCCTAATTTGTGTTAGTGACATTAGGAAACTAATTCCTTTCCTTTTTTTTTTTTTATATCTAGGGCTCTCTTTGACTCTCCTATAGAAGGAGGTCCCCTGAACAACTTGTTAATTCAATTCAATATAGAGTGATTATCTCTAACTTTATCATGGTATTAGAGCTTAGACTCTAAATCACTCAAGGCTCCCCTTTGGTGTTCTTCTCATCATCATTCACCGCCTTAGAATAAGATCTGTCTCTCACGGCTCTGATCAGAAGGCCTTCTTTTAGACTTTCAATCATATCAACGGAAAGCACAAAAAGAGTGTTTTCCAATGCCGCAAGAATTTCCCAAAAAGGAGTTTGCATGCACCACCAGAAGGTTCTCCAACCCTGCCCACATGAAGACAGCAGGTTCACGTGCTTTCACGTGCCTCTATAGTCTCTCATGCGCCTCATATGTGCCTTTACGTGCCAATTCACAATCTACCATGCTACGTCAGCTTAACAGTGCACGTGTTATCCACATGTCTGGCATGTCATTGGCCATATCAACATGGACCCACACTAAAGCCACTGTCATCAGTTAAGTTAAAGACACGTTAGTAGCATCGCCACATCATCTAAGGTAACATATTATTACTGATTCAACAGAATTGTTTGCTTGACCGATTTAGGCCTCTATTGACTGGTTCTAAGGGTTTTTCAACTTGTTCTTTCTATTTTTAGGTATGTTTGGTTGATTTCTGCTTCCATATTTGAGTTCTCTTTATATTTTTTTATTGAGGTTCTTTGGCGCCACTATGGACAAGTCTGAGATTGCCCAACCCATTCACGACACTTTGGATGGAACCAACTATACTATTTGGTCTCAATCCACGCGTAGTTTTTTCAAAGGGTGTAAACTTTGGCTCTATGTTACTAGCGATATTACCAAACCCATAAAAGGAGCTTGATACTGATGAGGCCTTTCGTTCTCGCTTGATTAATTGGGATAACAATCATCATTAGATTATTACGTGGTTTCGTAACACTTCAATCCTCTCTATTACAACATTGTTTGGTAGTTGTGACAATGATCCCATTGCTTGGGAAATGCTTACTTCCCATTACATCTCAATGGATGGTTCTCAGTGAGTACTAACTTATGATGGATCTCTACAACTTGACGCACAAACATGGGCAGACTATCAATGATTTCTTTTCCCACATGCAGTTCTTATGTGACCAGTTTTCTCTCTCTCTCTCTCTTCTCTCTCTCTCTTAAATCCATCTTGGAAATGCCTAGACGATGCTCAATTTTTCATTGCATGTAGAGATTAGCATCGTCTCTATTAGTTTCTCATGGCATTGCACAGTGACTTTGAGCTAGTATATGGGTAACTTCTGCATCGCTCACCACTCCCTACATTAAATCAAGCTATCAATGAACTTATTTGAGAGGAAACTCATCTTCAGACATTACGTACCATGTCTGCTTAAACTATGTTAGTTGCCTTTTCTGGTCCTCCTCAACACATTCGGAATTCTTAATAGTCTGGACCTCCTATACGCCTTCAACATTCTCAATTTGGCTGTCCCTTGGCTGTCATTCATCTTCTGGTTCTCCCTCTTTGTTCTTGACAACCAATGTGTCATTATTGTAGACATTATGGTCACATTATTGAGAAATGTTGGCAACAACCACCGTCTACTACTACTATTGTTGATAATACTGAGCTTGCTACATTTGCTACACCTTCGACCAGCATCGAGCCTTCTTTAGGATCCAGTTATACTTTTTCTCCAGCTGACTTGGAGACATTTTTCAATCAAGTTATATCCCGTTCTGGTAATGCATATTCCTTTATCCTCTCAGTTTTGCCAAGTAACTCTTCATCTTGGCTCTTTGATTTTGCCTGTTGTAATCACATGACCTCATCTCTTACTTATTTTTCTACTTATGCTCCACCATCACGTCAATCTGCCATTTGCACAACTGAAAATTCATCTATGTCTATAAAATCTATTAGTAATATTGCTTTATCTCATTTATCTATTCATGATGTCTTTCATGTGCCCACATTATCATTTAATCTCATTTTTGTTGGTCAACTGTATGAATTTGGTTATCGTCTAATCTTTGATTCCTCTGGTTGTGTTGTGTAGGACCCTCGAACAAGACAGATACATGGGACTAAGCGTAAAGTTGGTTGTATGTTTGAGCTATCTTCCTTACATCTTCCAATTTCAGGTGTTCCAGCTGCAGTCTTTTCATTACCATCCATAAACATTTGGCACTCACTGTCTATGTCATGCTTCTTTACCTATAGTCAAATTATTAGTATCTAGATGTTTGTTAAGATTAGTCTCTTCATGTTCTAGTTCTTTTGAATGTGTATCTTGTCAACTTGGAAAACAATTGGCATTGGCATTTAAGAATAATGAGTTCAATGTTTCTGCACCATTTGATCTTGTTCATTCTGTTGTATGGGGTCCTTCATTTACTTCTAGTATGAGTGGCTCATGATATTTTGTGATTTTTGTTAGGTGATTTCTCTCATTATACTTGGGTTTTATTAATGAAATCATGGTCTGAATTGCTTAATATTTATAGTGAATTTGCAAAAAATGATTGAAACCTGGTTTTTCAAGCGCATTAAAGTTTTTCGATCTGATAATGCCTTAGAATACACTTAATTTACTTTTCGGGATATTCTAAAATAATATGGCACAATTTCCCATCTGTCATATCCTGAATATATCACAATAAAATGGTTGGGCTGAACGTTAGTTATGACATATAATTGACACTATTAGACCTATTCTTCATGCTTCATCTGTTCCCACTCCTTTCTAGGGTGAGGCCACTCTTACAGCAGTATACACTATAAATCAACTGCCATCTCCCATTCTTGATTAGTCAAACATCTCATCATCATTTATTTGGCTACCCTTCCTCCTATCAGCATCTTCGTGTGTTTGGTTTTGCTTGTTTTGTCCTGCTCCAGCCTCATGAACATACCAAACTTGAACCTCATTCTAGGTTGTGTTGCTTTCTTGGATATGAAATTGAGCATAAGGGCTACCGCGGCTATGATCCTATTTCTCGTCGTCTTCGGATCTCTCGCCATGTTATATTTTGGGAACATAAACTATTTTGCGAGTTGTCCAAGTTTAACATGACCTCTTTTCCTCAATTCTCTGTTAAGGCATTACTTGAGTCTCTTGTCTTCTCACCTCCTTCCTCTTCTTTTTTTTCTCGAGTCTTCTTTTTTCTAGCATTCCATCCCTGATGACCATACTGCAACGCCTCTTGTGTCTCCAATTCCTGTCTCACCAAAGGATCATGTTGACCTTCCTCTTGATATTTGTTGCTCTGCCAAGGTAAGGTCCCTTTCTTCACATCTTCATGATTATAATTGTTTTCATGCATTAGCAGCCTTATATAAACCTTACTCCTACCGTGAGGCTTCTACTGATCCCCTTCGGTAGGCTGCCGTGAGAAAGAGCTTGATGCATTATTGAAGAATGGTACTTGGGAGTTAGTTGACTTGCCACTAGGAAAGTTAGTGGTAGGGTCTAAATGGATCTATAAGATCAAGAATCAATCTGATGGAGCAGTTGAAAGGTATAAAGCTCGCCTTGTGGCCTGAGGTTTTACTTAAGAGTATGGTATTGATTATGAGGAGACATTTGTTCTAGTTGCTTGTCTCTCTTTCATTCATGCCCTTCTGGCCCTTGCCGCTTCTCGTCAATGGTCTTTTTTCCAAATAGATGTAAAAATGCCTTCCTTAATGGCAATTTACATGAAGATGTATATATGCCGCCTCTTCCCGAGCTTTCTCATTATTTTCACCAAGTTTGTTGACTATATCACGCTCTATATGGCTTGAAGGCAAGCTCATCGAGCTTGGTTACTAATTTAGCAACATTATCTTTTAGCTTAGCTTTTCCAACAACTCTTATGACTGTTCTTTTTATTTTCTGCTCCCCTCATGACACCATTCTTTTGCTGCTCTACGTTGATGATATAATCATCACCGGGGATGATCTTCGTGGCATTCATGAGCTCAAGCACTTTCTTAGTTAATAGTTTGAGATGAAGGACTTAGGTCCTCTTAGTTATTTTCTTGGTTTAGAGATCTCTTCAACCTGTAATGGACTTTATTTGACACAGGCAGATTTGCTCTCACGAGCCAATCTGATCGACCACAAGATCACAGACACTCCTACAGAACCTAATGCTCGGGCTAAATCCTCACGAGGGTGAACTTCTTCGTGATCCCATGTTGTAGCAAGACTTGTGTAACACCCCAAATTACTTAACCGGACATGTTTTGTGTATTGAAAACTGTTTTGGGAATGAAATGTCAGGTTTAGCTAATTTAATGTCTATTTGTAATAGTGATAAAACTCGAATTAGCTAATTATGGGAAACTCGAGAAAATAAAAATCGACATTGGACCATGGTCAATGAAAGATATTCTGAGTAGGAAGTGACAGAAAGAAACCGCACTGAAAAAGGAGTTACGGATTGAAAGTTAAGGCCAAAACAGTGAAACTGGAATTCCGTGACAACTAAACAGGGCCTTAACCAGAAAAATATGAGAAAATGGTCACTTGGGAGGCCAAGGGGAATTGAACCCTTGACCTACCAAGGTAAGTAATTTTGTCCCAAAAAGTTACCAACTAGGCTGTTGGTTACTTTGTGTACATATGCACTAACATATGTATATAACCTCAATTCTTGCCCAAGCCACCACCCAAACTGGCCAATGGCCTTGCATGCATTCCCTACATCATTGCCCTACATCTTCTCCATCAAGTCAATCAGCCACTAACCCCACTAAGGGCAGAGATACACTCATATATATGTGTATAACCCTATATATATATATACATAACTTGCACCAAAGAATTCTCTCTTTAGAGAATTCTGAAATACCAAACAGTGAGAGTGTGTGAGTTCTGTTGAGTGTACGTAGGGTTGGCTGAGAGGGAGAGTATAGAGAGAGAGAGAGAGGAAAGGAAGCTTGTGCATGCATATGTGTTGTGAGAAATTTGGCCATTAGAGAGGAAAGGTGAAGGCTTGAGGATTGCAGTGCATGACCTGAGGGAGTCGAGGGATATTGTGAGAGGTCTGGGTCGAGCCATAACCGAGAAAGACAGCACTGTGAAGGTAAAGTTCCAAATTATCTTCAATTCTTGTTTTGTAAATTTTGGAACTGTTTGATAGAAATAGACTGCATGCATGTTTTATTCTTGATCCTAGGAATTATTCTGAGTGTATTGCATGGCTTAGAGGTGTCGGATAAGTGCAGAAACCATGGAAACCGAGCTGACCTCCATTAAAGGACCTTGGAATACCAGGTCTGATTCGACCATAGCAAGTTTAGGATTTTGAGTATTGGGACTCAAAGTAGACCCCAAGAGGATCTCAAAAACGTACCTACGCAATCCTGGAACTCACCACAGCCCCTCGGATTTCAAATTTTACCTACGGGTTTAAAATCCAATCCGTTAAAACACGAGACTAAACTGAAAAATGAAGATAGGGTCTTGATCCTTATGGTCTGTAGGTCACGTAGCTTCAAACCACACACAAAATGGTTGAGAAATGAGGATGCTAGATCGTGTTACAGGTCACGGTTATCCTCTTGAAAACAGAACCTGTTAGAGTGATTCGATGCTTGAGATCGATGTTAAATGGTTGGTATAAAATACAGAAACCGAATGGAGTCGAAAACAGCAAGAAACCGTGTCCAAATCATCACGAAAATGGAAGTGAAAATCTGCAGAAATTAGGGCAACTCCGAGTCATTCGATAGGGAAGACAGAGTTGACTCGACCGAGTTGACCGAGTCAAGTCGAGTTGGCCCAGTCGACTAGGACACGTGTCTGTCCAGGAGACGGCCACCACATTAATTAAACTGCGTCGTTTTGGAATACTGGTTTTTAAATTATTTTAGGGCTTGACGTCATCATGACGTCAGCAGTGTGAACAACCGGTCAGAACCGGACTGAACCGGACCGGTTCAGTTGCAAAGAGACTGAACCCTTTGGTTCAGTTTTGAACTTTTAAATATTTACAAACTGACCCCTACTGTTTAACAGAATTACACTATGGCCCTCATTTTGAAAATCTTATCCAATTATACCCCTGAAAAATTAATTAAAATAATAAAATAATTATTTAATTATTTTATTAAAAGGAATAATTACCATATTGCCCCTAGACCTTAAACAAGTCAAACGAAGTCCGAATTTAATAATTGAATAGTGTAATCTTACTATTTCGGGCATTCCGGACTCAATGGCTGAGTCCGATTTGTGAAACCAAGTCCCGAAAAATACAGACATGTGAAGGGTAAATGACCGTACTGCCCCTAATGACACATAGGGCCAGATTACACTGAAGGATAGTCCATTTTAACTATGTTGGACATTCCGGACTCAATGGTGAGGTCCGTAATAGCAAATAGAGTACCGAAAAATACGACATATGAAATTACCATAATACCCCTGACACTGTACAAGGCCTAAATGAAGTCCGATTAAAACGGAATTAATACCAGTGGTAGACCTGACACTTGTGAGATTATATACATGATTAGATGACGAATCCGAGACAGAAATTATGTGACGGCAAAATGACCGAAATACCCCTGATATACCCGAACCCAGATTTAAAAGCCAAGAGAGTCTAAATTGACTTTCTTCGACCTTCCGAACTCAATGGTTAGATCCATATTATGAAAATCAGAACCGATAAATGTGTGAAGACACTGAAACCCTAAGCCAAATGCTTAAGAGGTAAGACCTATGAACTAGCCACTATAAGTTAGTTCCATGAAACCCATCATAGGGTAGACTTACTCAGTCTAAGGTCATGAGTTGATAAATCTCTATGAATTGTTTTAGGCTTAAGGAGAAAAAGAGGAAGGCTCCGTTCATAGCTTCAAACTTGAATATTGAAGGTGAGTAACTTCTGACACTACTTAGTTACTGCTCCTTGATTTGCTAAATTATTTCGGATATCATATGTTTTAAATGCAATTGTTTTAAATGCATGCTTTTATCACCGATGACATGGTTTTTAGTTTCTCAAATGATTAACTATACTTCTGATTGATATGCTAGCTCCCTGAACCGTTTATCTGTTTTGATCTATTGAACTTGACTTGGATTTATTGAACTATTAATTCCAAACTGATTTAATTACCATGTGATTTAAGCAAAGATTGAATTCGAAACTCTTGCCTGGATATCTGTGTTACTCACTGGGCTTTTTAAAGCTTCATTCCATTATTTTAATAATTTCAGGGGAACTCTCAGATGGACAGGTTTAGCAAGGTTCAGGACTTAGGGGGAAAATGTTGGAGACCCTCAGATAAAATGATAACCCATTTTTGTGAATCTATACCATTTTTGTACTTTTGTGTAACTGAACAGATTATGACCTTTTGTGGTGAAAATGTTTTGTAATCTTGATTATGATAGGACTGACTATGATGTATCCTGAATGCTCTGCCAAGTATATATGTATGCATTCTCTTGTGAAAATTCCGCTGCTTAAATTATATATGTCGAATGCATTATGCTTGGGATTTATATCGGAATGGTCTGTGGTTAGGATTATCGTCGGGGTGTTGCTTTCAAAAAAAAAAAAACTGATAAAACCCGATGGGTGCCTAACTGGCCTTTGTCACGTGCCCCAAATCCGCACAGGGTGGGTCTGGGGGATGTGACAACTTGGTTGGCTGTCTGGTCTATCTTACTATCACTCATCCTGACATCTCCTATGTTGTTCATTAAGTGAGTCAATTTATGGCAGCACCTCGCTCAACTCACTTTGCTGTTGTGTTTCGCGTCCTTCGTTATCTTAAAGGAACTCTGTTTCATGGGCTTCACTTTTCTTCCCAATCTTCTTTTCAACTCGGTGCCTACATTGATGCAGATTGGGCAGGGGACCCTATAGATCACCGCTCCACTATTGGTTACTGTTTTCTACTCGACACTTCTCTTATTTCATGGCATAGTAAGAAACAACCTATTGTTGCTCGATCCAGTATCAAGGTTGAGTATCGTACTTTTGCTGATACTACTCCAAAACTTCTTTGGTTGTGTGGTTGTTACAGGACATGGAGGTCTTTCTTCCTACAACCACTCCTATCTACTGAGATAATTGAAGTGCCATTTAGATTGCGCATAATGATGTGTTTCATGAATGGACAAAACATATAGAGATTGATTGCCATTTCTTCCATTATCATTTTCTTTAGGGATCTTTTCAGCTTCTCTCCATTTGTTTTCCAGATCAGCTTGCAGACTTGTTTACCAAATCTCATCATCCAAGATGTTTTTGAGATCAGTGTTTTCTTTACTTGCTTTTACTGTATCGAAGAAGCTTTTGCCATTGTTGGATTTGTGCATCTTGAAGCTTGAAAAGTGCTTATTGTCTGAGGCTTTGGTTTAGAACATGTTCGACTAGTCTTCCCTTTGTTTTCATTTTTACAATTAAGAATTCCATCTTCCCTATTTTCTTCTTACGAAATGCTTGCTTCTTTTTCGTCTTCTGGTACTGGTGACTGGCATAGGGAGCTCTTTGGGGGCGACTGTGTTGTCTGACATGAAAAATGTAAGTAGTCATTCCGTCGATTAGTACCGAAAATAGGTCTATAGGATCCCCTCATAGTTCTGAGGTTAGGATAGTTGATGCCTTTATAGAGCCCAGAAATAGGGTTAGGGAAGCTTTGGTAGGCCTTCCCAGAGAGAAGAGGGATGAAAGTGCTGTTACCCTAGAGCCTGTTAGATGAGTAGAGGGTGAAGTACAACTTCCCCTTAAATGTCACATGTAGGGTACCGAGCCCCCTAGATCGCCCTTATGATATTGAAGATGGTGAGATCTGTGTCTATCTCGCTTGGTTCGAGATGGGGTTAAGGCTTCCACTCCTTGATTTAGTTAGGCAATTCTTCTGTTGGTTAGATATTTGCCCTACCGACCTTAACCTTAATAGTTGGTGGCATCTCCTAGGATTCATAGTGCTAAGGTATCTGAACGATGTAAATGTGTCGGTCGATTTGATCCATAATAATAGGGATCTGAAGTATATGAGGTTGGAAGGCCTCTTCTATATGTCTTTGATAGGGGGTTCAGACCTCTATCCTCTGTACCCACTTCTAATAAAACTTGGAAGAAGTGGTACTTCTTTGTTGGTGGAGGATGGGAGTGTGCAGACTTCCAGAGCCATATCTCAACATTCCCCCGAAGTACGGGGTTCAATGGTGACACCCTATTTTCTTATAATTGTTATTGCTCTGTTTTATAATTTCTATTCCGAATTGCTCAACTAATGTGCTTGTTTCTCCTGTGCAGATAAGAGTGCTTGGAGGAGGTCCATTTTTATTACCGACCTTCAAGACCAGTACCGTCAGCTCCTCAAGACTTTTAATCGAGCTAACACCGTTATCATTACCCCAGAAAATCTGATGGCTGCAAAAACCCGTACTGAGGAGCTCAAAAAAAATTGATGATGAAGTGGACCTTAGAGCCTAGAGCCACAGTCGATGGGGGAGGCTTCTCCCTAAGTTGAGCCTGAGCCTCCTCTACAAGTGAAAACGAGGAGGCTGATCTCCAGTTCTCCCGACCATGCCCCTTCTGAGGGCGAGAGGGAGACTCTCCTCCCTATCACGATGGTTCCTCTTACCCCCGCCATTCGAACAAGCAAGGGGAAACCATCCAAAGCTTCCGAAGATATCGGCTATCAAGTTGCTAAGAGGGCCCTGAAGCAGTTCTGGGATAAGGGTCCTCAGAAGTTCAAGTCACAGAAGCCAGAGAAGTTACTGGTCGAGCTTGCCTCCCTTCAGATCTAGGTAACTTCTGATTTCTCCTATTTTCTCCCTCTTTTTCTTTCATTATTACTGACTTTCCTATTTTGTATCCTACAGTGCATGCACACCCTTGTAGCTCTAACAGATACTTTTCCAAATTCAGAAGAGATTGACAAACTTCAAACTGAAATTGGATGAGGTTAGGCTGCAGCTTGGTACGACTCAATCTGCAACTCATGCTGCCGAGGAGAAGTTGAAGGAGGCCAATGTTTCTTTGGCTATTCTGGAATCTAAGAGGGACCTTCACAATCAGGAGGCAGAAAGACTTCGGTTGGAGATGCATGATCTTCAGTTACCTCTATGATTAGAAGCTCCAGGATGTAGTTGATCATGCCAAGGTCGAAACTGAGGGAGGAAGTTGAAAAAATGGGTGACGAGCTGATTCAATTTGGCTTTGACAACTTCCGATCCAAGTTTCTTGCCAAGTTCCCAGACTTTAACTTGTTGTCGATTGTGAATCCTGGAGCTGCTCCTCCTGATGCTGTTGCTTTGAGCAAGGATGCCAAAGCCACCCCTTCTGAACTTCCCGTAGCTGAGGGGCCTGCCTCAACTGAAAAAAGTTTAAGATTTCTAATGTATAATTTTTCTGTTTTTGAACTTCAATGTACTGGAACGTATTTATTAATAGAACCTCCTTTTTTTTCAGAGCTTTGAATGTCTTTGTCCTTTTGATCTATCGCACTTGTGAATTTTGAGAATTGTTTGTGAATGCCAAGCATATTCAGTACTGTCCCAGGTTATTGCTGCTTTGTAGTAGATGGGCTCCAGCCCTTAAAACTTGCAATTATAGCAAGTAAAGCTGTTCAAGAACCATTTGTACTTCTGGGTCCCTCCTTCCGAGCAAAGAAACTTGTAATAACCTGAGTTAATTTAATAAGGAAATGTGCTGATGACTGGGTCTTCCAAAGTCAAAACAGAACACGAAGAATAGAATAAATAATTAAGTGTGCGTCTGAAACAGGAGGCATTTGAATTTGAACTTGTACTGAATAACCTGAACAACAGGTTTTGTGAAAGCTAACTTTTCAGGGTTTAACTACCCAGCCAAAAGACTTGTAATAATAACTGGACTAGTAGTATTTGAACAAATCTTTGATAATCAGCACCTCTATTCTCAGAACAAATCTCTAGAACTTATCGTTAAGAACTTAAGCAACCTTTTTCTGAGCAGTTTTAATGATTTGGACCAGACTTAAGGGTCAGACATGAAGTCTGTATATTAAGATGGACCAGAAAAGAAGTATGTACATTAAGATAGACTAGACACGAAGCCTGTACATTAAGATGGACCAGACACGAAGTCTATACATTAAGATGGACCAGATACGAAGTCTGTACATTAAGATGGACCAGACATGAAGTTTGTATATTAAGATGGACCAAACACGAGGTCTGTACATTAAGATGGACCAGACACGAGGTCTGTGCATTAAGATGTAAGATGGATCAGACACGAGGTCTGTACATTAAGATGGACCAGACATGAGGTCTGTGCATTAAGATGGACCAGACACGAGGTCTGTGTATTAAGATGGAAACACTTCATGTGATACTTTAAGAAAGAAGGAATCTTTATTGATAATACTTCCGTAGTTGTTCTATAATCCAAGGCCTGGGAACAGGTTTCCTATCCATGTTCTCTAACCAGTAAGTGGTAGGTCTAACAGTCTTTGTTACTCTGTAAGGGCCTTCCCAGTTGGGTGATAACTTCCCCATAGTGGGATCCTTGGTGTTCGAAAAAACTCTTCTTAAGACAAGATCTCCAACCTAAAAGCTATCAGGTTTTAGCCCTAGTTTAGAGTTACTGGCCATTCTGTGCTGATATGCTTCCATCCTGATCTTGGCTTGCTCCTTCTTTTCTTCAAGTAGGTCCTAAATTCTCTGCGAGCTGCTGATCATTGGCCTCTTGGTTGAAAGCTTCAGTCCTCAGGGTAGGCATACCGATTTCAACAAGGATCACTGCTTCGGAACTGTAGGCAAGTGAAAAAGGAGTTTCCGAGGTTGGTGTTCTTCTAGTTGTTCTGTAGGCCCAGAGCACTCCAGGGAGTTCTTTTACCCATCTCCCTTTGGCCTCTTCCAACCTCTTCTTAAGAGCATCAATGATTGTTCGGTTAGTGACCTCTGCTTGCCCGTTGGCTTAGGGATGTCCAGGAGAGGAAAAATGTTGATTGATATGCAGGTTTTGGCAGAATTTCTTGAAAATTTTACCAGCAAATTGTGTATCGTTGTTTGAGACGATTACGCATGGTATGCCAAACCTGTAGACTATATTCTTCTAAGTGAAACTCTTGACTTCTTTCTCAGTAATGTGTGTTAGTGGCTCTGCTTCCGCCCATTTGGAGAAGTAGTCAATGGCTACTAGTAGATATTTCCTGTTCGGTGTGGCATTAGGTAATGGGCCTATGATGTCCATCCTCCACTGAGCAAAAGGCCATGGGCTGGTGATAGGAATGAGCTCATGGCGAGGCTGGTGTTGGTAGGGAGTGAGTCTTTGGCACTTGTCACACTTCCGAACGTATTCCTTAGCCTGCCTCAGCATTCCAAGCCAATAGTAGCCTTGCGTTAGAGCTCGGTGTGCTATGGTTCTGCCCCCATTATGGTTTCCACATATTCCTTCATGCATTTCTGCTAGGACATACTGAGACTCTTCTGGAGATAGGCATCTCAGCAAGGGTTGAGAATAAGACCTTCGGTAAAGCCTCTCATTCATAATGAGGTACCAAGCTGCCCTGATTCGGATCCTTCTTGCCTTATTCTTGTCTTTTGGGAGGAACCCTCATTCCAGGTACTGAAGGATGGGAGTCATCCAGTTTGGGGGTTGCTCAAAAGTTTGGGCAACTTGGACCTCCTCTATGCTTGGCCTTGACTGATGGGAGATTTTTAGCGTAGGAATCTTCTTCTGACTTCAAGGTGAGATGCCATGTTTGCCAAAGCATCAGCTTTGCAGTTCTGGCCTCTTCTATTTTTTGGATAAAGAATGCTTGGAAGGAGCGTTTCAGTGAATTAACACGTTCTGAAATACCGAAGCATCCTACTATCTTTGATGTCAAACTCTCCCAGAACTTGGCTCACCACCAATTGGGAGTCAGAGAAGACTTCAAGGTTCTGAGCCTCACATTCCTGTGCTAGCTTCATCCCCAGCACAAGGGCTTCGTATTCTGCTTCATTATTAGAGGCTCTGAACCCTAGGCTAACTACATTTTTATCATGAGCCCATCAGGGGATTGTAATACCAAATCGACACTAGAACCACGGTCAGTGGATGATCCATCAGTGTAAAGCTGCCATGCTCCCAAATTTTTGCAAAGTTGTGCCCTGTCTTGCAGTGCTGGGGTAAACTCAACAACAAAATCGGCCAAGGCTTGCCCTTTAATTGAGATCCGTGGAACATAGGATATGTTGAACTCCCCTAACTCCACAGACCATTTGACTAATTGTCCCTGAGACTTCAGGCTTCCTTAGTACTGACTTTAGGAGGTAGGCAGTTGGAATTTCAATAGGATGAGCCTGAAAATAGGGTCTGAGCTTCCATGCTGAGGTTATTAGGGCAAAAAACAATTTCTCAATCTCTGTGTACCTTCTTTCCGTGTCCAGTAAGGCCCTGTTGACATAGAATATGGGCTTCTGCACTCCCTTGTCCAGCCTGACCAAAACAGAACTGACAGCGTTTTTGGAAACTACAAGATAGAGAAGTAGCTTTTCCCCCTGGACTAGCTTCGACAAGAGTTCAGGTGAAGCTAGGTATTCCTTCAGTTCTTGAAAGGCCTTTTCACACTCTTCCGTCCACTGTAGAGCCCTATTACCTTTAAAAGCTTTAAAATAGTAGGCAGCGATCAATAGATTTGGAGATAAATCTACTCAGAGTTGCAATTCTGCCATTCAGAGCCTGAATATCTTTTTTGGTCTTCGGCGACTCCAGTCCAACCAGAGCCCCAATCTAAGTGGGATCTGCTTTTATACCCCTCTAGGAGACAATGTATCCTAAGAATTTTCCCTTCGTTACACCAAAGGTACATTTTGAGGGATTGAGCTTCATCTTGTATTGCCTTATGATGTTAAATGTTTGAGCCAGGTGCCAGAGGTGGCTACTCTTCCGTAGGCTTTTGACCAGCACATCATCAATATACACTTTCATGGTACTGCCGATCAAAGAGCTGAACATCTTATTAACCAGACGCTGGTATGTAGCCCTAGCATTTTTTAGTCCGAACGGCATCACCCTATAGCAATAGAGACCTCGTTCGGTTATGAATGCTATTTTTTCTTGGTCTGGAGGGTACATCTGTATTTGATTATATCCTGAATATGCATCCATGTAGCTCATAAGTTCGTGCCCTGTAGTAGCATCAACTAGTTGATCTATTCTTGGCAAAGGAAAGCTATCTTTGGGACAAGCTTTATTGAGGTCTATATAGTCGACACAGACTCTCCACTTACCATTTTTCTTCTTGACCAGAACGGTGTTGGCTAGCCAATCAGGGTAAAATACCTCTCGTATCATCTTGGCCTTAAGCAGTCTTTGAACTTCTTCGTTGATGACCTGATGTCGTTCTAGAGCGAGTGGTCTGGATCTACCATCAATTTATAAGTGATGAGGTCTGGATCTATACCCTCCATATCCTTTGTTTCCCAAGCGAACACAGAGAAGTTGTTCTTTAAAAATTCTATCATCTCATCCTGCTCGGCAGGTGTTAGGTCTGGACCTATCTGCAAGTAGCACCCTTTGGATTCCGAGCTGACCAGTACTTTAATGGGGTCCCCTATGGGCTTGGCCCTGTTGTCCTTTCCTCTAGGGCTCAATGGCTCATCAATTCTAGAAGGGCAGTCTTCTACCCGTGATAGTGGGAGGGGACTGGATCCACACATTCACGAGCGTGCAGTAATTGCTATTTGGGAGCCTTTACCTTGAATGCGATAGCATACATTCTCTAGAAGTTGGTTGGCATCCTCTGATAGAGTAGACAACCTGATTGTGGACGTATTTTAGGCATTGGTAGGAGGGTAGAGGTAACTGCTCCCATCTGGTGTGGCCAAGGTCTTCCAATTATGACATTATAAGGGGATTTGACATTCAGAACCATGTACTTAGTTACTGTGGTTTTTTGTCCATCTCCCTCTCCTGTTGTAGTGGCGAGGTCAATCCTTCCCAACGGAGTATTGAGATTTTCGTCAAATCCTGCCATGATTACGATAGTGGGCTTGATGTCACTGGGGTTAAGCTTCATTTGTTTGAAAGGTTCGTAGAATAATACATTCGTCGAACTCCTAGTATCCACGAGGACTCTTCGAATCTCAAAGTTGGCAATTTTGAGGGAGATGACAAGGGCATCACTGTGAAGACAGTGTACCCCTTCAAGATCTTGATCCGAGAACTAGATCTCAAGTACTGGCCTCAATCTTTTCTTGACATTAGAGATCTGTATGATACTAGGAGTAGCTCTGGCCTCCCGAGCATATCGTTTTCTTGATCTATTGGACGTTCCCGTTATCGAGGAATCTACATGAAGGACGAAGATTACTTGGTTGTTCTACCGTTGAGGCTCATTTCGACCTTCCCTTTGCTCCTGTCTCTAATCAGGCCTCTGATCTGGCTTCTTCTGCTAAGGCCTATCGTTGCGGGGGTTCTGCCCCCCGTCTTGTCTGACAAATTCCTGTAGTCGTCCTCTCCTTATAAGCTACTCAATTTCATGTTTGAGGGCCTTACATGTGTTAGTTGTATGCCCACAGTCTTTGTGGAAATCACAATACTTGCTCTGGTCCCTATAGTTGGGGTCACCTTTTAAGGGCTCTGGCCATATTATATTTTCCCGAGATCTGACTTGCCGAAGTATGTTGTTTGGAGAGGTATTCAGAGGAGTAAAATTGGTGAACTCTTTTAGTCCTGAATTATATGCAGTTCTGGGCACCATTCTTTTTTTCTGGGCTTTTGACTCTCTTCCTAGCTGTACTAGGGTCCCTCTTCTGGTCCTCCTTATTTGGTCATCTTTCTGGGCTTGCTCTTTAATCTTTCGGGAGGTGTCTTTTGCTTCCTCAAGGTTAATGTATTTCCTGGCTCGATCCATGAGGGCTACCATGTCGCCAGGGTTTTTTTTCTTTCAAAGAATCCCTGAAGCCTCCCTGTGCAAGACCAGAAGCCAGAGCAGCTACAAGGAAATTGGGGCTGCAATCTATAACCTCAGTGAGTTCGGCATTGAAGCGCATGATGTACTCTCTGAGGGACTCCTCCTTAGTCTGTTTCACATTTAACAAGAATTCAGGACCCTTCATCGGCCTCTTGTTAGTCATGAACCTATTCAGGAATCGCCTACCGAGCTTATAGAAACTGGTGACTGAGTTCGGTGGGAGGTGATGAAATCACTTCAGGGTAGTACCCTTGAGGCTGGTCATAAACGCTCGGCACATAAAGGCGTCGGAAGTGCCATGTAGGGCCATGGTGTGCTGGTAATGGGAAAGGTGGTCCCCCGGATCCCCTGTCCCATCATAAGGAGTAAACTTTGGGACAACGAATTTCTTTGGCCTCTCCTCGGCCATGATAGCAGAGGTGAACGGTGTGGCAAACCTTTCGAGCAACCTGGCTAACTTGTCTTGTTCTAGAGGGATTTGAGCACCCCCCATAACAATAGTTCGGTCCATAGACTCTACAACTTCTTCAGCTCTTTGTGGGCCTCTAAGAAAGATTGGTTGCTACGACTCAAGCCTTGCGGCTTTAGGGCCTATATGGATAGGATGATCCAGGCCCATGGCCAGAAGATTACTTTGGTCCTCCTGGACTGGAGGTGCAGGAGCTACTTGAGGTTGGGACTCTTGTGGTGCTGGATTCACTCCCGAAGCCCTAGGGGTTGGAGCCCTAGTGGTGCTTCAATAATGAACTTCTGGGATAAAGGCTGGTATCCCTCTACCTACGATTGTCGATGCCTAGGGATCTCCATGAATATAAGCGGTAGTAGGAGGTTGTGTCCTTTGACCAGTCGCGTCAATTAGTGGATTCAAAGGATTAGTTTCACGATTCTGAGTGAGCATTGCCAGAGTTCTGGACATGGCTAGAAGTTATTCTTGCATCAACTAGTTTTGTTGTTTGACTTGGTCGAGCTTTTGTCGCATGGGATCATTGGTTCGTCCTCTTCCTCGACCAACAGGCAGTCGGGGTTGAAGGTCTTGAGGATTTTGAGTATTCTTTCTCAGTCGGAGATTGGGAGCCATGATCCTCCGATGAGAAGGAAGATGGGTCCGTTCGTAAGTAGAGCACTTGGTGGAATAAACAGTTGTCGTTCCCATAAACGGTGTCAAACTGATGACGAAGTTTACAACCAAAAAAAAAATAAAAAAATAAAAGTTAATTTGGATTCACTGGGGGAATGGAAGAGATGGGCACCGCATCCTCGACCACTTGATCTTGGGCTAGTTGCTCGGATGAGTTCGGTACAGATTCCTCTACCACCACCTCCTCCAGCTTAGAGATATCCAGAGCTGGGTATAGCTTTTGGATCTTCTTTCTGCATAGGAGGTAGCCAAGGTCTACGAGTTCTCTTCCCATAGAGTTAACCAGCCCCATCATCCCAGCCTTGGTTGCTACCTTAGTAGCCGCCTTAACCTCTTCGATTTTCCTAGCCTCGGCTTCTTTGAATTTTTTCTTTAAATCATCCAAGCTCTGGCGGTATTTGTCCCTCTACGTAAGCATAGCATCTCTGGTTTGCGACACCTCTATGTGTTTCCCTTGAAGGGCTTCGTATTTTGTCTCCAGAGCATGGACTTTGCTTTGGGATGCCGCAAGATCAGAATGCGCTACAGTCAGTTCGGACTGAGCTGCCTTTACGTTCGACTGGGCCACTTTCAGTTCGGAGTGGGTCTTCTTCAGTTCTACTTGAAGGCTGCTTACCTTCTTGGCTTGGCATATCGATCCATAAGGACGCCCATAGCTCGGAGGTCCTATAAACAATAAACAAGTACAATCAATACAAAAATTACATGTATGCTCGGGGATCTTACCCTAGCATGACCCAACATCAGCTCGCTAATAACCTGCCTCGAGCTCCTACCCTGAAAACCAGGAGGAAGCGCCGTTTTAAGGGCTAACTTTATTGCCTCAGAACCCGAAGGTGCCTCAGCCGGATTGATCGAAGCTGAGCTTGATCCTTCTTGGGGAACGGTCAGGGCTGGGGGGTTAGAATTCTGAGCTGTTGAGCCAGTCCTCACCTCAGCCGACGAGAGAGCTTCGGGTCGGGGGACCTCGGTGGTCTCTTGCATGGGTACCTCGGAAGCTCCACAAGAAGCTCTTGATATCACCCTCCTCTTCTTCTGGGCCGGTTGGGGAGCTGTTGAAGACGTTGGTCTCTTGGTTGGTGTGGGTGCCGTCGAAGAGGCCGGTCCCCCGATTTTTGCTTTGAGAGGGGCAAGAGGAGCGTATCCAGACAATATCGACTTCTTCACTGCTACAGCGTCTTCTTTTGTTAAATCGGCCGCCATCAAATTCTTAGAGGAAAGGATTTCATAATGGGGTCAGATGGTGGGCTGCAGAAGTCGGCGATACTTCTCCTCGATCTCAGGAGTGAAAAGCGCCATTTTCCACTTCCTTCTATCTACAAAACAAATATAAGGAAAATATGTTCAAATGATCGAAATAGCGTGAAGATAAAGACAAAAATTGACGTATACAGATTTGAGATCTGAAGGCTTACCCCTTGGACCTGTGTGCCAAGGGAAAAGACTCATATGATTTTCATAATCTTCTCGTTCCCAGCCTCCCCTCATAAAGAAGTACCACTTCTTCCAAGTCTTGTTGGAAGAGGGTACCGAAGTCAGAGGTCTGAACCTCTGATCAAAGGATATGTAATACAGTTCCTCATAACTGAGATATTTCATATCCATTTGACTACGAACCCGGTCCAGATCTACCTGGACCTCATTGAGGTGACCTAGGACTATGAAAGCCAAGAGTTGCCTCCAACTGTTCACATTCAGCTCGGCAGGGCATATGTTGAACTATGTGAAAAATTCAACAAAAAGAAGGTGGAAGGGAAAGCGTACACCTAAATCAAACCACTCAAGATAAGCACAGATTTCACCCCGTCTTGTATCAGAGGGGCGATCTGATGACTTAGGGACCCTACACGTAACATTCTTTGGAAATTTATATTGTTTCCTAAGGGATTTTAAAATTTCCTTTGTCATAGCACTCTCTCCCTCCTCTCTTTGAGACGTACTAGCCTCCTTATCGCTAGACCCCGAAACAGACTCAAAAGATGAAGAAGATGAAGCAGAAGCAGAAGAGGAAGGACCATCTTCACCAATTGTTTCTAACTTAACCCTAACTTCCTCCCTGTCAGAACTAGACATGGTTGACAGAAGGGTTTTGGAAAAATACGTAAAGGAAAAAGAAGAAGAAGAATGAAATAGACAAGAATAGAGAGAAACTAGAAATTACCAGAAAGAGAAGGCTAGAACTCAGGTTACGATGGCCGGAATCCGTTCAAATGTTGGCTAAAATCGCGCTTCTTGCTAAGGAGAACGTTCGAACAAAGCTTGAAAAGTATTTTGAAATCAGTAAACAGATTTCAAACGCATCCCTCCACTATTTATAAAAAACCGCCATTTAATACCTTGGATAGATGAAACGACTTCATTTAAATGTCTCAAAAAACCAAAAAATGGCTGTAGTAATCATGGTCTCGATCACCCAAAACGATAACACGTATGGTGATAAATACGGCGGCTGTCGTCCCCTCAGAATATGGAACCACGCATTAAATTGGTAAGAGCATGTGATCCTGTGGAAACCCTAGCCTAAGTTCTGTATGCATGCTCAGAACTAAGGCGTGGGGGGGGGGGGAGTAGCTGATGCGCCAAAAATATCCCAATTAATCAATATATGACACGTGTCTAGCTTTGTTCTAAAAAGGTCATAAGATAATCAGGTATACCGATCTGATGTTAGTAAGGAAGACCCAGGAATTGTAAACACATGCTATACCAATCTCGCTTCTACCACCTCGGTCTACCGACCTCATGGTGATAAGACAGATATGGACAAGAAATGATGACGCGAGTAATTATGGTAAAATTGCCGCCTTCTGACATACAGCATACCCTAGTTCTGCAGAAAGGCGAAAAGGGGTTCCTACCCTTGCAAAGCAGCATGGCCGGTAGCAACTGTGACGTATGTAATCATGATGAAATAGCCCCACCGCTTGGCACAAGATTTGATATTCATAGCAGCTTATAAATAAAATGGGGGAGGTACGTAAAAGAAAGATCTCTCGCTCTCTCTCTGGCTATCTTTATCATTCTTTTCAAGATTATCATCTGAAAATATACATTTCTATCTCCTCTAATTTAACCATCGGAGTGGCTACCACCGGAGCCCTCCCCGGTGGCAATCTAATTTTGTTCTTATTCAGGATATGCATCAAGGAGGGATTTGAGCTTTGACGAAGTCGAAATCTGCAGCATCAATATGTAGACAATATATATATATATATATCTATATATGACATCTATACACAATATACTATATATGTATACAATGCATACATATAGTATATATAGTACATATATATATATATATACATAATACAGTATGTATAATGCATACAATATATATATACACACAAATAATACAGTACATAATATATATATATATATACATATATAATACAGTACATAATACAGTGTATAATATAGTATATATATACATATTAATTTTTAAAAAAAAAATTAGTGAGAGTTCGGTTCTCGAGTTAGTTCGATTTATCCGAATTTTAAACCGAAACCGAACCGACCCAATTTTTTTTAGAACCGAATTAACTCAATCCATTGAGGTCAGGTTTGGGTCGAGTTGGCTCCATGGTTCTAAATTTTTTTGTGCACCCTTAATGGGTTTTAATAATTTGAAATGAACATTAACTTAATTAAGCACTTTGTGAAAAATTTATTAGCGAACTCCCCAATTTTTAATTTTTAATTTTTGGTAAGTGGGCATTCACGTAATTAAGTAGAAAACAACGGATTATTTGTTGGACGTCTATTTGTTGCTTACACGCTCAAGCCATCCAAAGCCCCTTATATTTGACTATGATACAGTTGGATAGAAGCAGAAGCAGAAGCAGAAGCAGTTGCCAATTGAGGTCGGCTTTGATTGAGATCCGACACAAATTAAGCATTGTATTCTCTATTCTTCATGTTTTTTCATAGCTATTAATTGTTGTTTTTGTTTTTCCTTGAATAATTTCAAGAAAAATACTGATGCTATTTAGTTACCAGTTTTTTTGTTGATCAAAGGAAATGGGTTACTGGAAATCGAAGGTCCTTCCAACGATCAAGAAGGTTTTTGAGAAAAACGGCACCAAGAAGGCGGCTGCTGCTGCTGAAGTTTGCAAGTCATTCGATGCCTCTAAGGTCTCTCTTCTTTTAATTTTTTATTACACTCCAAAAGAATGTTCTCAATTAATCATTTGTCACCAAGCTAGCTATAAATAATTTATTTGATGAAATTCAGGAAGAGTACAGTAAGGAGTTTGAAGAAAAGAAGAACGAGCTACAACCTAAAGTTGTTGAAATCTATGAAGCTTCATCAGTTGAGATCAAGGTTATATATGGATAAAATTAACCATATGTATATATACATACATGCATGTATATTCCAAAGTAACTCAAACACTAATATCTTTTCTGTGTCTAAACGAAACTGCAGACTTTGGTGAAGGAACCAAAGGACGAAGGTCTAAAGAAGCACTCCGTTGCAGTTCACAAGTTCCTCGATCAGCTCGTCAAAATTGGTATCCTTATATATATTTTCCTTTCATACCTATATATATATATATATATAATCTTTAGCATGCATATATATTAAAGTACCTAAAATATTTTCAGAGTTTCCGGGGTCGAACACAGTACACGAAGCATCTTCAAAGTATGGACCAGCGTTGGTTCCGGGCCCAATTTTCTTTGTATTCGAGAAGGTCTCGACGTTCATCGTTACAGAAGAGAGAGTGGAAGTGGAGCCACCCCCAGCTGATCAAGAAGAAACAAGTGGCAAGGAGAAAGAGAAGGAGATAGTGGTTGAAGAAGAGGAGAAAGAAGAGGTTGTGGTTCTGGTAGAGGCTGAGAAAGTGAACCAAGCTGAGCCGGCCCTGGCCACGGCCACCACAGAACCGCCAAAGGTGGAAGAAGCAGAGCCACCAAAACCTTGACGACATTAAGACTACTTTTTGTGTAAATGTTTATAAACAAAACAAGTATAAAATATGATTTGTTATTCTTTATTATAGTTACGTCCTTCTGCTTGTAATTTCTACAATATGTTTCCTTGGTTTTCCATAGTTTTCATGTTTTATGTTATTAAACTTCTTGTGTGAATTTGTAATATTAACAGTTGGGAAGAAGGGGAGAGATTCTAAATTTTTCTCGAACTGCACAACACGTTTTTTTTTTTTTTAATTTTTATTTTAGCTTTATCATTCATGTCAAAGTAGGTAGGTGAATGAAAATAAAGTTAAGGCCACGCCACATTAGAATGAATGGTCGATGTTTTAAAGTGTTTCTGTAGTTTTCTGGATTTTGAATGCTACAATGCTAGAGAATAGGTAGGGGAAATAATAATAATAATAATAATAACAATATATTTTTGTTTGCCTTTATCTTTGTAACTATGGTTGTATGGTAACAATGACATTTTCTTTCTTATAATTATTTATTTTTTATGTTTATTGAATAAAAACTCGAAACTCAAATGATCAAGTTGCAGTTTCAAGAATACATAGACACGTACCCAATGATAGTGTTTGAACATAGAACTCTTTAATTTGTTGAAGTGCCAATTACAGTAGGAAATTAATTAAGGTTTTCAAATCAAGAGAGCCTCTTCCTGAATCCTACCTAGCATTTGATTCACAACTGTGGCTATTTCATCCACTAAAGTGCTTTTTAGCGACGCATAAGAGTGCATCGCTAAAAGTAGTAAAAAGGTAATAAAAAAATTAGTTTCCTGCGCGAAAAAATTCCTTAGATACCAAGGGATAGAAAAGAGAAAGAAGAAATTTAAGGCATTTTTTTTTTTTGGAGTTGTAAATCTTTTATTAGTCTTAAGTTTTTTGGAGAATGGTAGTGTTTGTAACTAAATGATTATGTAACTCAATATATAATTGCATTCATGTAAGCCTAGTCCCGTTCGGGAGTCATTTTCATCACTCATGAATCTTTTCGCCAAATTTATTTGCGATTGGGCTCATGTGTATGAAAATCGATTCTTGAATTGTCCAGAGTAGGACAGTTTGGGAATGCATAAATCTGTATTGCAATCAATAGCGCATACTTGAATATTCCACTATGAGAAAATTTTAGCACGATCTCCTATTATTCTCTAGGTATATATTTAGGCGTGGTAACATCTATCTCGTATACTTGGAGAACTATGGGGAGATGCTACCGAAATTTTCTCTGAATGGAATCAAGCATTTGATTTGCTACTGATTGCAATGTAGATTGTGCATTCACTAATGGGATAAAACTACCTTACCCTTTAGAGAGAAGTTGGAGGTGCTAGGATTCATGTTTCATATTTATAATGAGCAACATTTTTTACTTGTATTAGGTAGACAAAAATGGATAAGAGTTGATGGACTTAAGGGGCAGACATTTGCTAGGGTGTGTGAAGAGGATCAAAGATTATATTGAGTTTGTTCGTGCATCTGCAGATGGGTGAAATAGGATAAGATGTCTATGTAAGAGGTGTAATAATAGGGATTATATGCACATAGATGAGACCAAAGAGTACCTATTCCTACACGGGATGGACAAGACGTATATGTGTTAGAAATTTTATGGGGAACACCGTGACGTACGAGTGGTAAGTGAGGATGAAGAAGAAAACGACGATGATGAATTAGGTGATAATGTTGGGGTTAGTTACGAAGGCTTGCCACAAATGCTGGCAAACTTGCAGGGGGCTACAACTAGGGCTCGTAGTCACAAGAGTGACACAAGACAATCGGAAGCGTTTGATTCCTTGTTGAGGGAAGCAAGACAACCATTATATATAGGTTGTGAGAAGTTTTCGAAACTAGATTTTTTCGTGAAACTCCTTCATATTAAGACCGTCAACCGATGGAGTAACAAATCATTTAATATGGTCATTGCATTGATTAAAGCAGCACTTCTTATTGGTGAGGCCCTTCCGAAATCATATTACGAGACGAAAAAAATGTTAAGAGATTTGGGCCTCAGGTATATTCTCATACATGCTTGCAAAAATGATTGCATGTTATTTTGGAATGAGATTAAACAATGTATAGAGTATATGATGTGCCACGAACCCAGGTACAAGGTGAATAAAGGAAAGAGCAAGATAATTTCGCACAAGATGCTGAGATATTTTTCCTTAAAACCGAAGCTACAAAGGTTATATATGTCTCAGAAGACGGCAGAAGAGATGCAGTGGCATAAGGAAAATCATGTTGGTGAGGAAAATGTATGTAGGCATCCGACAAATTCTCAAACTCGGGCTGGGTTTGATAGAAATCACGAATAGTTTGCAAATGAGACGCGTAATGTACGACTTGGGCTGGCTAGCGACGGTTTCAATCCATTCGGTGACATAAGTAATGCCTACAGCATATGGCCGGTGTTGCTTGTGCCATATAACTTGCCACTGTGAAAATGTATGAAATAACCATTTATTTTCATGTCGTTTCTTATTCTAGAGTCGAAGTTTTCTGGTAATGAAATTGATGTATACTTACATCCTTTAGTGGATAAGTTGAAGGAATTATGAGAGGTTCGAGTGGAGGTATACAACGTCTCTAAGAATGAAACATTGCAATTGCATGCAGCGATACTGTGGACCATAAATGACTTTCCTGCATACGGAAACTTGTCTGGGTGGAGCACTAAGGGATATCTGGCATGTCTGATTTGCAATAAGGATGCATGTTCCCTACATTTGTCCAATGGAAAGAAGATATGCTACATGTGTCATCGACGTTTTCTACCGCTATCACATGGCTGGTGAAATCGGCAGAAGCATTTGTTTGATGAAAAAACTGAGCGCAGATTGTCACCTCCATTGTTGTCTGGGAAAGACGTGTTGGCGCAATTGGCACTCATCCAACCAATAAGGTTTGGGAAGATACCAAGTACTAAGAAGAAGAAGTGTACTAATATGGAGTTAAATTGGATGAAAAAGAGCATATTTTTTGAGTTGCCATACTGGGAGACCCTAATTTTGAGGCATAATTTGGATGTTATGCATATCGAAAAGAACATCTGTGATAATGTGCTGGGAACTTTAACAAATATTGAAGGGAAGAAGAAGGTTACTATTAAAGCTCGGTTGGACTTACAGGAGTTAGGAATACGGAAATAATTGCACCTAATACGTAGCGGTGATAAATATATCGTGCCTCCTGCATGCTATATGTCACGACTCGAGACCCACCCTATGTGGATCTTGGGTCGCGACGCCTGTTCCGACGCTGCTTGTCGAACCAAGGGTCGCAACTTGTAACACGATCAGTGCTACTAACATGCAACAGCTAAAATGCGGAAGAAAATAAATACAAGCTGCATGTGATATATATATATATATATATAATGTTTACAAAATACGGAATACAAAATTTCTAAATACAACTGTTCATCCCCAAGACGTGGATAACATGGGAGAGCTATAAGACTGTCTGTACTAAGTATTACACTGTAACTTCAAAAGCAAATGTCCACCTCCTAGCTATCAGACTCTACTATCCATCCTCGATATCTGTGCCTCAAAGTCAAATGTTGTGTAGTATCTGATGAGTTATGAAAACTCAGTAAGTAGTTCTTTACTCTGCCATGCACACTAGGTATAAAAGAATGCTAGCCAGTCAATGAATATATATATATATATATATATATAACTCAATAGCAAATGATAGAAGTCAAATGATAAGGAACTGAAACTGCTATGCTAACAATGTCATACTGCTACAATCATGAGCTATGTCAAGTATGAATTGTAAGCACTGTACTGAAAGCTATAAAATCTCATGATCATTCAATAACACATAACATGATCAAGCTATGAATATCAACAATAAGGGATGGTGATATTAACTAAAACTGAGATGTATTGAACTCGTATTCAGTTCCACTTGGCTATATGAATACTGCTTTGACTAAAAGAGATACATTAAGCTCGTATTCAGTTCCACTTGGCTGTATGAATATTCAGTTCCCGTCGACTGTATGAATATTCAGTTCCGGTCGGCTGTATGAATACTGCTTTGTATACAATTGTAATTTCCAAAACTTCTGGGTTCCTTTATAATTTTAGAAAATTCTATCTTAACTGAGGATAGCCAAACAGTGGATATCCACGGAACAGGGATAGGATATGCCTATTCCTGTTTCAATCTCAATTTATATTTCCTATCCGTGTTACCAAACACTTCAAATTCGATTTTAAAATCTTTTAAACTTAACCCAATATTGCGTCGTTTTGATTACCCGTTTCTGTTTCAGTCGGGTCCCCTGACCCGGATCCGACCCATGACCCAAACCCAAACCCTAAACCAATAGTCTTCTTCCTCGTTTTTTCGGTGGAACTCCGGTAGGATTCCGTCGCCATCTTCGGCGACGGTGACCTAATTTCGGTCGAAATTTAACAGTTTTAAAATGCCATTTCCTTCAATTTTTCATGTAGATCTCATTCCAAAGGTTTTTTTTTAGTTTAACCTATTAAATCTACACGAATTGGCCTAAAACCGTGGCTTCGGCCAACTGTTCTTTCTAAATTTCATGCTTGTTCTTTGCTTGTTTTTACTCATTTCTTTTCTAAATCATTTTCTGCACTAAATAGGATCATGTCTAAGCCATTTAAACATGGTTTCATACATAAAATATAAACGGAAATCCGAACCAACATAAACCTGTAACTCAAGTTTTCTTATTCATTTTTCAACCATTTCACCTTATTCTTTTTGCATTATTTTCCTCCTTTCATGCTGATTCGAACCCTATCATTCAAACTATTTATCATGCTCTTAAAATTAAAAACAGAATAAAACCCACTTATATTTCTAATTTTTCTTGTTGCAGGTTCTTCTTCTTCCTTTTTGTTTCAGTTCCGAACCTTCCAACTTCACAACCTCTCTCTTAGCTTCTCAAATCAGTCTTTCCTTTCTGATTTTCTCTACCAACGCACATGTATATATATATATAGGCACACACACTCCACCGCCTCAATCTCTCTCTTTCCTCTCGGTTTCTCCCCTTTCTAAAGCCCCTTTCCTTGACTTTTTCTTTCTGATTTTCTGCTTGCATTTATACTTCTTTTTCTCCATTAGCTTTTATATTAATGTGTGCATGATATTTGTATATTATATGTATATTATATATACACACACTAACACACACACATTACACCAACCAATACACACACACACACACACACACTTTCTCTCAAGCATGCTTCCCACTTGCATGCTGCTGCTTTCATTTCTTTTTTCTTTCTTTTCTTTTTCTTTTCTTTTTCATGTATTTTAATACACATGTGTATATATATACTATACCATGTATATATATATATAATACCTACTTTATACATGAACATGTACTCATATATATACACATATTTTAGATTCTGATCACACCTACATACACTCATTTTAAACAGGCTATGTGTGTGAGTATACGTATGCATGCATGGAAATACGCACGTGCACGCATTACGTGGCATAGTTCTAGGTTGCTCGGGAATGGCCCGATTACTGACTATATAACTGATATAGAGTTTAAACAGTTTGGGTTATAACTAATAGTACACTACCCGACTCGGTCTACTTTGGTATACGTGCTATATCCCGGGTCGGGATATTATACTATACATTATCATTCGAAGGGAGAATGAGGATTTGCGAGTGGTTTAAATCGGTGAAGTTCCCAGATAGATATGCATCGAATATATATTGGTGTGTAAATATTAAAAATGGAAAAATATCTGGATTGAAAAGCCATGACTGCCATGTCCTTTTACGACGACTTCTTCTAGTTGCAATACATGGATGTCTCACCTGATAACATATCAACGACATTGATTGAGTTGAGCTGCTTCTTTAGAGAATTAAGTGTCAAGACGTTGAAGTTAGAAGTACTGAAAAAGCTCGAAAGGGACGTTGTCGTGATCCTCTGCAAGTTGGAAAAGCTTTTCCCTCCAGCTTTCTTTGATGTAATGATCCACTTAGTTGTACATTTGCCGCATGAGGCAAAAATTGGCGGACCTGTCCAATACTGTTGGATGTATCCAATAGAAAGGTACATTAAATTTTAATTTTTGTCTTATCTATCCATCCTAACTATTTTAATTTATAACTGATTAATTATTAAAATAAATATTTGCACACATTGAAGCAATATGTGCGTAACAAAACATGACTAGAAGAGTCAATTACTAAAGCGTACGTTGATGTTGAATGTCTCACGTTCTGCTCTATGCATCTTGAAGATACTGAGACAAGGTTTAATCGTGAAGAACGAAATTCTAATAGATGTCTAGGGTAGCAATGAACTGGCCTTGCGGTGTTTAATCAGAATGTGTGGCCAATAGGTGCCCGTATATATGATTGATATCATCCTGAAGACTTGAAAAAAGCTTACTATACCGTGCTCAACAATTGCGATGAAACATTATCATATTTTAAGTAACTTTATCAAAATCATTGCAATATTACATTAGTACATAAATGTAAATTACATAAAACATCTCATCGTATGTAGTGAGTATACGACTGAGCTTCAAAGAGAACATGTTACTGATAATGATCTAGAACAAAGACAACAAAATTTGTTTCCAAAGTGGTTCGGAGAACGTGTAAGTATAGATTTCAATTAATTGTAATTAAATTAGTTAATGCATTTGTATTCAATTAATTTTGTACTTGTATTGAATTAACAGATGAAGCTATTACGCTACCAAAAATCTCTTGAGGCGTACAATCAATTATATTTCTTGGCATGTGGCCCTGAACAAAGGATATCCCATTACACCAGTTTAATTGTTGATGATGTTCGATTTCACACAAAGGAACGTGAGGTGGGCCGGCGAACACAGAATAGCGGTGTCCTTGTTTAGGGAGGCTTATGAAGCAAGACAAAGTGTAGAGTATTATGGTGTTTTATAAGATATCATACAGTTATATTACTGCTTTGGTCATTTTGTGTATCTGTTTAAATGTGATTGGTGGGATGTAAGTAACAAGAAGACTGGAATACAGATCGATAAGCACTTCATAAGTGTTAATACGTCACATACGACATTTAAAGATGATCTGTATGTATTGGCATCTCAAACAAAACAAATTTTTTATTTTGAAAGACATAAAAATAAGAGGTGATTGACATGTTGTCCAAAAAATAAAGTCTAAAAATATTTATGATATACTAGATGTTGAAAAGGTAGAGGAAGATTTGGAAAGGATTAAGGAGGCACTACAAGAAGAGTCTCAATCTGCATACAATGGTGTTGTCCACCATGATTAAGAAAATGTTACTTCGTATCGATTGCATAGAACTGATGTAGAACCAGATTATGCCGTAGCTTCCGATGTCACCAATACCAGACAGTTAGATCCAAGGAATGCAACTTTCATTAATGATAATGATGACAAGGAAAGTGATTTTGATGATAATACATTGTTAGAGTATTGTACTGAGAATGAAGAAATTTTAAGAACAGATGATAATACAGACTCAGATGAATAATTATAATAGGTGTTACATGTGTTAGGATCAAGTCTAATGGATTTTTAATTTTATAATGTAGGATTTTCAATTTTATGATGTAATGGATATTCAATTTTATGATGTAATAGATATTCATTTTATGATATAATGGATTTTTATTTTTATGATATAATAGAATTTTATTTTTAAACTTTCTTTTAGATATGGTTGGACTAGGATCACACAGAAGCACAGCCCGATCGGACCCATCAACCCTTCCCCTTCATCTACAGGTCCACCAATCCAGCCATCGATGGTATGCATAATTCCCATTTTATTAATGATTATATAAATATGATACTAATTGTTTCTATTTTATTTCTTCTAAAGCTTCGATCACCGCCTCTAGACGAGGGGGTGGTAGGTCGAAGAACCGCAATTTGCAGGTTTAGATAGAGGACAGTAGGGGGCGCTCGACTTCGGATTAAGATACTTCCAGGCTTGCTGAAGCCCGTCGGTGGGTGGGCACAACAATTCACCACAGAGGTCGGCATCATTTGCCGACTACACTCCCCACTCCATATTAGTGACTGGAGTCTCGTCATTGACGATGAGTGACTAGTTATTCAAGCGCATATCCTGGTATGTCTTTTATTATTATATTCAATTTAATTTTAACATATCTAATGAAGTAATGTTTTGACAATGAAATGCTTTACAGGAGAAGTTTGACATCAATCTCCACCTACCTCATGTCGTGAAGGTAGTGGGCCATTACTTGGGAGTCCGTTTCAGGGACTATCGACACAGGCTTCACATGCACTACGAGGCAGAGGTGGCAGCCGATAGAGATCCTCGCGACAGACCCTACAGGGGGGTGAACGGTGGAGGATTGGATGTTACTATGCGACCATTTCTTTAGTAATGCATTTCAGGTAAAAATTATCAAAATTAATTTTGTTGTGTGATAAATCATTGTCATTTATACTAACCTTTTTTATTTTGGCCAAGTGTAGGAACTTCGCAAGAAAAATAGAGAGAGAAAAAGCAAGCAAAAGATGACCTACTGTGGTGGATCACGATCTTTTGTACGGTATAAGCATGAGATGGTAAGTTAATAAATGTATCAAGTTGTTATTATATTATCTTTTAATGAAATCAATCAATCTTCACAAGCTACTGTTAATTTGCTACAGCAAGACCAGGAGACCGGTGCACCACCAAGCCCGATTGATTTGTGGCACAGGACGCACTACAACCTCAAGAAGGGTTGGACTAGGCCTAAAGCTCAGCGGCTTTATGTATGTTATTTACGTATATATACCAGTATTACTAATTTAATATTAATCTAAAGTTATAAAAGTAGTAACATATATTATGTTTTTATAGGAGGAGATGGCCCAACTACGTGCTTCAGCCGACCTCTGACGGTGAGGATCAGCTGACCGATGACCAGATACGAGAGACTGTTCTAGGTAGGAGGCGCGACTATGTGCGTGGCTTAGGGAGTGAGATAGTAGCCGACGTCACTGTCCTCTACCATCAGAGCGATGCTAGGTTTCATGAAGCCACCCAGAAAGCTGAGGCAGATAAGAGACGTAATGCAGAGCTGGAGCTAGATGGTGCCAGACCTCAATGCTCAGCACGACCCAGCTATAGTCTCTTATGAAAATATTCCTTAGCTAGCAGGGAGACTCTGTTCAGCCTTAGTAAGTTTTTAAAATTACTTTGGTAGCTTTATAATTCATAGAAAATGTTACGTAAAAAAAAAAATCAGATTTCGGTCTAACGGCCTAGAAACCCCATCACACACTTCAAATATGAAAAAATAGGCTTGCACGAACTTACTTAATTTCATCGGCTCTAATGACCGTTTGAAACCTTCAGCTCTAATGACCGTTTGAAACATATGTAACTTTCCACTCCAACAAGGCCCATTTTAGGGTTTTGACAGATCAAAAAGCCAGATATCGGCCTAACTACCCTGAAACCCCATCACATACCTCATAAATGATAAAATAGACTTGCACAAACTTATGGCACTAGGTTCGGATCATTGGTTTCAAACTTATGCAACTATTTTGCTCCAAAAAGGCCCATTTTCGGATTTTGATGTACCAAAACACCATATATCAACCTAACAACCTAAAAATCCCATCACACACCTTTCAAATGATAAAATAGACTTGTACGAACTTACAGCACTCGGTTCATGATCATCGGTTTGAAACTTATGCAACTTTCTACTATAAAAAAGACAAATTTTAGGGTTTTGACTAGACCAAAATGTCGGATATCAGCCTAACGACCTCGACCCCATCACACACCTCACACATGATAAAATAAACTTGTACAAACTTACGACACTCGGTTTGAATCACCGGTTTGAAACTTACGCAACTTTCTACACCAACAAGGCCCATTTTGGGATTTTGACAGATCAAAACGTCGGATATCGGCCTAAGTACCTCGAAACTCCATTACACACCTCAAAAATAATAAAATAAACTTGCACGAACTTATGACACTTGATTCGGATCACCGGTTTCAAACTTATGCAACTTTTTACTCCAAAAGGCCCATTTTTGGGTTTTGATGGACCAAAACACCAGATATCAACCTAACAACCTAGAAATCTCATCACACACCTTTTAAATGATAAAACAGACTTGTACGAACTTACGACACTCGGTTCGGATCACCGGTTTGAAACTTATACAATTTTCTACTCCAAAAAAGACCAATTTTGGGGTATTGACAAACCAAAATGCCGAATATCGACCTAACAACCTCAAAACCCCATCACACACCCCTACAAATGATAAACTAGACTTGTACAAACTTAAGGCACTCGGCTTGGATCACCAGTTTGAAACTTATACAACTTTCTACACCAATAAGACCCATTTTGGGATTTTGACATATCAAAACACCAGATATCGGCCTAACTACCCTGAAATCCCCATCACACACCTCACAAATTAGAAAATAGACTTGCACGAACTTACGACACTCGGTTCGGATCGCCGGTTTCAAACTTATGCAACTTTTTGCTCAAAAAAAGCCCATTTTCGAGTTTTGATGGACCAAAACACCAGATATCAACCTAACAACCTAGAAATCCTATCACACACCTTTCAAATGATAAAATAGACTTGTACGAACTTACAACACTCAATTCAGATCCTCGATTTGAAACCTTATGCAACTTTCTGCACCAACAAGGCCCATTTTGGGATTTTGATAGATCAAAACGCCGGATATTGGCTGAACTATCCCGAAACCCCATCACACACCTTCACAAATGATAAAATAGACTTGCACAAACTTACGACACTTAGTCCGGATCACCGGTTTTAAACTTATGCAACTTTTTTCTCCAAAAAAGCCTATTTTCGAGTTTTGATGGACCAAAACACCAGATATCAAACTAACAGCCTAGCAATCTCATCACACACCTTTCAAATGATAAAATAGACTTGTACGAACCTACAACACTTGATTCGGATCACCGGTTTGAAACTTATGCAACTTTGAGCACCAAAAAGTCCAATTTTGGGGTTTTGACGGACCAAAAAGCCGAATATCAGCCTAATTACCCCGAAACCCCATCACACACCTCACAAATGATAAAATAGACTTGTACGAACTTACGACACTCAATTTAGAAGACCGTTTGAAACTTATGCAACTTTCTACTCCAAAAATATCAATTTTGGGGTTTTGACAGACCAAAATGCCGGATATCGGCCTAACGACCTCAAAACCCTATCACACACCTCACAAATAATAAAATAGACTTGTACAAACTTACGACACTCAGTTCGGATCACCAGGTTTGAAACTTATGCAACTTTCTACGCTAAAAGACCAATGTTGGGGTTTTGATAGACCAAAAAGTCGGATATTAGCCTAACTACTACCGAAACCCCATCACACACCTCACAAATAATAAAATAGACTTATACGAACCTACAGCACTTGGTTCGGAACACCGGTTTAAAACTTATACAACTTTCTACTCCAAAAAGACCAATTTTGGGGTTTTGACAGACCAAAATGCCAGGATATCGGCCTAACGACCTCGAAACCTCATCAGACAGCTCACAAATGATAAAATAGACTTGCACAAACTTACGGCACTCAGCTCGGATTACCGGTTTCAAACTTATGTAACTTTTAACTCCAAAGAGCTCCATTTTGAGGTTTAACAGACCAAAACACTGGATATCAACCTAACGAGCCCAAAACCCCATCATACACCTTAAGAATGATAAAATAGACTTGCACAAATTTACGACACTCGGTTCGGATCATCAGTTTGAAACTTATGCAACTTTCTGCTTCGAAAAGATCAATTTTGGAGTTTTGACGGAACAAAATGCCAGGATATCAGCCTAACGACCTCGAAACCCCTATCACACACCTCACAAATGATAAAATAGACTCGCACACACTTACGACACTCAATTCGGATCACCGGTTTCAAACTTATGCAACTTTCAGGTCTAAAAAGAGCCCCATTTTGGACGGACCAAAACGCTGAATATCAGCCTAACGAGCCCGAAACCCCATCACACACCTTACAAATGACAAAATAGACTTGCACGAACTTACAGCACTCAGTTCAGGATCACTGGTTTGCAACTTGTGCTATTTTATGTCATTCTTACTATTTATGCATGCAAAAAATATATATATATATATATATATATATATATTCACATTTTATGTTCATATATATTTAATAAGTCTTCTAATATATATCATTTGATCTTTATTTCAGACTGATCGGGATTATTGCACCGCCATCTTTCTGTTCTGCATCAGGACTTACTATTCTCCTTTATTTTTTTTTTCTTTTCCTAGACATCTGTAGTTATATTTTCTAAAACAATTTTTTATTTTTTGTATTTATTGAGAAATTTTACTTTTACGATTGTAAGTAATTAGTAATTTATATATATATATATATGAATGCATTTATCTTTTAATATATTCATTTCATAATGTTTGAAATTATTTTATATTAGGATGATTGATATAGGTTTTAAACAGGAATAAAACGTAAAAAAAAAAATAATAATAATTTAGCGACGCACACAAAGGCATCGCTAAAAGACTCAAATATTAGTTTTAGCGACGCTTCACAGTCGTCGCTAAACTATATACTATTAGCAACGCACATAGGTCGTCACTAAATAATTTCAATAACAAACTATTAGCGACACATTCTAAGTGTCATTAGTAATATACTATTAGCGACGCCCATTGCGTTCTCTACATAGTAGTAGCGACGCCACACCTAATTAGTAGTGACACACAGTGTGTGTCGCTAATAGTGACTTTTAACGACGCATATTCGTGTGCATGCCGCTAATATTATTAGCGGCATGCTTATTAGCGACGCACCTGACGATGCACACTTGTGCGTCGCTAATACGATTTAGCGACGTAAATTGGTATTATTATTGGCGACACACGCGTTCATCACTAAAAGTGGGTTTTTTGTGGTGATTATATCAGGTGTTTTAATGAAATTATTTAATTAATTAACCAAACACTATCTAGGCTTGTATGAGTGATTAAGTCTACTTCTAGGTTTCCCATCATGGGTTCACTCAACAAATAAAATCAAGATCTCATATAGACCCAAGAGAAATAGATTAAAAACACTTATAAAAAAAAGAGAAATAGAATAAAAAAATTTTTCCAACAATAAAAAAATTTTCTTTTTTATTTTCCAAAAAAAAAGTGTTGAAAAGAAAAATCTAATAAAAAATATTTCAAAATAGTTCATAGGGTTTTCAATAATTTAGAATTATGACTGTGAATTTAAATTGCGATCGCGGGATACGAATCGGTCGCGGTCGTAGTGTAACGGTATTGGGAATATCGAGTCATTCGTAACGGGAATTAGAAACTACAATCGTGAATATTTTTCAAACATTAACAAATCTCTTAAAAGTGATTGATACACATATATTGATTACAATTATCATATTTTAATATTTTTACTATTAATTTTTAATTTTCTAGCACCTAAAAAATAATTTTTTTACAAATAACACTTAAGAATATATTTTATTATTTTATATGGATATTTTAAAGTTAAATTAATAAGAAATATCATTTAATTTGTGTAACATTACAAAGAATAATATAAATAATAACAAAAAATAATTATAAGCATGAAAATCAATTTAGTTGAATAGTTATAGAATAAAAAAAATTTAAAACTTTTCAAGCCAAAAGGCATTTACGAGTTCGTATTGACCCAAATGTTTTGGTAACCCATTTTAATTTTTTTTTGGATTATTTTATTAAGTATCTCTCTTGTATATAAATTTTATAAAAACAGAAATCATAAGAATTTTGTAGGAAAAAAAAAATAAGGAAAAAAAAAACATAAAATAAATGTAAGAGAGTACTGTAACAGTCCTGTAACGGCCATAACGACCGATACGTAACGGTAGCGACCGATACGGCTGTGAATTTTAGTAATATCGATATATCGGCCAATATCGGTATCGAAAGGTCAAAAAACCGATACGTAACGTAACGGCCGTTATTTAACACCATGATTATGACTCAAGTCCCCCAACCTGCAGAAGTCCTGCATCTATTAAATAAGAATGAAATACATTTATAACTATGGCATCTTTCCTAACCCAAGTTTTTCTTAGTTATATGAGACTAAAGGGATCATAGACTTGAGATGAAATATAATTAGTCCTATTAGTGTTTTCCTTTTTGGAGAGGAGTTCTTCCTAACACTAGGAAATGAGTTGATCTCACCAAGCAACTTCATTAAGTTTTGCAACTGTGAATGAATATTTAATTGTTCTCTAAATTCTTTAGTTGCATCCCTAGAATATCATTGCTTTCTAGGTTTTAAGCATTCTTGCACCACATGCCTTCTCACGCCACATCTAAAACAAGTAGGAACAAATAGTTTCCAATAGGGTGTAACTTAGGTGGAGTTATCATAAGTTGTCCTATATATATATATTTGATGAACATTGTTTTTCTTGTAACTACAGCTTGATTTAGGACTAGGGGGATTTTTTTTGGTAGCAATGTGCTCTTCAAATCCTAAACCAGTTTTATCACCGATAGGTTTTTTCTATTTTGTAGCAGGTTTTGTAAGTGCATTGATTCTCTTTCAATTTTTGTTCCTTTTTAATAGTAACTTTTTTATAAGTTAATTCATTTTCCAAATTTTTGATTTTCAATTTTAAGAAAGTATTCACCTCAAGAGCAATGTAATGTTCAGCTTTAATAAATTTAAGGATAAATTACACTTTTTATTCCTGTAGATTGGGATTCGATGTGACTTAGGTCCCTGTTTGTTAAATTTCGAAACATTGAGTCCTACATTTATTGATTGTAATATGCTCTAACTTGCCAATGCCATTAATAAATCTGACAAAAAACAAGCACATATCCGTTATGTGCACATGGGCCAAGAGCTCTTCAGTCATTTTGTAATTTTTTTTGAAAGATTGATCATTGCTGACTTTTTATTACCTATTTTTTTCAAACTTTGTTAAGAAATAAATAATAAATTATTTTAAAAAAAGGTTTTAATAATTTTATAAATTAAAAGGATTTAAAATTAATTATAAAAAATAATTTTTATATAAAATCTTCATATATAATTATGTGACTTATTTTATTTTATAAAAAACCATTAATACTCCTTTTATTTAAAAAATAAAAAACTAAATCTCATAAATTATTACCTTGTTTGTCTAACACTTTTTTTGACATTTTTTTTAGATAGATGAAATAAAATGTCATTTTCGAACTTATATACAATCAATTGAATGAATCGATCTCAAAAGAGAAATCAATCTCTTCAACTAATAAAAAAAGACTCTCTGGAACATTTTCAATTTTCAAATTTTTTTTCTCTCAGAGCATGCTATGGTTTCTTCCCCAAAGGAAAATATCCGTTCTTTGTAATCTCTCATCTCTCTCTCGGCTCCTTCTCTAAAATACCACCCCCCCTCACGCGACCACCATGGCTACTGCCACTGCCAGAAACCCTCAAACCAATTAATTTAATTATTTTATTTAATAATATATTTATATATTATTCATTTTATTACACAAGTGCCACGGTAGCACAGTGACACACGCATGGTGCTTAAGTTCCCACGTGCACAAGGATTGAGGATTCAAACCTAAGGAGCTGCAACTCTCCCCACTTTTTTTTTTTTTTTTCTGATTTTTAGTTTCAACTCCATTTAAATAAAATCCAATGCCCCAAAACTGACACTGTTCCATTAAAACCCGAAACCTTTTTTAGTATTTGGCCCAGACCCAACCCGAACAGTGTCATCTTCCCCAACGAGGGATGACACTGTTCATCCAAAATCCTAGGTTTTTCTCTTTCTATTTCGTGAGTTTTGAGGCCATCTTTTTCTCATCTTCACCACGACCCTCGGCCCATCTCAGCCACTGGACGCAGACAACCACCCCATGGTCTCCATCACCGTCGATAACTAACCACCATGCACAGTCCCCATTATAACTCACGCAAAAGAACCCACAAAAAGCTCCACCACCGTGACAAGACAAAAACCCCCCCGTTCGTCACCTCCAACAATAGCCACCACACTGCTCCTCTCCATCACCACCACACAACAGCGGCTAAGTTGCCTTTTCTATTCAACAACCGTCACTAATCATTAGCCAATGCATCCAACAAACCACCTCCAGCTACACTATGCACCACCATCGCCGCCATCACTAGAGATGACCAGTAGCTCGCGTACGGTGATCCACCAGTCCACAAACTGCTCCTTTCCATTTCCTTTTTTTGGGTGATTTGTTTGAATGGGGTGGAAATACTGCAAGGCCTCCATTTTAACGGTGTGATTGGTAATAGTGATGAGCCACATGTCAAAAGTTATTGCTATGAATTTACAATTAAACAACCATAAAATTAATGGTGGAATGGGTCATAACAGTAAAGATCTTTGGATTCTTCAGACATGGAATAAGAGAAGAAGAAGAAGAAGAATAAGAATAAGAAAAGGGTGACGAATTTACAATTAAACTTCCATCTGTCTTGTTTTATGTTTAGCGAGACACAGCTTTGTACTAAAACTGTTAACTTCATTTTATAAAAAAGGTTTGACAAAACTTAGTCAATCCATAATTAGAGTTGAGTCATTAATTCAAACGACTACCTTTCTTACATTATTTATTCTTCTTAATATTTAATTGATTGTATTTAAATTTGAAAATGACATTTTATTTCATCTATCTATGAAAAATTTTATAAAAAAAAAAAAAGTGTTATACAAACAAAATAATTATTTGTGTGAGATTTAGTTTTTTTAAAATAAAAGGAATATTAATGATTCATTATAAAATAAAATAAGTCACATAATTATATATGAATATTTCATAAAAAAATGTTTTTATAATTAATTTTAAATCATTGTAATTTATAAATTTATCAATCCATTATTTTAAAATAATCTATTATTTATTTCCTAACAAAGTTTAAAAAAAAAAAAGTTTTCCATCAAAATTGTTAACAACATTGACAAATTGGAGCACATTATAACCAAATAAAAAATGTAGGGTTCAATGTGTCGAAATTTAAAAAACAGGGACCAAAGTAACACCGACCTCAAACTACATGAGTGAAAAGTGCAATTTATCCTAAATTTAACTTTATTTTTAAAAGATAAAATTTTTAAATTAAGAGTTTCAATTTTCAAAGTATATTCTTACAATTTCAATTTCAAACTCTCAATTTTTACAAAATTCTCTTTTTTCTTGTTTAAGGACAGGGTAATCGTGTACTTTTGTAGAATTTTTTCATACATAGCGTGAAGTGTCTTATCATCTAATATATCTACTCCACCTTCATCGAAACTAGATTTAGACGAAGATCCCCATCCAAATAGGCTGTAAAGGCTACTAGGTTAGCAAGCACCTCTACTTCAGAGTCACTTGACTCTTCATGAGACTATTCACTTTTGTTGTTAGATTCATTTCAACAAATCACAGTTTTGGCTTCTTCTTTTTCTTTTTTTCTTTTTTTCCTTTTTTCTTCTTTTCTAGTAAACAATCAGTCTTTTGTGACCAGGTTAATGGCAGCCAAAGCATCTATCATTATTCTTCTCTTTCTCTTTAGTCTTTTAACTCTTACTGGACTCTTCTTCGCTTGTATTTTCAGAGTTTGCTTTCTTCTTACTTTTATCACTAGAAGTAGCTTTCCTAACTTTTTTTATCTACAAGGAATTTCTTAAATTGCTTAGTGATGAATGTTACCTTAACATCAGAGAGTTGACCATCATTGTCAACCACTTTTAAAGCCTTTAACTTTCTTTTGCAATTTTAGAATCAGTTCGTAAGTTTTTAGGGCACCAACAAGTTCATCAACCCTTAGTGTAGGTCAAGTTTTTACACTCTTCCATGACAGTTACTTTTAGTTGAAATCTATCTTAATGATTTTATGTTCTTTCATTGTCTTGCCAAGATTATAATAGTGTTATAATCTCATTCAACTTACTATAAAACTCTACAAATGTCTCATGTTCTTCCATTCGGATGGTTTCAAATTATGTAATATGAAACTAAAGTTTAGTGCTTTTAACAATTGTAGTACCTTTACAAGAAATTCTAAGCACATCCTAAACATCTTTTCCAATAGTGCATGTAGAGATCCTTTGAAACTCACTCAAGGTAACATTAGAAAATATCAAATATAATGCATTGAAATTATAATTTGCAGTGGAAAATTTAGTCATAGTATAGGAAAATTTGGGTTTAGGTGTCCTAACACCATCTTTCTCTTCGTATGATGGAAGTCTTCTATAGTCATTCATACATTTTCATCTAAGAATTGAAAGAAAATCCTCTTTCAAGTTTTCCACTAAGCATAGTTAGATCTGTTAAAGGGTGGAACATGATTAATGAAAATTTTCAAGACCATATTTGTATAGGTATCAATTTAAAAATCTATCTAAGTCTTGCTTTGATATCAATTGAGGTGGCTTAGGGTTATGATTAATTAAATAAAAATTAATTTAATCAACTAACTTCTCCACAAAGTTATACATATAGCACCAAATTATGTCTCTAATTAATTAACTCAATTAATTAGACAAGAATCGTGAACTTAAGTGTTACAAGCAAGTATTCAAATAGTTATTTAAATTTAAACTCTTATAAAAAAAATAGACCAAGTGCATAGATAAATCAGAATAGCAAGTACAAGAATGAAGAGCACATCCAATGGTAAGAGAAACACCGATCTTATATTAGGGAACCTTCATGGAAACAAAATCCATCACTGCGAGAGAACATATCACTAAGAAAACTAATTAGTACAAGTAACAACGTACCACCGATTACTAATTTACTACGATGTTGGCTAGACTTATACTGTTAGTCAATTCTCCACATATTCTTTTGCGAAATATCCTTGTCCATTGACTGTGCCTTTAGTACTCTTCACATGAATCACTTTAACCACAATCTGACAATCCTATCAGATCTACACAATTTGTACAGTGGTACTACACGTAACAACATACCACCGATTACTAATTTACTACGATGTTGGCTAGACTTATACTATTAGTCAATTCTCCACATACTCCTGTGCGTAATATTCTTGTCCATTGACTGTGTTTTTAGTACTCTTCACAACAACCACTTTAACCACAATCTGACAGTCCTATTAGATCTACACAATTCGTACAGTGGTATTAGAAGTGGCCTTAGATGCTCTCTTAGAAAAAATAAATAAAAATAATAAAAACTCCACAATCAGCTTTGTGAAGCAAGATCGAAGCTCTAAAATAGTTGATTTAATCTCAAGGATTCAAGAAGTTTTGAAATGCTCTATATGGACGCAAGGCAATACTATCAAAGGCGACCGAGCACTCGCCTAGGCAATAAGGCAAGGCGATGATGAAGCATAACACCTAGTGTTGTCAAAAGCGATCGCCTTGTCTCTTAGGCAATTGGGCGAGGCAATTTTCAATCGTATCGCCTTAACGTGTTTTAGGTTAGGCGTCTTCAAGGAGAGAAGCGATGGCCTTAAGCAAGCCGAGAGGCGACCAAGCAATAACCTTTTTAATTGTAACATATTTTACTTGTATATTCTTATATTTATAGTATTTTATGCACTTATTTAACAATTTTGTAAGAGGCACATCAATATAAAAGAATATAGTTATAATCCAGAAGTATTATTATCCAATTTATTTAATATAAGTATTATTATCAAACATTAGCACAAAATTAGTTAATAAACATTTAAATATTTGAAATATTGCAAAAAAATTGGGGAAGAATAACACTTTCAACATCATTTTATGTAGGGATTAATATTTCATCTTCTATAGCCAGCAAACTATTATCATTTTTCAAAAAATCTGAGCTTGCTCACGATAAAACATTGTCCTATCAATCAAATTGATCACCTATATGAGAAGTCTTACCAACGTAGGCCTCATATTTTAGAATTAGTTTAGATTTTTATGAGATTGTCCCTATCATGTCTTCTATATTATTAGGACTAGAAAATTTACAAAAAAAAATTCTATATAAGACTTAGATAACAAAACTTTGAATATTAATTTGGAAAAAAAACACTAAAACTTAAAATGGTTATATCAGTTAAATACATCATATGTAACTTTTAGATTGAATTTTTTATGTTACATGATAATTATTTTAGTGGTAAGATATTATTTAACTTAGAATGAGTTAACTTTTAATATGTAATTTATATTTTTTTTTATTATTTTATTAGTTAGCGCTTTTCTTCATTAAGGCTAACGTTTTTTTGTTGCCTTACTTTTCAGGCAATGTGAGACCTTAGCACCTTTCAACTTTAACTACATTGATAGCACCTCAACCACTAAGTGAAGCAATTTTAATAAGGTGTCACCTTGACTAAGGCGAAAGGCATTGAGACGAGGGCCTCACTAATTAAAACTTATTTTACTTAAATGTGCTCAAGTATCTTGTCTTGTTATGTTAGGATTAAAGATATTTTTATCTAGACTATATTAACCAATATAAAAGTAGCAAAAAGGGAAAAAAGTGTTTAAAATAATTTTGTTGCTTAAAATTTAATTACGTCATATGTCATCTTTTAGATTAAGATTTTTAGTATCACATAAGAATTATTACATTTTTATTTAACTTAAAATAAATAAGCCTTTAATGCATAATAGATTTTTTAACTATATTTATAAGTTAGCACCTAGCTTCATTTAGAGTAGTACTTTTTTGTTACCTCGCTTTTCAGGTAATGTAAGACCTTATCGCCTTAAAGCTGGTTTTGCCTTGAATTACACTGATGCAAGATATGTCATTTAGAATGCAAAACTCGTAACTCCTTGCAAAGAACTTTTGTCACTTTGTTTAAATAGGCTAACCAAAACCTAGTTAGAATCGAATTAAGGCAACCAATAGAAATCTACGAAAGTTGACACTCGTTTGGACAGAAAAGGATCTTGTGTTCAGATAGCTCCATTTAAACAGACCTTGACTGCGTTGGAACGGTCTAGGTTACGATGGTTTTGTACGTTTTTCTCTGTTTCGAATTTTAACACGAATTCAACGTTGTAACGGCAACGAAACTTAATCTAAGCTAATAATTACAAACTCAATAAGACTTTTAAAATGAATTACCAACACACAAATGTGAAGAGGGAAACTTTTACTATTAATTAAATACAAAGTTTTCTCACATACTGTTCTCTTTTCTCCTTGCTCGTCTCTGGTTCCTAGTTTTGGCATTTAATGGGCTTCGTTACTGCTTTGCTTCTGATATCCCACATTAGTCTTGGGTCATGTAGTTGAGCCCTTTCCCCAAGTTATTTGGTCAGAATGCTTGGGGTGATACTGTTATTCTGGCTTTTGCCTTATTTTGTTTTGTGAAGGGTTTCATTGCTAGTGTTTTCTTATGTTTTTGATTAGGTAGCTTGTGTGCTCTATTTTTCGGCTCTCTATATTTTGCTCCTGTATTAAGAAGTAACTATCACACTGAGAAACCCGGTGTTTATAATGTTCCATTTCAGTCCACTACTTCACTGTGCTCTCTCCTACCATTCATGAGAAAATTTCTTGATTATAAATTTATAAATAAATTTCTTTTTTTCTTTCTTTATATATGTAGTAAGCTGATGGTGGCCCACAGAAAGTGGAGGGGAGAGGAGTAGAGAGAGAGAGAGGTGCTACAACAAATTCCAAACTTGTCCACAGAATTACCAAACACAGTTTCATTTTCACTCGTTCCTTTACAAAATGAAATAAAGGCTCCTATTTCCAAAGTCGGACACTGTATTTTGCTTTTGCTTACAGATAAACCATCACCATCACCATCACCATAAGCAAACCAAGTTATTACTATCACCCCACCCCTAGCTACTACATATATTAACTACGAAATCATCACCATCGCCAAGCTAGTACTACCTCAGCCCTTCCAGTTCCACCACACCAACATTATTACCACAACAGAATTCCTCCATCACCATCAGCAAACCAAGTTATTACTATCACCCCACCCCTAGCTACTACATATATTAACTACGAAACCATCACCATCACCAAGTTATTACTACCTCAGCCCTTCCAGTTCCACCACACCAACATTATTACCACAACAAAATTCCTGGCAGATGCCTCTCTTATTAACTCATTACCATTTTAGTAATGCCTTATGATTTTGCTTCATTACCAGGCTTTTCCTTTCTTTGCCTTTAATAACTAACCCTAATGCAGAGGAACATACTGCCCTGCCCTCTAACAAATTTCCATTAATTTCTTAGTTTGTGGATTCAGATGACTGTCGGTATATATTGTATAAAACCTTCTTCATCCACAATCTGGCCATCAGATGTCAATCAAAATCTGCTGGATGACAGGCCCAACTACAAGGAAACTCACAGGACTATGGCTCTACAGCATGGCGTTCTATAATTTTTGGATTCTATAAATTGTTATCCAGACATCCAACTTTTAAGAAAAAAAAAACATATTAGAGAAAATGGGTAATTGGATACTAAGGTCCATCACACAGCCATTGCACATGATGATTATATACGACAGTTATAAAAATAAAAATAAAAGCTTAAGCTCTTATCCAAGGCATCTTTTAATTGTACCTGCAATGGTTGAATTTATGAGATCAATCTCACAACTTTTACTTACAAACCACCACCCCCACCAGCAGATTGCCACTATTTGATAAGTCCACTACTATTAAATTTTTTACTCATATTAATTATGATGGAATAGGAGTTGAAGCTGTGGTTGAGTCCAATATGTATGAGAGATTTAAAGATTTTCAACCCTCAACCAAACATTCCACTGTGGCAGCAGTATATATTTCAGCTCAGATAGGTTAATTTAGAAAGGTCAGCCTCAAGCAATAAAGCAAACAGCTCCAAAATAATTACAATTTACTTGTCTGTCAATTGACATAACTCAACTAGAATTTATTTTAGGCTTCATCATATAATTTGATTGCTTTTTCCACTTATCAGCACTATCACTTCCTTGAAATACCCTGTGCCCCCAACACTATCATTATTATATATATTGGAAGTTTTTAATAAGCTACTTCTTGGTCTTACAAGTATTTTGATGAGGTTTGGTCATTGGCTATGACTAAAGAAGCACAAAAAAATTGATCGGGTCACTAAGAAATGATCCAATAAATACAGAAATTTTATGTCCAACACTCTATTGAAATGATATGAAAATTGAGAATCAAAAGATGATGCAGCCATAAATCCAAATTAAGTGAAACAAGTACTTTTTACCTTTTAATATGTCAATTACTACCTTTATTGCCTTGTCTCCAAAACAACAATGGAAGGAATTGAGCAAGCAGAGATTCCATAGGAGCTGCTTAATTTGTTCATTGTTTCCATTTCATTTGCCTCCATGCCAGAACTTAATAATATGGAGACTCTCTTCTTCAGTTGACCTCTGCACAACAATTTTAGCAGCATAACCCTTCTCTCTCATTTGAAGGCATATTTCTGAGGGATTGTTAGCTGTACGCGTAACTACATACAACCAACCCCTGTCTGACAAAAGATGGTCAGCAATGGGCAATATCTTATCAATAACACTCTGCCCATTCTCCCCTCCAGCCCAAGCAGAGGTGATTCCATTTCCACCCACTTCCTCTTCAGGTGTTGGCACATAAGGTGGGTTCACAACCATCACATCCACCAAACCTGCCAGTCATCGTTCTAGACCTGATGCGATGTCAGTAGTTATCACCTCTGCATGAATCCCATGCACTTCCAGTGTTTCACGGGTCACTCTCACTGCATCAGGGTTGATATCAGTGGCAAGATAGTAGGCCCCACAAGCTTCCTGTCCAAGCATAAGAGCTAGAGATGTGATAACATAACCACTACCACAACCAATTTCCATGCATAGTGTTGGACAGTGATCTAGCAGTTAGAGCAGTTGGCAAGCAGGGCATCAACCAAAGCAACTGAATCATCACATGGTTCATAAACTTCAGGATGTGAACTCTCAAGGCTGATTTAGGCAGTTCTGTTTCTGGAGGACACGGATCCTGCCAAAGCATAAATTCTAACAGACTAAGGACTAGGAAGAATCACTCCTTTGGTGTGCTAATAATGGAAACTGCTTTGAATCAGAATATCAACAGAAATTAATAAAAATAAATAAATTCTAAATTTTTGCAACCAACCAGTATATAATTTCCTTGATTGTCTTTGTTGGTTGTTCTAATGGAGTAAGAGAAGTTCTTCAGACTCTCCAGATCATTCTTACAGACAGGTGGCGTAAATGAGTAACCATCCAAAGTATTACACAAGTGACATAATAGCACGCAGTGATGTACTGATTTGAGCATCCTATATATTCAGGGAATGGTAATTCTCAATCAAAAAAGAATTCCAATGCTGAAAACCAACAAGATGATCCATGCAAAGAAACATCATTAATTTCACTTATCAAACAGAATCATCCCTGCACCTAGCACTTTCATCTTCTTTTTGCAATAATAAGGATGGTTTTATAGAATAGAATAGGTTTCATTACGTAGAAAAGCAATGGCAAAAGCCCAAAAACTTTTAAGTTTAATGCCTTCGCTGACTGGCGACTCAGATTTATGAAAAGGGAAGTAAAAAAATGATGGGCTCGACCTCATATAACCTCCAAGGTATCGTGTAGAGTTTTCATTCTTAAATATTACATAGTACAAATCAAATGGCTTTATTCTGGTACAATAACCTCTATCCTACTTAATGATAAAAAATCTCCAGTTAATTAAAAAATAAAAAAGGTAATTATTAATTATGCTAGGCAGAAAATGAAAAACATATACTTCCATTTTTTTTTATCTCATCGTAAATTAATTTTGGTCACTTTTGTTTCATTTATATATATATATATATATATATATATTCAAAAGACAAAAGCCAATTGTATGAGTCTTTCTTCTTCAATATCTATAGGACATTCAAATATTGTGTTTATTTTACTAGAAATGAATAAGGCTTTTGTTTGATGAATTATAGCAAGATAGCCGCACTTGTTAGGTTGAGAATTTGTGTGAGAGACGAAAAATCAATGAAATCAAGTTAGGGTAGGGCATCGTCCAACTTAACCACTGGGATTCATGCATATTCCTTCATGAATTGTTATACCAAACAAAAACTTATTTCTGAAAAATTACAGCAAAAAAGCCTGCCGAACTGTTGAGTAGCCACATCAACCTCAAAATCAGTGAACATTTTAAGAATGACACCTAAATGCTGCTACCGAAAGATTGAAGGACAAATTTGCAGAATGTATTAAGATGAGAGATTGAAGGAAGAATGAGTGGAAGGTATAACTGCTTTAGAGAGATTAAAGGAAAAATTTGCAATCAAGTGTTAAGATGAGAGCTAGCCTAGCTAGAAAAGTCAATAGGTGTTAGGAAGGTCTCTAGGCAGGCAAGCCCCCCCACCCAAAAACAAAAACCAGCCATTGGGCCAGAAAACATATACTGAGAATGTATAATGTAGTTTGTCAAAATTAAAAGTATTGGGAATGAGTTATCTAACTCGTTGAAATGATGGTTGTGTGACTCTGATTTTCCTTTGGGAAAAACATCTTTTATCTAAAATATCGAGGGTAGGGGTTCTTTGGAAATGCAAACCAACAATGAGATACGTCTTAACAAATTATGTTGTGGGGGTGACTGGAGTTTTCAAATTGAGAGGTTAACTAGGTGCTTTAAAGTTTGATCAGTATTAACTAAAACCTGGAAGCACTGTGAAACTGAAACCTAAAAAAGAAAAAGAAAAAGAAAAGCAGCATCATAAAATTCAAAGCCCCAAAATCACATAAACTTGGAATTCCCAAAAGCATAACTTATACCCGCATTCTAATTTTATGCCTATCTTTTCATTTTGCTTATTTAGAAAAGAACTTTCTCTTAGTCTCATAAAAAGCCATTCTTTTAACAAATATATGGAATGCCAAATCAAAGCCACTATCTTTACATAGTTAAACTAGGTATAAAAATACCTCGGATTTATATTAAGCAGATCAACAACTGAAAATAAAATGCTCACCGGGGCGCCGGCAAATGTTTCTTTGAAGTTAGCAAGTCCCACTGTACAGAGAAGGTTGAACCACTGTCGGTGATTAAGATTCAGTAATGAGAAAGAATGAAATATATACGCACAGAGACAAATGCAGAGAGAGAAAGGGGGCATCGGCATTGGAGAGAAGCCGTACCGTTTGGTCGGAAGTCAGGAGGAATAGACGATTTGGGAAAAAAAATCCAGTGCTTTTCCAATGTGATCTGTTACTTTTGGTATACAAGTGGGTGATACTCAGTAGCAAACCGTCTCATTGGACTTTTATTTCCGACAATTTGAGAGCTCGAGGACGGTAGTCTTGAGCAGCTTGGGCTTCAACTTGTTAGCCTACCCTCCAAAAATCAAAACTAATTACGGACCGCAAGGATCTGTGTGTGCTGAGGGTTTTTTTTTTTTTTTTGTGGTAACAAAGAACCCTTATCATGCTCCGCCCAGTCTCTAAACTAAGAGTATGTCTCTAGACGTAGCAAAGAACCCCTCACCACGATTGATTTAGAAAAATTAATTATTTTTTAAATATGATAATACACTTTCTGATCAGTGAGACTTTTGCTAAAAAGATCAAATGATCACTGAGATGGTTCCGGTGGTAGCCGCTTCAATGATAAAGTTAGTAAAAATAAAAGGAAAACTGTAATTGAAAAGTGCACCATAAGGTTTTATTTATAGACTGCAAACTTCTTAAGTTGATTAGGATTCAGAGTCGCAAAAATAAAGATTTGAAGATATCCGAGAATAGTAGTTATCATGCTGAACTTTATCTCTTTATTCTGAGGTCGGTAGGGCATGTAAGGTGGTGATCAGCTCGGGACCCCTCTAGGTACGTACTCTGAATTTCTTGCTCTAGAGGAAGGGTCTGCACCATTCTGATCAAGGAACGTCTGGATCCTCGTGGTTGTTAGATCTGAATAGCTTCATGTAATTTTCTGACGTGCACATAAAAGAGCTCATATACACGTCTCAAGCTTGCGTTAGGCTATCACTTTATGGTACATTAGCTACCCCCTGAGCCTTAGTTCTGTGGGACCCACACAAAACTGAGGTTCAGGTTTCTAAAGGGTCATGCGTATTCCCATTAATGCATTGTTCCACATTTTGAAAAAACAACCGTTAATGGAGCAGTTACAGTACCATCATTACTTAAGCCGCCGATTCGATAATCGAGGCCATCATTAACCAACCGTCAGTTGGGATGTAGGGCCTTAAATGATACCCTTAGACCCTTTATAAATAGTTATAATCTCCCTATAGGATCCTTTTATGAATCCTTCATCATTTGAAGCAAAGAAAAGGGAAGATTTCTAAGTGATTTCTAGTGCACCAGAGGACTTCTCTGTCATCAGAACTTTGATTTCCGGTTAATGAGTGGTAACCCTTATTTTTCTTTTGTTATTCCTTCGTTCTTCTTTTACATTCTCCTTTCTTGTATTTTCATTTTCTATCATGTTCATCTTACAACAATGTCATCCTCCGACGCACATTCTGGTAATAGGGAAGAGAATAGGGAAATTATAGGTAGTCAGAGGGAATTTTCTGTTGAGGAAATTGGTGGTTCCTCTAGTAGTGATTCGAGGGTGCTACTACTTGAAGCGCACCTTGAATCTAGGAACAAAGAGGTCGGCACATCGGGTCGATCCCATAGGAGAGAGGAGGGTGAGAGTGCCATGACAAAGGGTATGTTAGATGCTCTCAAGACAAATTTTGACTTCCCTACATGTGTATTCTATAGGATCCCTATGAGAATAGACCGTCCACACACTCTTTCAATTTCTGCACTCACACAATCACACGCAACACTCATTTCACCTACTGCCTCTACAGTGTGCATGTTGTTCTTCCCATTTCATTTCCTTTTCTTTTCTTTAGTTGCATTCAGACATGTATATATATATTATATGTATATAATATTGATATACCATAAAAGAGCAGGCCAATCAGCATTTGACACATCAGCACAAAAGGTCGGAAGTGACCAAACTTATACCTTCAGAGCATACATATCCGGACAAGGGTCTCAGAATTTATCACAGGGTCCAGATCAACACTCCAGACCTCGTCACCGCCTTAGCGGATGCCGAGCAGGGAATAAAGAAACAGTCTTCAAACAAGGAAACAGTCTTCAACAAGGGAACTACCATCTATGGTTATCTCTATGCAATACTCCACAAGGTAACTACAATCTCCGATGATCAAATCCCTATATTCATGGCATCAAATCCTAATCAACTTAGGAAGGCCTACGGTCTATAAATTAAACCCTAAAGGTACGCTTTATTTTTATGCTCATTCTTTGGCTTTCAATACCGTCTTTCAATTCCTTTTTACTTACTTAAGCATCGGAGCGGCTACCGCCGGAGCCAATCCGGTGGACCTCTGATCGTCTTTCTGAGTGTTCTACAGGTCGCGGAGTCCTCACTTATTGCGAGCCGAAAAGTGCAGCATCAGTTTGGCGTCGTCTGTGGGAAGCGACTAATCTCCAAGTATTCTACTCATAAACTCATCTCTTTCCCCACCGGAAAACCATGGCACCAAATCTCCGACCATGACAGAATACTCAGAATTCGCAAAACGCTCAACGACAGCCGCCTGCTCCTCGCATAAAGGGACCAGCGGCCAATCCTATGCGACAAGAGATCGAAGCAATAAAACGACACAATGAACTGGTGCAGGAGCAGTTGCTTGCCATTACTAAAACGCTGGCAACACTCACGCAAAACCAAGCAACGGGTTCTCCTAGCCCGCCAGTCAATTTCGTTGCAGGAACGCAACCTCCTGTTGCCGCGGAGAATGAAGAACTTCTTGAGCAGGCTCCAACTAACCAGCCTGGGCACCCTTCGGGCGTTGCTCGCGCTGGCCGAGATCCACAGCCATCAACAGTCCCTGGCTGGGGAACATCTGCCTTCGTTTTTGACGTATATTACCGGAGCACTACTCGAGCCCCAACTCCAAGGGCCTCGGGAGCACATCCGGCACCGCAGGAGCCTCATCATGCAGCACCAATCCCTCCGGTTTGGATTCCTCCTCCGTCCGAAGGGCGTACTCAACCCTACTATCCTGAAGCCGAGGCTGTCAGGCAGGGTTCGCAAGATGTCAGACTCAAAGATCCGTGAAGGGTAGAGGAGATTGCCGAGTCTATGGACCGGACAATCGCCTTGAGAGGACCCCTAGAACCCTCCAGAGCAAGACGAACTGAAAAGGTTGCTCGGAAGACTAGCCACCCCGTTCACTCACGCAATCATGTCAGAAGAGAGGCCCAGAAAGTTCATGGTGCCCAAGTTCACCCTATACAATGGATCTGGAGATCTAGGAGATCATCTCTCGCACTATTAGCATACGATGGCCCTTCACGGAGCCTCTGATGCTTTCATGTGCTGAACCTTCATCACCAGCTTGAAAGGAACTACTCTGAAGTGGTTCCACAACCTCTCTCTGAACTCAATTACCAGCTTCTACGAGCTCAGTAAACAGTTCTTAGACAGGTTTATGACCAGCAGGAGGCTTAGAAGGGGCCCAGAGTTCCTACTAAACATCAAGCAGACCAGGGAGGAATCCCTCCGAGCCTATATTGCGCGCTTCAATACCGAACTCACGGAAATCACCGACTGCAGCCCAAAGTTCCTTGTAGCAGCCCTGATTGCTGGGCTTGCCCAAGGTGGATTCAGAGATTCCTTAACAAAGAGCCCTCCAGCCGATATGGCGGCATTAATGGATCGGGCCAGAAAGTACATCAACTTGGAAGAAGCCAACCGCACATCCTAGAAGGGCAAAGATCAGCCCCAGAGGGACAATCCGAAAAGGGAGGACCACAAGAAGGAGGATCACAGAAGAGATTCCAACAAAAAGAGGGCCAGGAGCCCAGAGAAGAGAGCAGCGCCCCGAGCTGTGTACAACTCCGGACCAAGGGAGTTCACCAACTTCATTCCTTTAAACACCACACCGAACCAGGTATTCCGGCAGATCCGAGATCGGGAGAACCTGAGGTGACCAGAACCAATCAAAGGAGATCCCAGCCTGCAGGACCAAAGTAAGTATTGTAATTTTCATAAAGATCATAGACATACAACTAACACATGCAGGACCCTCCGATTTGAGATAGAGCAGCTCATAAAGAAGGGGCGTCTTCGAGAATTCGTCAAGCTGGACAGAACGCAGAACCCCCAAGACGACAAGCCTCAACAACGGCCAGATCAAAGGCCCGAGCAAAGGCAGGAGCAGAGGGAATGACGAAACAAGCCTCAGAGGCAGAACAACCATGTTATCTATGCTGACTCCCATGTCACAAGAATGTCCAAAAGGGCAAGAAAAAGATATGCTCGGGAGGCTAGAGCCGCTCCGAACGTATTACAGATCTCTAACGTTGAAAAGAGGCTTAAGCCAGCACCGGAGATCCAATTCACCGAGCAAGATCTAGTAGGGGTACACTGCCCTCACAGCAATGCCCTTGTTATCACCCTCAGAATTACCAACTTCGAGACCAGGAGAGTCCTGGTCGATACTGGCAGCTCCGTCAACATACTGTTCTATGAGCCGCTTAAACAGATGGGGATAGAACATGACAACGTCGAGCCCACTACTGCCGTGATGGCAACTTTTGATGGCAACCTCAGTACCCCTTTGGGGAGAGTCGACTTTCCTACCACCGTAGGAGAGGGTGAAGGGCAGAAGACCACCATCTCGGAGTACATGGTGTTAAACATGAAATCTCCCTACAACATCATAATCGGGAGACCCTGGTTGCATCAAATAGGAGCAGTCACTTCGACCCTCCATCAGTGTCTGAAATACGTCCACAACCAGGGCGTCCACTCGTCAGAGGGTGTCAGCCAACCTATCGAGAATGCCACGCTATTGCCCTCAAGGAGAAGGCCCCTAAATAGCAATTACAGTACGCTCGGGACTGTGCAGATCCGGTTCTCACTCACTCTCCCGAGGTGGAGGATTGCCCCTCCAGCATTGAAGAACCCCTGAGCCCAAGGGGACGTGACAGTTGAGCCAAACCTGTTGGCAAGCCCATCAAATTACTGGTCAATTCAGAAGCAGAGGGGCGTTATTTGTACATCGGCCTAGACCTAACACACACCGAGCAGGAAAAGATAGTCAGGTTCTTGAAAGACAACCTCTCTATCTTTGCTTGGGAGACCAAAGACATGGAGGGAATAGATCCCAATCTTATAACTCACAAACTGATGGTGGATCCGGATCACCCGCCAATCGACAGAAGAGAAGGCCGATTGCTCCTGAGCGGCATCGGATTATAAATGAAGAAGTCCAAAGGCTGCTAGACGCCAGGATGATACGAGAAGTGTTCTATCCCGAGTGGCTGGCCAACACCGTGCTTGTCAAGAAGAAAAACGGCAAATGGAGAGTCTACGTTGATTATACAAACCTCAACAAAGCGTGCCCCAAGGACAGCTTTCCACTGCCAAGAATAGACCAACTGGTTGACGCCACTACGGGGCATGAGCTTATGAGTTTCATGGATGCCTACTCTGGATACAACCAAATCCAGATGTACCCTCCAGATCAAGAGAAGGCTGCCTTCATAATCGAAAGAGGACTCTACTGCTACAGAGTGATGCCTTTCGGTTTGAAGAATGCTGGAGCCACTTATCAACGGTTGGTGAACAAGATGTTCAGCCCACTGCTCGACAGCACCATGGAGGTATACATCGACGACATGCTGGTAAAGAGTTTTCAGAAAGGCAGCCACCTCCAGCACTTAGCCCAGACCTTCGATATCCTCAGACAGCACAAGATGAAGCTCAACCCCTCGAAATGTACCTTCGGAGTTACGAAGAGAAAATTCTTGGGATACATTGTCTCTCAGAGGGGTATCGAAGTAGACCCCGCTCAGATCCAAGCCCTGAGTGGGCTGAAGTCACCAAGAAACAAGAAGGAAATTCAGGCATTGAATGGCAAAGTCGCAGCATTGAGCAGATTTATCTCCAAATCCACTGACCGCTGCCTACCTTTCTTCAAAGCTCTGAAGGGCAGCAAAGCTTTGCAGTGGATGGAACAGTACGAAGAATCTTTTCAAGAGCTAAAAGAATATCTAGCCTCTCCAGAACTCCTATCAAAACCAATACAAGGAGAAAAGCTACTCCTGTACCTTGCAGTTTCTAAAAACGCGGTCAGCTCCGCATTGATCAGACAGGACAGAGGAGTACAGAGGCCTATTTTCTACGTCAGTAGGGCGCTACTTGACACGGAAAAAAGATACCCGGAAGTAGAGAAACTGGCTTATGCCTTGGTCATATCAGCTCGAAAGCTTCGACCATATTTCCAAGCCCATCCAATCGAGATCCCAACTGCCTACCCTCTGAAGTCAATACTGAGGAAACCTGAGGTATCGGGAAGATTAGTGAAGTGGTCTGTGGAGCTAGGGGAGTTCGACATATCATATGTACCCTGAAGCTCTATCAAAGGGCAGGCCCTAGCTGATTTCGTGGCAGAGTTCACCCCGGCACTTAAGAACAAAGCGCAACTCACCGAAACTTCGGGAACCTGGCTGCTATACATTGATGGATCGTCAACCGATCAAGGTTCAAGGGTAGGCCTGGTACTACAGTCCCCTGATGGGCTCACATCAGAAAAAGCAGTTAGCCTGGGATTCAAAGCTTCTAATAATGAAGCCGAGTATGAAGCCCTAATCTTAAGCATGAAGCTTGCCTTGGAATGCGAGGCTCAGAACCTCGATGTCTTCTCTGATTCCCAACTGGTGGTGAGCCAGGTCTTGGGAGAATTTTTCATTAAAGATGATAGGATGCTCTGGTACTCCGAATTGGTGAACTATTTGAAGCATTCCTTCCAGACATTTACTATCCAGAAAATTGAGAGAAGCCAGAATTACAGAGCAGATGCTCTGGCTAACATGGCCTCCCGCCTCAAGTCTGAAGCAAACTCCACAGTTAAAATCTCCTTTCAGCCAGGATCCAGCATTGAGGAGGCCCAAATTGCTCAAGTTGATGAACAGCCCCAGAACTGGATGACTCCAATCCTCCAGTATCTAAGATCCGGGCTCCTCCCAGAGGACAAAAACAAAGCCAGGAGAATCCGAATCAGAGCGGCTCGGTACCTGATCCTAAACAACAAGCTTTACAGAAGGTCGTATTCTCAACCTCTGTTAAAATGCTTAGCTCCAGACGAGTCACAATATGTCCTGGCTGAAATACACGAAGGAATTTGTGGGAATCATAATGGGGGCAGAACCATAGCCCACCGAGCTCTATCGCAGGGCTATTACTGGCCTGGCATGTTGAAACAAGCTAAGGAATATGTTCGGAAGTGCGACAAATGCCAGAGGTTTGCCCCGTGCCAACATCAGCCTCATCACGAGCTTATCCTAATTCCTAGTCCTTGGCCCTTTGCTCAGTGGGGAATGGACATTGTGGGCCCATTACCAAGGGCACCTCCAAACAGGAAGTATCTCTTGGTGGCCATCGATTACTTCTCTAAATGGGCCGAAGCCGAACCTCTAGCACATATCACAGAAAAGGAAGTTGAGAGCTTCACCTAGAAGAACATTGTATGCAGGTTCGGCATACCACGTGTGATTATTTTCGACAATGGAACACAATTCACTGGTAAAGGCTTCAAGGCATTCTGCGAAAATCTCAACATTAGGCAGCACTTTGCCTCTCCAGGCCATCCACAAGCAAATGGGCAAGCAGAAGTCACTAACCGAACAATCCTTGACGGGTTAAAGAAAAGGTTGGAACAGGCCAAAGGGAAGTGGGCAAAAGAACTCCCTGGATTTCTTTGGGCCTACAGAACAACCAGAAGAACTCCCACCTCTGAAACTCCCTTCTCTCTAGCCTATGGAACAGAAGCAGTAATTCCGATTGAGATCGGCATGCCAACCCTAAGGACTGAGGCCTTTGAGCAAGAATCCAATGATCAGCAGCTGATGAAAAACTTGGATTTGCTCGAAGAGAGAAGGGATCAGGCCAGCATCAGGATGGAAGCTTATCAACAGAGAATGGTCAACAAATCCAAGATAGGACTCAAGACAGTTAGCTTTCAAGTCGGAGACTTCGTCTTAAGAAGAGTCTTTCAAAACACCAAGGATCCCACCATGGAAAAATTGTCACCAAGCTGGGAAGGCCACTACAAAGTAACAAAGGTTGTTCGGCCTACCACCTACTGGCTAGAAGACATGACTAGGAAGCATGTTCCTAGGCCATGGAACGTAGAGCACTTACGGAAGTATTATCAATAGATATGTTTCTTTTACTTCCATAGAATGTTCGTCTATTAATGCACAGGCCTCCAGAGCCTGGTCCATAAATGTACAAGTCTCAGTACTTGGTCCATCATTTATGCACAGGCCTCCAGAGCCTGGTCCATAAAATGTACAAGTCTTCGTACTTGGTCCATCTATTAATGTACAGGCCTTCAGAGCCTGGTCCATAAATGTACAAGTCTCAGTACTTAGTCCATCTATTAATGCACAGGCCTCTAGAGCCTGGTCCATAAATGTACAAGTCTCAGTACTTGGTCCATCTATTAATGCACAGGCCTTCAGAGCCTGGTCCATAAATGTACAAGTCTCAGTACTTGGTCCATCTATTAATGCACAGGCCTCTAGAGCCTGGTCCATAAATGTACAAGTCTCAGTGTTTGGTCCATCTATTAATGCACAGGCCTTCAGAGCCTGGTCCATAAATGTACAAGTCTCAGTACTTGGTCCGTCTATTAATGCACAGGCCTCTAGAGCCTGGTCCATAAATGTACAAGTCTTCGCACTTGGTCCATCTATTAATGCACAGGCCTTCAGAGCCTGGTCTATAATATACAGGTCTTAAATACTTGGTCCATTTTTCTAAATACAGGAGGCCTCTAGAGCCTGGACCACCCTAATGCACAGGCCTTCCGATCCTGGTCCATCCTCAATTAGCAGATTCTATGATCCAGTCCATCCAAAGACAGAAGTTCCGGGCATCTACAAACTAAAGTTTCCTAGATCGGAACACCTCAGATCTGATACTTATATTATTTGGCTTATCTGTCAAACAAACAACAAATACTATGGTACCGATCAGACGTAAAGTATTTTGATTCAAGCATTTTTCTAAGTTCTTTGATCTATTCTTAGAGTTATTGATCAGAAGTGCACAAAAGGGTAGTCTAACTCAAAAGGGCACACTCAAACAGAAGAAAACATCAGATTTAAGAAAAAGGAGCTCAATCTTATTAATAAATCAGAAGATTTACATCAGTACAAAGACTGGAAATAAAACAGAGGCTATTACAGAAGCTATTACAGAAGTTACTACAGAAACTACACTTGGCAACTTCACGGCTTTTTTTTATGGGATGATAAAAGGGCACAGGATCCAAAACTTCCATTATCGCCGTCACCGGCTCCGTTTGAAAGGAAGGAACCCTGAACCCTAATCCGCATCAAGAAGCACCCAGGCCATTTCATCATCACTATCACTGGTCTCACGACCAACGGAGGATGAGGGCTCTGGGTCTCAGGGGACCGCCATTCGTCTTCCTCACGTCAGTTGTTACGCCCCAGCCGATTGAAGCAGGGGTCTTTGACGAAACATGAAGAAGAGGAGGCACCCCACTTGCGTCTTCATCACCGACGCTCTAAGCCTCGGTTGAATCAGGGAGGGAACACCACCAATCGGAGGAATCTCGACCGGAGGCCAAGAGGAAACAAGAAGACTTGTGCTTCATTTAATCCTTCCTTGGAGACTGAAAAAGAGAGAAGGTTAACTCTCGGCCACAGTTCAATCATTCCTAACTCAGACAGAGAATCATCCATCATCTCCGGGTGAATGACAAAATTCTGGCAGCATCTAAAGTCTCTCCTACGAGGAAACAGTTCGAGAATAAAAGGGGTGAACGCAACCGAATGCCCTCGCTTCCGTATATATAGACCCTTGAAGTCCAAAAGCCACCCAACTGAACCGTCGCAACGGTGAAAAAGAGATTGGCCTCGAAATCCCAAACGACAATCGAATAAATAAACGGTGCATTAAATGTGCCTCTTCAATATACCAAGAGACAGGGTACAGAGCTCTGTGAACGAAAATCACAGCCCAGCACTAGAGCATCTGAACTAATAAAGAGAGGGGGACAACGTCTAAATCTACAAGCCTCCTATCCAAGATTCAGAACTTACAGTCTTAACTATTTTATGACAGGCCAGTCACATGACAAAGGCCAAAACGGCTCGGACATATCCTGATCCTGCGTACTCGAAAACAGCATGCCGAGCATCATAATAACAAGCACAAGCTGCCTGACTATCCTCACAAGCTCTTCATTCAGAGCAGTCTATCTCAGAGATCTACAAAAGCTCACTCCCACTCTATTAGGCTCTATCTATCTGATTATGTTTGCCTTCTTATCTTATTGTGATGAGACAGGTGAAATTAATTTACATTCATTATTCAGTGACGAGTATCGAAGCTCAGAGAGCAACTATTGACTGTTGGATGGTTGATCTAACATGCAAGAGGTTCAGAACAGCCACACTTGCGACAAAATTGCACAGGAGAAAAGAACACAGGAAGAATCTGAAGGAAAGTCAATTTCATTGATCAAAAGTATACACCCATTAAAAGACCCATAAAAGCCTCAGGCCTTGTCAAAAGACCCATAAAAGCCTCAGGCCTTGTCAGAGGGGCCTGGGTCCTCTTCCAAGTTAAGAGCAGGAGCCCCAGCCGTCTCGTACGGGTCAGGACCAGACGAGGCAGGCTCAGGAGGAACGATTGACGACACGTCGAAACCTGGGAACTGAATCTGAAATCTAGTTCGGAAGCTTTCAAAGCCAAACCGGATCAGGTCATCACCCATCTGTTCAACTTCACCTTTCAAATCCATCTCAGCCTCAACCTTGGCTTGATCAGCTGCCTCCTGAACCTTCTGATTAAAGGAACCCCGGAGCTCAACCAACTCCGCTTAGAGCCCCTCAACCTTCTGAGCATATATGTCCCTCTCAGACTCTGCCACGGTAAGGTTGATGGTAGCTTCCTTCAGATCCTCCTCAGTGGTCTGAATCTTGGATCGGGCTGTCCCAAGCTCCATCCTCATCTCTTCCACTTCAGCCCTCAGCTTCTCAGCCTCCTCAAGGCCCATAGGCGTCACCATCAGAGTAGCCAAACTATGCATGCTTTGCACAAGGCAAGACAGACAATTTAGATTGAACAAATGAACAAACAGTAAAGTCAAGAAAGGCTTCAGAAGTTACCTTCATCTGGAGATTCATCATCTCAGTCATCAGCTTGGAGGGGTCATCCCCTCTGTATCGGTGCAGGCCCTGAGCCCATATTTGATCAAATGCCTTCTTGGCAATTTGATAGTCCGGCTCAGCAAACGGCTCGGACGGTGCAACAGGTACTTTCCCCTTCTTAGTCCTCCTGCTCGGACCAGAAGAGGCAGGAGGAGCAGCCGAAACAGGGACGACAGGTTCAGCCTCCTTCTCAGCCTCGGCAGGGGCTGGCTCGGGAGAGCCAGAAATCAACCTCCTCCTTTTTACTTCAAGGGGGGCATCGGGCTCAGCTCGGGAGGAAGACTCCCCCACCACTGAGGCCTCCGGCACAGCCCACTTCGTCGTCAGCCTCTTCTTAAGCTCTGCAGAACGGGCAGCCATCAAGTTCTCCGGAGTCACAATGACAGAATGAGCCCAGTTAGAAGTTGAAAGCAGCACTCGGTATTGATCTCGCAGTGCTTTAGTAAAATCGGGCCTCTTCCAAGCACTCTTGACTGCACAAGAAGTAAGGAGTGATATATCAGTTTATCAGTTATAAAGGCATAAACAAAGCTAAAGCAAACCTAAGGGAATAAGCCTCACCCTTATGACCCGTAGCACGAGGGAATGGCGAGGCTTCTCCTTCTTGGAAGTCTTCATGCTCCCATCCTCCTCCGATGAAGAAGTACCACTTCTTCCACGTTTTGTTGGAAGTAGGAACAGAGGACAGGGGTCGGAACCCCTTCTCAAAGGACATATAGAAAAGGCCTTTTGCCTGTTTGAACTTCAGATCCATATTGCTACGGATCAAGTCCAAGGACACATCCACCTTGTTTTGGTGTCCCAATACTATGAACCCTAGAAGCTGCCGCCAGCTATTAAGATTCAGGTTGGCAGGGCAGAGTTTGAACCAACAAAAGAATTGCCTGACTAAATTCGGCAATGGGAGTCTCACACCCATTTCAAACCAGGCAAGATAAACACAAATCTCCCCGGCTCCAACATTTTGGGGACAATCCATGGGGCCTGGAGCTCTGCAAGTCATGTTTGGGGGAAAACTGTATTTTACCCTCCATTCATCCAGAAGGCTCTGAGTAACAGCACTCTCACCCTCTTCTCTATGAGAAGACCTACCAGAGGTCTCCCCAGCCCTGTCTCGGGGCTCTTCAAAGGCATCGACTATCCTAACCCCAGGACTAGGGGGAGGTTCAACAGGCCTCTCCCCAATATCTTCGGGAGTAGGGTTACCTACGTCTTCCACAGGAGACGGTACAGCCATCTCAGAAGGATTCCCTACTCCCTCGCTTACAATTGGGGACTCAAAAGGGGCAGACATTATTCCCAGACTTAAGAAGAAAAGAAGCAAGAGAAAAGGAAAAATCAGTCGAACCTGGTCTAACTTAGGAAATCGGTATTCTGCAAAGTCGTACAAACCAACAATGGCGGATGAAGTCTTCTAGCACAGTGAAAATGACAAGGAAAAGGTTATTTCAAAATCTTACCCCGTATTTATAAGCACAGTATCAAAAGAGACCCACCAAGCCCAAACGCCATGACGGTTCGAAACAATGATGATTTCGGGAAACCCAACTATCGGCCAGTACAAATAATGACCTTGAAAAGACCTAATCTCCGGCTGCGCAATAAATAGTGCCCCAACAATTGCCTTGAAAGGCGAACAGGCAGGACACATGACTCTCCGAAAAAGGCTTAGCCCTAGTTGCTTGCTAGCATCGAACTAGGACTTGGGGGGGGGGGAGTAACTGATATACCATAAAAGAGTAGGCTAATCAGCATTTGACACATCAGCACAAAAGGTCGGAAGTGACCAAACTTATACCTTCAGAGCATACATATCCGAACAAGGGTCTCAGAACTTATCACAGGGTCCAGATCAACACTCCAGACCTCGTCACCGCCTTAGCGGATGCCGAGTAGGGAATAAAGAAACAGTCTTCGACAAGGAAACAGTCTTCAAACAAGGAAACAGTCTTCAACAAGGGAACTACCATCTATGGTTATCTCTATGCAATACTCCACAAGGTAACTACAATCTCCGATGATCAAATCCCTATATTCATGGCATCAAATCCTAATCAACTTAGGAAGGCCACGGTCTATAAATTAAACCCTAAAGGTACGCTTTATTTTTATGCTCATTCTTTGGCTTTCAATACCGTCTTTCAATTCCTTTTTACTTACTTAAGCATCGGAGCGGCTACCGCCGGAGCCAATCCGGTGGACCTCTGATCGTCTTTCTGAGTGTTCTACAGGTCGCGGAGTCCTCACTTATTACGAGCCGAAAAGTGCAGCATCAAATATTACACACACACACTAATTATACTCACCCCCACACGCAACAGCATACTTGCATGCTGGATGCATATATATCTACATAGATATTTGTATATTATATACATACAATTATATTACTTTGTATATACATGTATATATACACTTAATTATACGCATTTATATACATACATGTGTATTTATGTATATTTCTTCATTTGTGTGTATATATATATATAAGAATATTTTATATATTTCTATAAATATATATATACACGTGTACATATTCCCGTATTTTCATGTAGTCGATTCTTTTAACCAAACGGTCTCGGTGTGCTTAGTTAATTTGACAATCTAAATTAATTAAAAGTAAATAAAAATTAAAAAAATTCAAATCTTGTAACATGAGCCAAATTGCTCGGGTATTTGGACCGGGCTAATTCAAATAATGCTCTACCGTGAAAACGAGAAATTTATTCTCATTTTTCAGGTCTTTACACATGATGAGAGAGAGAGAGAGGAAGTACACATAAAAATGTGTGTGTATATAGGTATGTCTATATATATATATATACACACACACACACACACACATAAAAGGAAAAAAAAAACTTGTATATGCAAATACTGGAATGATGATCACAACGAACCAAGAATCACCAAAATTGGTGCCCAAATGAGAAGGAAAGGGGTGATTGAATCTGTCATTGGAAAGTCGGGCTTGGGCTATTCCGGCCTAATCATGATGATTCAAAAGATCAAAATGATCCTAAAATGTATTTAGATATGATTAGGAAAGAAATATTGCCTCGAAACTGTTGAAAAACGTGTGGAAAATTTTAGAATTGGGCAATCGTCATCGGGATGACAATCGGCGTGGCGCCAAAAAATCGAGGGAGAAACACTGTTCACAGTTAAGTGAAACAATGCCATTTTGGTGTTGAACCGAGTTCGGGTCAAACTTTGGGCCCAAGTGGTTAAATGGATAAGATGAACAACGTTGTTTTTTACGTGTAACATTTAATTAACCCAAAACTTATACGGGGTCGTTTTGCTGACGCCACACTGACGCAAGTATAATGCAATGAACTGGACTAGACTGGTCGGTTCACAAGGGTTTTAAGCTGGTTCAATCACTTAACCTTCATATCGAATGGTTTGAACAAGGATTTCATGAAATTACATTCTAACCCTAGAATTTTATATAAATCATGAAAATACCCAAAAAAAAAAAATTAATTTTAAGCCCTTTTAAAATTCAAAAAAATTACTAAAAACACCCTTAAACCAAAAATTGGTCAAATGTAGGCCAATTAAAATACAAGAAGAGTCTTACCCAACATTTTTGGGTATTCTAGACTCAATGAAAAAGTTTGATTTAAGAAATTAGACTTCAAAATATATGAACAGATAAATTGGACTAATTTCAAATGTATCCTAATGAATTAATTGGGCTATCAAATGAACCCTAATGACTACGAGGGTACCTATTCTAACATTTTTCGACATTCCAAACTCAGCGGTAGGGTCTGTATCGTCAAACGAGATACCAAAAATACAGACACATAAAAATGTAAAATTTTCACACCATCCTTAGTGATATATAGGCTACTAGACTGACTGAGAAAATACAGAAAATACAAAAATGGACATTGTTGGACACTCTGGACCAAATAGCGAGGTCAAATTAAGCATTTAAGATACTCGAACATGTCTCATATGAAAGTGCAAAATTATGAAAATGCCCCTAGACCTAAAGTAAGCTACATGAAGGCTAATTGAGATCTGAAAAAGCCTAAATCTAGTATCTTCGACATTCTGGACCCAATGGTGATATCCATTTAGAAAAAAATAGAATGCAAAAATAAATTAGAAAATGATGAACACGTCTCTAAAACTTAATTAAGCTACGATAAGAATATAAAAATTAAAAAGATACCCATACTAATGTTTATAGGATCCTCTGAGTCTGAAAATGAGGTCCGTTTAAGATGATTGGGTAACTAAGACACGAAATAAGATCAGAAAAATTATCAGATTACCCTTAAGGCTTAATTAAGCAATCAAATGAACTTAAAAGGTAAAATAGGGACATACTTTATAGTTAAAGGACCTTCTAGACTAAAAATGAAGTCCATTAAGGTAAATGAAGTACCGAACAATATAAGACATGTAACAGACAAATGACCAAAATGCCTTTAAAGGCTAAAGTAAGCCACACAATGAATTGAGAATTGTTAGGAACCCTAATTAAATACCATAAGGGAATCTTAAACAGTAAGACTAAGTTTAAAAATGACTAAAAACATTAAGTAAACAAAGATTTAAGCTGAGATATATATTGATCTAGTATCAATGTATTTTCATCCATGATTTATGATCACTGGAAGAGAAAAGGGAGACAAGTTGACTATAAAGGCAAGTCAAGAAAGCTAGTAATTATGGACTCTAGACCACAGGTGAGTAACCCTGAACCTTAAAATGAAGATTTTTTTTCATTTAAATACAATTTTTTACAACTTAATTTATGACATTACGTTTAGTCTTTTACAAGTTTTTGACATTTTCAGACTACTATGCTAAATGTTTTAACTACATGCCTTTATCAACATTTCTTTAAATGCTTTATATGATATGGATAGCTTAAAGAATATTTTACAAGCATGTTTTAGTACAAGTTTACATGTCTTACAAATGATTTTAGTTCATGACTCACAGTCATGCCCGGTCGGGGGGTTAAGCCATTTTTTATGACATAGTCATGCCCGGTTGGGGGTTAAGCCATTATTCATGACACACAGTGGTGCTCGGTTAGGGGGTTAAACCATTAATGGCCCATGTAAGCCCAGAGCTCTAAATTACTTAAGGTCTCCATGTGACAACGTATAGTCCCAAGGGACAAAATTTTGAGAAAGATTAAAATGTATTATTTTACCAATTGCTTATGAGCACCAACTATATGTTATCATGATTTATCTTGCAAAACTAGACTGGCATGGACTCTTGCTTAATTTCATAGTATATCTTGCAACTCTCAGTTATATGAATACAATCTTAAGAATTTCAATAGCTTTTAATATAGCTTCTTTTAACTGCTATTTATGAAAGTTATGAAAATTTATGAAAGGAATTTCTAGAAACCCATGACAAGGGACTTCTGTTACCCATGAGCTTTTTATATAGCTCATAGGGTTTATCATGTATATTTTTAGGAATGATTAAAAGTTCTCCAGATTCAGATATAGTAAGATATGAGAAGTAGAGACTCTAGTTAAAAGAAAATTGGTATCACAGCCATGGGGATATCAACATGAGGTAACAAATAACAGATTGATGTAACAGTTGAGAGCAAGAATAGAATATGAATGATGTTCACCGATGATGTAATAGTTCAGACATACTTGTGTAATGTAATGTTGGGCTCATATTATTGTAACTCTGATGTAATATTACTTATGGTCTGCCAAGTGTGACTACATTCAAACAAAATTTTTTTTACAAACATTGATTCCATTGCATGTTTTTATAAAACCGAATACAATCTACTTGGATATGTAAAAAAGTCTTTTGTTAGACACATCATCAATATGCTACAAAAGGGGTAATGTATTAGCGAGGTGCCAAACTGGCTAATCTTTATTCCTAATCTGCATAGGGTGGGGTTTGGGATACGACAAATTTAATGACTTAAAGAGGCTCAAGACTATAAGGTAAATAAGATTTGTGATAAGGGTAAAGAATGAGCTCAATATCCAGGATATCATTCTTGCTTACTTCTAGAAAAAAATTCAGTCCTCCCATCTAAGAAATTTTCAGAGCATCCTTCAATGTGTGAAGAAAGAAATTTCTGCTAATATGAATTTTTGGTTGATTAGAATGCCCTCGGTGGATAAGATTAAGTGTGTAGTGTTTCATATTCACCCTTTAAAAACTCCTGACCGAGATAGAATAATGGCTGCCTTCTTTTCGAATTACTGGCATATAATGGGTGAAGATATTATATATGTTGTAATGAGTTTTTTGTCCCTAAAGATTTCAACCAAGGGCATTCCAATAATTTTAATAATAACAAGGTATTGATTATGTGGACTAATGATTTATCTTAAGTGACAATGCAAATAGGTCAATAAGCTCAAAGAATAGTTGTCCAATGATGAAAAAGATCAACCTCGCAGTGACATTCTCACATGATCAAGCCCAAGGAATCATGTAAAGACTTTATTTTCTCTTATTTTGTGTTTTTGAGTGAAGTAGGTTTGATTGATCAAATGCATAATGCTTTAGTTTTTAATTGATCAACTAAAATCAAACAAAATGATTTTTCAAAGGCATAACATTGATAAACTCTAAGCTTTGAAAAGTTGATATATTTGAAAAGAAGAACATTGAACAAAATAGGCAATATCGCAAAATAGTCAAATTCAGTCGATTAAGTTGTTAATTTAGTCAACTGAATCATGTTCACAAAACATTCTTATTTTATCTTTGTCAAATTCAGTTGACTGAACCAATGACTCAGTTGACTGAACATATTTTTGTTCACAATGTCTTAACACATTGTCCATTTCAATCGACTGAATTATATAAGCCATTTTGTGTACAAATTGACATTGGAAGATTTAGTCAACTGGATCCAAGAATAAGTCGATTGAACAAGTTTCAACAAGAATCAACCTTAACCCTTTGGACAAATCAGTTGAGTACTTTAATCAATTGAATTATGATTTAGTTGACTCGATAATGATCTTAGTTGACAAATTTTTTTCAATCTGATACTTTCAAATTCAGATTTTAAATAAATCTAAATGGGTGGAACAACTAGTTTTTGAATCTAACGAATATATTCTTCAAAGGCCTATATATAGAAGTTGTTGAAAGAATTTATTGTTAACTTTTACCAACACTTACTTTCTCTAACTTTCAAATCATTCAAAGTGACCTGAGATCTCAAAAAATTTAAATTTAGATCTCAAAGTTCTCTCATCCCTTAAATACTCAAGCATTTATCGATCAATCATTACAAAGTGAAATTTTATTAGACCATTCGGCTCTAGAAGAGAGCATTCTTTAGTAAAATCTTTGTATCTTCTCATTGCGGTGAAATTTGCATGTGGATGCTACCATTGTGAGGCAAAATGGGATTTTGCTGGAAAAAGAATAGAGAGCTTTTCATTGTAAAGGTTTGATCTACACCTATGAAGGAATTCATATAATGGAAAAACTTAAGCAAGAAGCTTGAGTCGAGGACGTAGGAAGTTTTCTGATCCTCATAAAATCACTGTGTTTGTTTTCTTTTCCCTACTTTTTACTTACTTTGTGCTTTACTTGCATTAATATTTAAACTTTGTAAAATTATATCGTATTTTCCAAATACCCTATTCAGTCCCCCTCTAGGGTACATATCTGGGCAACAAGTTTTTTTCACTCAGGTAAGTTGTTACAGAGTATTAATTATAAAAATATTATTTTAATCCCCAAAGTGAAATTCCCTATGAATATAGGCTAGTTTCACTCCATTAGCTTGTGCAACATCACTTATAAAATTACTATAAAGACCCTTGCCAATACACTAAGCTTAGTTTTACGAGATGTGATTTTTGAAAATCAAAGTGATTTTGTTTCGGGTCATCAGATTACTAATAATATTGTAGTTGCTCATGAATTTTTTCACAACCTAAGGACAAAGTGAAAAGGGTGTAAATTTCTTATAGACTGAAAGCTTGATATGAGTAAAGTTTATAATAAGGTGGAATGGGATTTTCTGAGGGTAGTGATGGAGATGTTAGGCTTTCATGTGATTGAACATTTGATTATTTCAATATGAATATTGAACTCTCCATTGAAACCAACCATAATAATTTTGGTTTCATGCATCTCCTTGGAATTTGTTTTCGTTTGGTTAAAAGGTTGAAAAAGAGACATTAGCTAAAATATTTGTAATGATAAGGACCCTTCTTCCCTCAAAATTAGCCACCTTCATAATGACTACCAGGGTACCATTATGGGTAAGATGGACACAAAAAAGATCTTTATCTAAGAATGTGATATGAGGTTCTGACTTCTGTCTCTTCTCTCTAGAATTGATAATGCATGAGAACGGATCATTCTGGGCTTTCTTACATATATCATTCGAGGTCTATCAGACATTTTAGTTTTGGAAGTATCATTGTGCAGGACATAAATGGCATGCATAGTTCAATTTTCTTTATCTATTTTCTCCATTTCTCTATCATGTGGCCTAATAATAGTTTAAAATTGCATTATTATCATGGTTTTGGTATACGTTATCACATTCATTTTTACATTTACCTCCCATTTTATACACAAATATGTGAGTTGGATAGTACACATTCTAATGAATAAAATAAAGTATTAGGACTCATTGTGCATATTTTTTCTTAAAGGAAATTTTAAAAGAAATAGCCAACCAAACATGTAGAGATGAATCATACAAGAGAACCCAAGGGTCAAGATGAATAAAGAAATTTTTTAAGAGAATTTAGCAAGTCAAAATCGTGTAGGACTCAAAATCAAGAGGGGAAGCAGGCAACTTTAAATCTGAAGAGAATACTTGTAAAGATCTGAAAAATCAGGGTAAAATTTTCGTTTTTGCTAGTAGGGCACTATTCATGCACTGTTTGCTGGTAGGGCATTCTACATACATCATTTAGGCATAAGTCATGTTTAGGAGCATAATTTGAGTACGCCATAGAAGATAAATATGTTTATAATGTTAAAATATACCTCCTGTGAAAAGTTGAGCCAGTTCGAAGACGGTTTCAAAAGTTGGACCAAAAGGGCATCTCGGGTGGAACCGGGCAAACCCGACCGCAGACGAAAATAAATTTTTTTAAAAATTTTTATTTAAAATAATTTTATGATTTTTGGTTAAAGTAGAATGTTAAATTGAGGCGTTTCAAGACGGGTTGTAGTGTAACGGGGTCCTGGATTCATTAAAGGCAAAAAGGTCATTTTGCCCCTTTGCTCCTTTACTATAAATACAGCCCCCTTAGTGTAAAAATATCATTTTTTTGGTTTGAGATACAGTATCAAGTCGTGCATGAGAGAAAGGTGAAGAGAAAACCTAGGTTTTTCAATTTTCAAACTTCTAAAACACACTTCTAGGCTTGGATTTTCATAAGACTTCCTTTTAGGAAGTTGTTCCCCATATCAAGGGCTACATTCCCACTGATTGGTTCAGCTGCACAACGAACACAACTCCCTAGGTTTGAGAAAAAACCCTTTTAGGTATGATATCTTGCTAAGTTAGGAATAGATTTAAGTTTCTTTGCCTTTCTATATGTTGGTTGAGTGATTTAGGTATTTACTTGATGTTAGAAAATCACTTAGATGGTAGTTGCTTTGAAAACCTAGAGTTGGTAGTTTAGGTACTTTTGTTTTCTTTGAGTTTTTTGACAATTTGTTACTATGATAAAGGTGTACCTTGCATATGTGTTGGATTATTATATTCTAGCTTATGTTCATATAGAGAAACTTTTGTGGTTTGAGAGCTATGATTTATTCCATGTGTTGGTACTTTATGTATTTTGTAATCCTTGAGAAATTGTTAAAGTTGTAAATATGTAATGTGTTTCTATGTGAAATTGATTGAATTACATGTTAGATTCATGTAAGCAAAGTTTTGTGATTCAAAGGTTATGTTGTTTTAAGTTTAATGCATTATCAAAGGCATGCACCATGTGTTGACGAAAGGTTTCATTGAATTGCATAAAAATAAAATCAAGGCATGTTGGCATTGTGTAAATCCTTAGAAACATGACGTGAGTTGAGCATTTTGGTGTTATGCATTATGAGGGTGCAGATCTTATGGTGAAAAACCCAAAATTAGCCATCGGTACTCGCATGCCAACAAGGTCCAGACCGTGAAGCGAGACATACATTGGTACTTGCATGCCAACAGGAAGAACCGTGAAGCGAGACATGGGTGGTATAGAGTTGCATGTGTGTGTCATGCATATTGATATTGCATAGCATTGGGGATTGGAAGGTTATGTTTTCAAAATGTACACTTGCACATGCCATGCCTTAAATATGTTCCTTGCATTAGCATTTTGTCATACCATCAGTTGAGCTGACCTCTCGTGAGATATCATATTATAGATGAGGCTCCCGGCACTTGAGACTTGATGAAGTCTTGAAGAGTGGAGGAGACATGGACCATGAAGAATATTTGGCCTCTGGGGCACATTTTTATATGTATGGGCATAAGCCCAAAAGACTTGTGTTTTAATTTGGAAGAACAGTGAACTATAGGCCTTAGGCCATTTTGAAATGTAAGGGTTTAAACCCAAATGACATGTGGAATATGTTTGTTTAATGAGCATTATATGTATATGTTGAAGAAAATGAATGTATGTTTAATTTTCATGAATTATGGCCATCGAGTAAGGATGGAATGTGTAAATCCTTAATTGTATAATGTATCATGAATATTAGGTGGGAAAAAGACTTAGAAAACAAATGGGGCTATGTCAAAATTTTGAAAAAATTAAAGGATTTGTTAGGTGTGTAAAACACCTTCTAAATAGGTGAGAAAGGTGTCCAAAAGGGGGGGTTAAAAACCTTGAAGAAGTGGGCTAAAAATGGGAAAAAGTGGCCTTCAAAACTTTGGAAAAAAAATTTAGAAAACAGAGAAAATTGGTTGTTGGACAGAGAAATTTAGTTACAGCCGCTACAGTAAACCTATAGAAAAATGAAAAATCAGATTGCAGTTGCTACAGTAGACAGCCCTCCTACTGCCCAGCCAAGCGAGTGCCGCACGCCCCAGCCTGCCCATGTGCGTGCCTGCTACTGCCCTGCTGCCTTGTCATGACACCAGCCCTTGACACCCCCTAACACTTGCCCCTTTGGCCACCTTTTTTAGCCATGTTTGGGTACCTTTTTGAACCATGTTTGGGCACCATATTGGGCCTTGTTTGGCCAACCTTTGGGCCATGTTTGGACACCCTCTTGGACTATTTTTGGTCACTTTTTTGGGCCATGTTTGGCCACCCTATGGGGCTATGTTTGGCCACTCTCATGGGCCATGTTTAGCCACTTCCTTAGACTAATTTTGATGGACCTTTTGACCTATTCTTGGGCCATGCCTTAGAGTATTTGGGACCCATTTGGGCCATTATTCCAAGGCATACTTAGTGAGATATTGGGGCTATTTAGGAGACCATTTCTAAACATGACTTTGACCTATTTTGAATAGTGATTTGGGGGGATATTTAATTGGCATTAGAAGACTATTTTGGTTAAGCCTAATAACAAGTTTTCATTTCAAATCTTGGGGAAACATGGGGGACTAAATGCATAATCAACTAAATCCATTAAATTGTCTTTTATTAACTTTTCTTGTTTCATTTCACTCACTCCCCGGGTTTGTGAAAATTCGGGGCCTGACAATACTAAATGGTAAAAAATGAGTTAGTCACGGTATATGGCTGTAAATTTTGACTTTAATATGGATTGATGCGATTTCTACAACTCTAGAAATATGATTTGAAGCCCGTCAACTTTGTATTTCATTAAAATTTCATGATTCAAATGTTTTAGGGGTCAAAAATAAGATGGAAGTTGGCCCAAATTTGGAAAGTGAGATTTGACATATTTGAATTCCTTAAATGCTTTGTTTTCATTTTTATAATGGAAAACTCTACACACACACACACACACACACATATATATAAGGGCGAATGGAATAAAAAGGGGACTATCGATCAGCTATATATTCTCTTTACTTTCTTTAAGTTTTAGGCTTGCCTTCTAAAATGGTTTACTGAAGACTTTTGCTATGACTAGGAGTGACACAACAATGAACATATGATTTTTGTTGGATGATTCTTTAATGTTTTGAGGTAAGATTTTACATTTTTGGTTTGATTCAAGTATTTGGTAAAGCGTTTGTTCTATATAATTCTTTGATTTATCGTCAACTTTGGGTACAATAAATACTTAGAATTCCCTGAGAATCAAATAATTAGTTTTGTCAAGTTTCAGTTAACCAATTTTATGAATAACTATTTGTTAAATTATTTTTCATAAAAATCTTTGTTTAATCTTCCAATTAGGATCACTCTTCATGTGAACTTCAATTGAATTATAAAAATAAAATCACAAGAAAATATCATAGTTTTATTGTTTATGGATCTTTGTTGCCTTAGCATTCTCCAACATGTTTTCAAATACTTTAATTTTCAGTATACAAACAACCATATTTTGAATAGTTTCACACTTAATTTTGTTGATTTTATTTTAGTAACTTGTTAGCGCTCTAATCACCCTTTTCCTCGTGGTTTGACTACGAACACTCTGAGTTTTACTACTTCGCTACATCCTGCACTTGGGATTGAAAAGTAAGAGTCGCAACATGGCCAATGCTCAACATGGTTGCCTTAGCATTAGTATGTTCTTCATCTAGATCTATTTCCTTTTTAAATGAATTCTCTCAATCTCCTATGTCTGATGATTTCCTTAATTTCTTACTTTAGAACCTAACATTCATCTATAGTATGATTGTGATCTCTGTGAAAATCATAATACTCTTTTTATTCCTTTATTCTTAATCTCATTTCATTCTCTCTAGACACCTCAGATTTTTCCCTTGACTAGATTTGATGTAAAATATGCCATAAAGACACATTCAGAGGTATAAAAGTACTAAATCATCTAGTAGGAGAGTTTGACCTTTTATGAAATCTATTGTCCTTCTGATCTCCTCTATCCGAAGTTCTCCTCCTCTTCTTCTCATCATTTGTAGGATTTATTTTAGAAGACTCTTTCTTTTAACTGTGTTCCTTGCTATCTTTCAGTGTATTTTTTATATCCTCTAAAATTATGTACTTTTGGGCTTTGGTCAAGAGTTTCGTTACATCAGCAGAAGGATTCTTAGTGAGAGAATCCTTTAACCTACCAGGTTCAAGACCTGTTATCAAGGCTACAATAGTAAATCTTCCCTCACACCTTTCTATTGAAGTGAGCTCATTACTAAACCTTGAGATTTATTCCCATAATGACTCACTTTTGTTTTACTTTAAGGTCAGAAGATAATCAGGTCCATTCTAAGCCTTCTTCTAATGATGAACCTAAAAAAATTAAGTCTGGAGGTAAGTAGTGAAAGCATGTCAGAGTTTCTCTTTTAAGGCTTGTAACAAAAGATCGACACATCAAAGCATCAATTCCCCTTCCTAAAGTGCCACTATATGCTTAAAGTGAGACAACTGATCAGTAGGATTTGTCTTCCAGTCATACTGCTTAAATTTTAAGAGAACAAACTTCTGAGTACAATTTCCTCTATGATCTCTTGTGTAAAAAGAGTTCATGTCATTCTATATATAGCATAAAGATTTTATTTCATAGACTGTTATGGGGTGTTTCCAATTTCAAATCTACCTTGGTGATGTCTTTTGAGTCCACTACCACTTTAATTTTCATTTGATCTGTAAATCAATGGGTGGAATGGTGTTCCCTTTGGCTTCTTTGGGGCTGGTTCCTTTCATTCCCCCCTTTTGATAGTAGGTTGTGGGTAAGGGAATATAATGATGTTGTGCTTGGACTAGAATGGCTATAGTTTGCACTTGTTAAGGTAGCACTTCAATGCATTGATCTATAGAGCTGATCATTGGGGTAGGAGGTGGTGGTGAATTTTTTTAGGCATTATTAGTATGACAAGGTATTGCCAAAGCAACCTAGTTCCTTTTAGGACGTGGATAGGGTGCCATAAATTTTTAAAAGGACGTAAAACTATTTTGGTAAATTGTTCTCATAGATAACGCCAAACTGATGTCGTGAAAATATGTTGGGGTGATTCACGATTGCAATTTTCTCCTCCTTGCTTGTTAATCACGTCAGAAACAAATATTTGGGCACTAGAAAAATACAAGCAATGGTTACTCCAATGGTTAAGTTAGGATAATAGAAGTAATGAAATTGTTTGAAAGAAAAAGAATTGAAGGGCTCATTAGGCTTGTTTATGCACGTACCTTTTGTAAGAGACTAGTTACCATATAGGATAGAATCCATGATTGAGTGAAATTTAGGAACTTTTTTCATATTGTAGTGTCTTCCAGAGAGAAGACTATTGTAGAATCTTAATAGATTTCTAAGTATCCAAGATTAGGAAGATTCCATCCTGCCATTATACCAACTTCTTTATCTGTCAAAAGTTGGCTTTAGTTTTTATAGGTGAATTGGAGTTCGTGAAGGTATTAGATAGAGGTATAGATTCGTACAAGAAGTGAAAGATCCATGTCAGAAGCTGTTGGATTCCAAGAGAGCCGTGGGGCAGGGCGAGCTAGAATATTAAAGAGAGAAAGAGAGAGATAGAGTAATTGGGGCTTGGAAGTTAGTGAAGCTCATGACTTCAGCATAAGATCCGAGATTACTTTTATCATTGGCAATCATTGAGATGCTATTTTTTCTGTCCTGTTAAATGAATGACGCTTGGGTTTGTTTATAGTAGGGCTGAAAAATGTGAGTACGTTAGGGTGTCCCGAATATCTAATGTAATACCCCGACCTAAAATACCTGAGTAAATTGACTCGCGTTACAAGATTTGAAATTTAAAGTTAATTAGGCTATGAACCCCGAGATTCGACAGTAAGGGCAATTATGCACGTATACCGGTATACGTATCGAAATACATGTACCATGTAATTGTACGTATATGAGTACAAGTGTATATATGTATTTCATATATATATATTTGTGTATATATATATATATGTAAATGTATAAGTATAAATATAGAAAGTATAAACAAGTATATATATATATATATATAAGGTTATGTATTTTATAAGTATAAATATAAAAGTATATATGTATAAATCTATTTATATATATATATATATATATATTGAATGCATGCAGCATGTATGCATGCATGTGAGTGTGTATTTAAGTATGTGTATAAGAGTAAGTATATTATGTATATGATGAGTATGTATATGATGAGTATATATATGATGAGTAAAGATATACATGCACATGAAGCAACAAGTAGGCTGAATAGTAGGGGTTGATAGGAAGTTCGACAGCTTGTGTGTCCAAGTGGGTGTGAGTAAGTGTGTGTGTGTGTGTGTACTTGGTGCGTGTGTTTAGTATAATGTACATATATGCTCAAAATATCAACAAGAAATTAAATGCAAATTAGAAGAAAAAGAAAGAAAACAGAAAGGGAGTCAGGAAAGGGAAGAAAATAAGGGAAAACAAGGGGCGGCAAGTGGGTGGACAGTGGTGGTTTTGCATATATGTGTGTGTATATATATATATATATATATGTACGTGTGAGTTGATAGAGGAAAACAGAAAAGAAAAGAGAAAAAGTGAAGTACTGAGAGCAACTGAGGAATTCAGAGAGTCAAAAAGAGGAGAAAAAGGAAGTAGAAACTGAATAAAGGATGAGAAAAACTCAGAAATAGGTATGTCAAGTTAATTTCTATTTTCAAGTTTTAAAGCATAATAATTAGTCTAACCTATGGACTCTTATTTATCATGAAATGAGGATTAATTTACAAGAAAAAGTAGGAAAAATGGTGTAGAAATGAGCTAAAATGAAGTAGTTGCAGGTTGTTGAAGATAATCGGCTGTTAGAGTTTTTTTTGTTTGAAACTTTGTTTAAATGGAAGGAAAACCACTCATACATAGTGCAGAAACTGATTTGAAGAAGAAGGGAGTCAAAACAAGGGAGTTAGGGCATAGAATAGAGAGAAATACAGTTGGCCCGAGCCACTATTTTCCCTCTATTTGTGAAGTTTGAGTGAAGTAAATCAAAAACAAATGTTAAATATGTGATCTTTGTGAAAAATGAAAGAAAACAACATTGAAAAATAATTAAAAATCGACTGAAAAAGGGTCGTCGGCGCCGGAAAAGACTCCGGAGACCCAGCGGAACCCTACCAGAATGTCGGGGGTGACGATGAACAGTAGGGTTGGGAACACGGCGTCGTTTGATGTTGAATAGGGCCAATACTACGCTGTTTAGTTAAATTGTTTTAAATTTAAAACCTAAGTGGGCCTGTTTGGTTATAAGTGTATGAAATTGAAAATTAATTTGAAACTGGACTAGGATATCTTATCCCTTAATAAAGCCCTGTCTGCCGTTTGGTTTTAAAAATAAGCGAAAAATAAAAGGGGCCGCAGCCTCTAGGGTTCAAATGGCCAACCTTCCACACGCGTAGAGCCCTAAACCTCACCCCAAACCCACTTGGACACGCAAGCCCGTGGGTATAAATGTCACAATATATATATATATATATTATAAAAAAGTAAAAGTTAAGAAAAAATAAAAAAGGGGCGCAGCCCCTATGACTTGAACGCCCAGCCTCTCAAACCAAACCCCTCATTTCCATCACTTGGACAGGCATGCCTGTGAGAATTTTGGGCACAAAATATATATATTATATAAATGTAATAATTAATTAATTACATAATAGTAAATTGACCCGATGTCCAAATTAAATATATGAATAGTGTATTTTAACTATTTTAGACATTCTGAACCCAATGGTGAGGTATGTTTTGTGAGGCGGGACCCCGAAAAATAATGACACTTAAAAGTATAAAATGACCAAATTGCCCCTAATGCCCCTAAAGCCAAAATGAAGTTCGAGAGAGTCTAAGTTGACTTTCTTCGACATTCCAGACTCAATGGTGAGATCCAAATTATGAAATAAAGTACGGATAGATATGACACGTAAATATGTGAAGTTATGAAAGCAACCCTAAAATTTAATGAAGCTACCAGAAAAGTATATTTAAAAAGTATAAGCCTAAGATGGAAATTAGGATTTAACACGATCTAAAAATAAGTTAAGAGCATCAATAGGAGATATTTGAAGTGAATGTGAAGTTAATAGACTCTTTATGAATTGTTCTTAGGAACTATAGAGAAAGAAGGAAAGCGCACTAGTAGCACTAACCCTAAGGACAAATGTGAGTAATCCTGTATTTGAAGTGGAGATTTAACTCCATGGATTTGAAGAAGTTTTAAATTCAAAATATCTGAAGCATTTGAATGTCAAATTCAGTATTCACTTGATTTCTATTTTAAAATATTTCTGTTCTTAATTATAAACCCTATTGTGACATGCTCAATGAATGGTTTCTACTACAGTTTTCTTTAAAAATATATTTTAGCATGTCTAAGTTTAAAATGTCAAATCTCTTTAAATATTCTAAATTTAAATATTCCAAGTATTTGAAGACTCTATTGAAGAAGTTATGTGTTACATGTTTTAAAATGCAACTATAAGGAGGTCATGTTTTAATGTTTTAAATAGCATCTATTCATGAATGTTTATATGCCTCCTGTTGCCACTAGTAATGAAAGATAAACTTTGCATAAGCATTACATGTGATGTTGAGTTTCTTCAGAATTCAACTATGGCACGAAAAATGCCAAGTAGCAAGATCTAATCCCCCAAGCATGAGATATCTCCATTGAAGTAAAAATGGAGTCCGGTTTGAAATGGATTCTACTAATGAAAGTGATAAGATGTTGTGTTAAAAAATGGAAGCAAGTTTTAGCCTCATTTTTCTACACATATTTATATGTTTTGAAGTCTCTTTTGATATATTTGAAGAAGTACATGTTTAGCTTGAATTCTTTTATTGTTTCAAAGCTATCTGTTTTAAAGAATGCATGTATGCTATATTTGAAGTATACGAGCAATTGGTGGTGAATGTTTTATAAAATCTCTTATACTAACCACTGTCAATTGAAAACTGATGACAAATACTGGAATTACTCACAAGTTTAGATTAGTTTACCCAAATTTTTATTCGACCCACATTACAGGTAACAGAAGCGATCCTAACCCTTTTTGGTGATGAAGATGGTTAGAGTTTTTCCCATTTTGAGGAAGGGCATGAGAAGCTCCTTACAGGGTTAACATGGAAGTAGTAGGACCATATGTTGGTCACTTTTGTATTAGAAGTTTTTGGGATGTACTAAGGATCCGTAGTTAATCCCTTTTTAGTTATAGCAAATATTAAAATGTTATGTAACTAAGTCCTGAGGGACAACTGGATATGTATTATGTATAAAGCTTTAAAAAATTTTATGCTCTGAATGTATTATCATGTGTAATGTTCTGAAGAATGACAGTACCGGGTGGATGTGCGAAAAAATTTAAAAAAAGAAAAAGTTTTTCACACTTCCGCAAACACAGGCCGCACCGCCGTCCGACATCATTGCTTATGTGAGCTTCGCCCTAAGGCCCCCCGGGCCTAAGGGTGGCAGTCGAGATCCGAGATCCGCACGGGATGGATTTCGAGTCGTGACATCCAGAATGAACTCCACGTGGTCAACTAGTGTCCAAAATAGGAAGTAGTTATGAAACATTGTAGAAAGTTATAGAAGGCTCTAGTAGGGGTGTAGGATTTCTCTCTCTTTATTCTAGAAAGTTTAGATGGTCCCACTATATTCAGACCTTGAAAGTCTTGAACTATAAGATTCTCTAAAGAACCGGCTACTAAATCTGTTATGCCATAGAACCCTGAGATCCCGATTGTGTGGGCCGTGGCACTATTTTTGGTGTCACTTCTACGTCAAATCATGAAGGTCTCCATAAGGCTTGCCCTAATAAGCCTTAGGCAACCACGAAGTGGTAGGAGTTAGTGAGTCTCCACCCTCACTTTCTTGAAGAAGTATTCATCCATGGTCTGACCACGTCTTTTGCTCGGTAGAGAGTAGGTCGGTTGGCTTCTGAATGTCCAAGTGATACTCTTTAAATCACAGAGTGGTGACTGACGCAACACTGTTAGTGCTTCCATGTGTTGTCTAGCACTAAGGCACCCACGTCTTTTGAGAAATTGATGTTTCAGGTACCTATAGTTCTAGTATCTATAATCTTGACATACTCAAAGAAGTGCTGATCTAAAAGACTTTCATTATTGAATAAAAATGTCCCATCTTGATGACATAAGGCCTAAACAGCTGTCTACCATTAAATGTGATCTCTCATATTTGTCTTCACCTATATTTGGCATGTGGTGCAATCTTAATAGTGTAATTATTTATTGTCATATCAGACATATGATATTATTGAAAACAATTCAGTAGTAAAATCTCAAATTGATAGTATTTTATTGACTACACATCTAATTATGAAATAATTTACTGTCACTATAATTCCATCACATCATTTAATAAACTATTTTGATAAGCATAGATTTTTTGTTATTTCTTTGTTGTCCAAATCTTTTAATCTAACCTCGTGATGAGAAGGAAAATATTTTATTAAAAAGAAAAGAAAAAAGTTTCAAAGACTGGGATGGTCTTACCATGCTAGCTTCCTTCTCTCTTTTTCTTTTTTCCTTTTTGTTGTAACATTCTTCTTTTGTTTTAATTGTTGTTTTTCTTTTTCTTTTTGGATAATAGAGCTTGTTGATAACAATCATTTTTTTTTTTGTCTTTTAAGCTTGTTATATAGATAATGAAAACTGATGTTAACAGTTTTTGATTGGAGTATTTCTCTATTTCAATCGTCTGTTAAGAACTTAAGGTCAGAAGGCTACCAGAAAAACTCCGATGGTGACCACTCTGATGTTAAAGTTAGAAAGGAATTAATGACACTAATTGAAAGAAAACAATTGAACATTAATTAGAATCATACGTTGGGACCTTATTTATAAGCCATGGTTTTCCGAAGTTGAGTAGGATTAGGATCATAAAAGATGGAATTTGAAGATATCCATAAATTATAAGCCATGGTTTTCCGAAGTTGAGTAGGATTAGGATCATAAAAGATGGAATTTGAAGATATCCATAAATTATAGTTACTGTATTGAATTTTATTTCCTTTTTTTGAGGTTGGTAATCCATGAAAGACAATGATTAGTTCGGGACCCCCCTTTGCCCTTATTCTATAACCCGTTGCCCAAATGATTGCTAACCATACTCAGTCTCTATGCTTCAAAACACCGTGTTATGATTTGAGCCTTTGGTGATTTATGGCATATCAAAACAATTTAATTTATACTCGTAATGAAGTTAGTTTGGGCAACTAATTGGAAATAAAACTTAACAATTAGTGTATCTTTTGTCATCCTTTGACAAAATTAATTGGAAATAAAGCTTAATTGTGTGATTAGGATGGGGAAGAGGCTTGTGTGGGTGCCTCCAAAACCAAAATACTAATGAATACAACATTCACATACTTTAATGATGACACAATAATACAGTATACTATTAGCCCTCATCTTCACAGTCACTGCACATTTTCATTGTTACGTTTGCATGCATGCCAACCAAATGACCAACACAACCCTCGAATCCAAACTACAGTAGAGAAAAATATGCTATTTACCCACTGAAATAAGGGGGAAAATCACGAAAGAAAGAAAGAAAGAAAGAATAGATATCGCAAAGGGGGAGATGGAAAAAACAAAACAGAAACATTTCATATAGTGTACTAAGGCCCAGGTATCTGCAACACTAGCTCGGGAGATGCAGTTTTAAATTGTAATAAAATTTGCATGGATTGGGCATGACCCAATTGCGTCATTGCATGGGAAATGTACCAGGTTCTTTAGCTTGTGCAAGCATCTGGACAACCTCTCTCATGGTAGGTCGCTCCACACTCTGCTCTTGAACACATAACATGGCAACGAACAAGACTTGCATTGCTTCATCTACTGGCACATTTTTGAGTCTCTCATCTAGGATCTTCACCACGCCTTCTTTGCTCCAATTTGTTCTCATTTTGGCCCATTGAACAATGTCCAGCCCTTCTTCTCCAAAATCACCAACTGGCCTTCGCCCTGTAATCAGTTCTAAGATAACCACCCCGAAGCTGTAAACGTCACTCTTTTCATCAACTTTCAGTGTGTATGCATACTCTGTCACAACATAGCATACATATATCAAGCTAATTGTTAGCCCAAATTGGCGCCAAGAGAAATTATTACTGCCTGCCTGTTTTACAACATATATAGTTACAAGGGTTTATTTGGGGCTCCACATCATGGTGAAAACTGAGTGAAATTGTGTCGTATAATCTACTATTCTGTTGCATGGAAAAATGAAAGAGATTCTACTCCACCCGAGTAAAGTAACAAGCCGTTTAAATAAAAGAAAAGCTAGTCCTGCTTTATGTCTGTATCCTATACATGTGTTTCCCTTTCTAGGGTTTAGGGAAAGTAGAATTACTTAGATCTCAATCAGGATTCTTAATGTGGATTATATTTCTCGGCTTGGAGTCCATAAAAAAAAAAAAAAGGCTTGTGATTGGTATGAAAGAACATGGGTTCATGGTTTCCAAGAAGAGGAAAAGGTCATCACCCGTTAGTGTGAGGGACAAAAGAAAAAGCGGATCAAGGGAGAATTCTCCTTCATGTTATGTTAGTGGTGCTATTTCCCTTCTTGGACTCCACGTGAATCCGCTTTCTAATTTTGTCCAAAGAACAGTGTAAATACTATTCATTTGCCCGATTTTTATTCAAAGGATTGAAGAAGACATTCAAACTTGAGAATTATTGATTCAACCTATCACTCAGTTGACTGGCTCAATTCACTAGGGAAAAGGAAAAAATATATCTAATGGCACATAAATTCTTTACGCCTTGTGACAAGTCACTTGACTAAAGCTAGCCTAATGTCTTTTATGATGAGTTAATTTTGAATCCTAATTTGCTCTAGTCTAGACTATATATGTCTCAAACAGATGAATTTATGCAATGAAAGAATTACCTGGAGCAATATAACCATATGAGCCTGCAATTGCAGACATACACTCTGAGGTTCCAGTGTCCTGCAAGAACTTTGCAAGCCCAAAATCTGCTACATGTGCCTCAAAATCAGAGTTAAGTAAGATGTTGTTGGACTTCACATCGCGGTGGAGTATCAAAGGGGAGCAATCGTGGTGCAAATAACTGAGGCCTTTCGCTGCTTCTATGGCTATTTTCAGCCTAGTATCCCACTTGAGATACCCACCTCTCTTCCCATGAAGAACTTCACCTAAGCTACCATTTGGCATGTACTCGTAAACAAGCAAATTGGTCTCTCTGTTTGAACAAAATGCCAGCAACCGCACAATATTCCTATGTCGGATCCTACCCAATGTCTGTATTTCTGCAGAAAACCCATTGTCATGAGAAGACCCTTTGCTTATTCCCAACAATTTCTTCACTGCTACTTGCTCTCCGTTTCCCATTGTTCCTCTGTAAACAATCCCAGCTCCACCTCTCCCTATAATATTGTTATCCTTCAAGCATTCTAAGATGTCTTCTCTTCCAAATTCCAGCTTTTGGAATGCAGTGAGCTTCCACGATTTAGAATTCTTCCTCACCTTTCGGGTTTTGATAATAGCCAAAGTAATAAAAACCAAAGAACAAATCAAGAGTCCCAAAGCCAAAATAAGCTTAAGTTTCCCCGGGACCTGGGGTTTGTTTCCATTTTGGTTGTTCAATTCCAATGGTGAGGTCGATGAATAGTTGCATGGATTCAAGTAGGATCCACAGAGATGAGGATTGCCAAGGAAGGAAGTGGAGTTGAAGAATGAATATTGTCCGGTTTCAGGTATCCAACCAGAGAAATCATTGTGGGAGAAATCAGCAGATGTTAGGCTCTTTATGGACCCAATTTCCTTGGGGAGGCTGTGGTTCAAGTGATTCCAAGATATGTTGAGATAATTTAATATGTGAATTTGGGCAATTTGAATTGGGATTGGGCCTGAGAGTTGATTTTGGCTCAAATCTAAATAAGTCAGTGAGAGACAATTACCGATTTCAGGAGGGATTCTGCCGGAGAAGTTGTTTCTACTCATGTCCAATTTCGAGATGTTCTTCAACTGCCCTATCTCAGGTGGAATTTCCCCAGTTAATTGGTTTCCACTTAGCAGCAGAATCTTCAAGTCTGAGAAATTTCCAGTGCAAGTAGGGAGAGGCCCAGATAAGCGATTGTTTGAGAGATTGAGCAGGCCAAGTTTTGAAGGACCGGCCTTGCTCGTCTCTTCGGCCAATCGCCCGGTGAGGTAATTGTTCTGAAGTTCCATGAGGGATAGCTCGGGCAAGTAAAGGAACCCCTTGGGTATTGATCCACTCAAATAATTCTGCCCCATTCGAACTCTTGAAAGCGTCTCGCATCGACCCAGATCATCAGGTAATGGCCCAAATAGAAAATTGTTGAGCAAAATCAAGATCTTCAGCCTCCTTCCAAAACAGAGAGACTTGGGGACTAATCCAGTAAGCTTATTAGTGGAGAGATCGAGTTGGGTCAGTCTACCGTTGTGTCCAAGCTTTGAAGGAATGGATCCGGTGAAGTTGTTCTGCCATAGCTTCAGGACTTCCAACTTGGGTAACTCCGTAATTATTTGGGGAATATCCCCGTGAAGCTTGTTGATGAATAGGTGCAATAGAGTGAGCTCTTTGAGTGCTGAGAACTCAACTGGGATCTCCCCTGTGAATTCATTGTTTGAGAGATCGAGAGATTTTAAGCTAGTCAAGTTGCCAAGTTCCGGCGGAATTGAACCACTGAGCTGATTTGTTTGCAAGAAGAGAGTGTCCATCTTGTTCAGATTTCCCATTTCTGGTGGAACTGGACCCTCCAACCCACAACTTGCAAGGTCTAGATGAACCAAGTTGATTAGCTTCCCAAACTCAGGTGGGATTCCACCATCAAAGTGATTGTAATAACCCAAGTAAAGCTGCTTCAGATTAGTAAGATTGCCAAGCTCACCTGGTATAAATCCATCCAAATCGTTTCCTGCAAGGGAGAGGTAATTGAGCTGCTCCAACCCTCCATAGGTCCGAGGGATTTTCCCGGAAAAGTAATTCCCGCCAAAATTCAAGTGCTTGAGACTCGGAAGCTCCGTAACACCCAGTGGAAGTGAGCCAGAGAAGTCGTTGTTATAAGCATCCAGCACCATCAGCTCCTTCAACTCGGAGAACTCCCAGTTCAAACTTCCATTGAACTGATTGTTAGATATGTTGAGGAACTGAAGGCTTGCTAGCTTGTGAATTTCGGGAGGAAAAATTCCTGAGAAAAAGTTTCCATCAACTGAAAGATTTACAAGGGCACGAAGGTCAGTAATTGCAGGTGAGAGAGAACCAGAGATGTTATGATTGGATATATGAAGTGAAACAACTGATCTATTCTTGCCGTCACATATGACACCAGGCCAAGAGCAGAGGGAAGTGCAGTTGGACATATTCCAGCTATTCAAAAAAGGAGTGGGAGCTTCAAAAGCTTGTTTGAGAGAAACCAGGATTGAAGCCTGCCTCCTAAGAGACAGATAATGTGAGGAAGCCGAATGACAAGATGTGAGGAAGACAAGGAGAAGAGAAGATAGGAAGATCATAAACATCATACTAGAAGCAGCCATTGGAAGCTTTGCAGAATGGAGGAGGAGGGTTCTTTTAATCTCTAGGAGTGAACAAAAGAAGTAACCATTTTAAAGAATTCCATTAAGCACAGAGAAGCTTGAATGGTTGTAGATATATATGTATGTAACTGTCTCTTTTTATTTGCCATCTTTCACTGTATATTCATTCATCTTTAACTTTTATGAAGAAAAGCAAAAGCAACGTTCATTCATAAAGATGCATTGAAACAGACCGTTTGATCAATCAAAAAATTTAAGAATTCGATTACTTTTGGTGTGAAAATACATAAAAGCCCTTAGGGAGAGGGTGCTTTCCTCTCCTTATTGTTGAATCTATCATAATTCATAGCAAAAGGACAGCAATCAGAATCTAATCTAAGTCATGAATGGTATGAAATTTTAAATTGAATGATGTCGTTCGCAATTTACATATCATTTTAGTGTGAAAATTCATTATCTAAAATGAAGCCAACACACTTGCAGAAATAGAAAAAAAAAATCAACTTATTTTTGGTATGAAATGAAAGGTGCGCGCAAATTAAGTCATCCAAGTTTGTTGAAGATCCAGTGAACTCAGTGGAGTTGTGAATGAGTGAATGTAGTGAGGTTAATATTAATAGGAATTAACAAAGAAAAAAATCAATCAATTATTGGGTTGGGGGGCATGCAGAGCAGAGGAGATCAAGTATCAACTTTAATTTATTGTTTCTTACTTTTTTTATTTTTTATTATAGGTAGACAGATACTTTGGTGTAGGGGACCATGACCATGACCATCTCTATCTCTTTTTTGTTATTTGCATAGAAATAAGTAGACGCACTACTTGAGCAGCCCCCCCGCCCCTCTCCCTCACTTTAGACCCACCCCAACCAAAAGCAAAAGCAAAAGCATTACTGTTATTTTAGAGTTTATTGTTTGATTCTTTGCTAGGTCTCTCTCTCTTTCACACACACACGCACACAAGGCCCAGCAAAATAGATAAGAGTAATAAAAAAAAAAAAAATTATGATTGATTTAGTCAATGAATTGAGACGGCATAATGCAGTCTAATGGCGTTTACTTTTCAGTTTGCTAGGCATATATATTTGGGGTCGATCTCTTGCAGTCAAGTCTTTGCTAGTTGGAGGTTCATGATCAAGCTGTATCAGCCAATTTGAAAATGGGAGGTCCTGAATTCTTAGCAGACGACGAGGTGAAATGAATCAAATGGAGGAGGGTCCACCAGGGCAGATTTTATTACATGGTCTCCCAACTATAATCACAAACTGCCATGGATATAAATGTTGTTATTTTGTCTTTTAAAAATTTAATATGAGTCGAGACCATACAATAAGTGAACATTCGGCTAATTGTTTCTATACCTCTACCTCTATTTTTTGTGATCATGATGATGTTAATGCATGGGAAGACAAATCATTATGATGGATGGAACCTTCTCCGGTCCCTCCATATCATCATATTCTCCACTCATAGGACGCGGGGGGAAAGTTCATAAATTTCGGGGTTATGGCCTTATTTGCCTGTTTTATACATTGTCTTGGTCTTGGACAAAGAAACATTTTAATATTGGCAGTAAAGATCTGCAAATTCTGGGTCACATAAAGAAACAGCTGAAGAAGGCATCAAGCAGCTGAGTTGAAGGAATTTAGCTTAGACCAAGAAATAGGCCATTACTAGTAGTAGCCCTTTAAGTATTGTTTAATTTTTCCTTTTTCTTTTATTATTTTATTTTATTTCAGTTTTTTTGTGGTGCATCCAAATCGAAATAAGGCCAACACAAGTCTGAAAAGGATTTAAATATGTAGGAACAACCATATCTATTCAAGCAGCTTTGACTTTGCTTTTACTATATTGAGAAACTAATAAGCTTCCTTCCGACACTCTGCAATATGAATATGTTGGAGCGGAGGTGCGTGTCCCAGTGCCTAATCAAATCTCTACACTCGATTCTGAGCTTCAACAATTGAGGATACAACCTCACTCACACTTTGACTTTTTACAAAGCTACCTGATGTGACTTTGCTCCATTCTCAAATTCTTTTCTTAAACTAATTACATAATTGAACGGAATATTTAAGATCATAACACGCTTGCTGCACCCTTAACCATGAGTAGATCATGCTTTCGTCATTTGAAAATTGGACACCAACTGAATTAGTCTAATCGATAACTCATGATTATTATAATGTGGAAGGAAGCCCTGCTATTCCAGTTGGAAATTTGTCACAACTGGCATCATAACCTAACTACCTCACTATAAATAGCCCACTCATATCACTGAATAGGCATGGATTCCAAGAAGCCAAAACTCTGTTAAACCATCCTCTCAAACTAAAGAAGAGTGCAAAACAGAGGTAGTTTTATTTGATCTCTCAATCAACACTCAACTATGCGCCCCACACTTCCAAAATCTCTCTCTCTCTCTCGGATTACCTTTGCTCTTCCCTGTCATCTCACCTTAAGATCTCTATTCATCTGACTCGTCATCACTTATTACACTCATAAACATTTTGGCAACTCCATTGGGGAGCAAGCTCCAGTGAAAATGGCAACTCAACCTAGAAATGGTGGCATATCAGGAGACCCTTTATAGGGAATCATTAGGATATCACAGAACCTGATTGGCCTACCGGATGGGCAGATAGTTCAAGGTCATATAGCGGCCTCGACCCAATCCATCACAGACATGGCTAACTCCATGGTAGAAATGCAGAAAAGCCAACAAGTAATGTTTGAGACATTTTTTCAACCAAAGGGGTCTATCTCAAACCCAGGTTGTTTCTCAACCTCCGTATGGAAATTCTGTGAATCTAATTTCTGCCTCAACTCCAACTACACTTGTGACACCTCAAATTCTTACAATAGTGCCACATGACTTAGAGACTTTTGTTGAGAACTTGACAAAAAGAAAACAGAGAAGCAGAGAATGGAAAACAGAGAAGAAGAGGGAAAAACTATTGTAGTTTGTATTGAAAAATAAACTGAATGAATGATGATACAAGTGCTTTACATGTGCTTATATAGAGATGAAAATAGTAACAAAAAAATCTCTAACAAAAAAATCTCAACTGTCAACTGGCTCACTTTCTGTTTTGCCATTTTCATATTTAGACTTTAATTCCATATCTTCTATTTTTGAGGCTATACTCCAACACCCCCCCTCAAGATGAACATGAATGTTAAGGATGTTCATCTTGCAAAGAGTATGATGAAAAGGTAAAGAACCAAGTGGTTTTGTAAGTATGTCGGCCAACTGTAGTCTTGATGGAATGTAAAATAGTTTGATGAGGTTTTGCTGTAGCTTTTCACGAACTAGGTGACAATCAATTTGAATATGTTTGGTTCTTTCATGCTGAACTGGGTTTGAGGCTATGGACATTGCAGACTTGCTATCAGTGTACATCAAAATTGGCTGGGAATGAGTGATCAGTAAATCTTGCAGTGCATAAACCAGCCATTGGACTTCACAGGTTGTGTCTGCAAGGGCTCAATATTCTGCTTCAGCAGAGGATCGACTTATAGTAACTTACTTTTTGGACTTCCATGAGACCAATGAGTCTCCCAAAAATACTGCAAACCCTTTGACACGTCTCCTTGTATCTATGCACCCTGCCCAATCACTGTCGGAAAAAGCCTTGAGTTGCAATTTTGATGATGCTAAGAAGAATAAGCCTTGACCTGGAGTGGCTTTCAAGTACCTTAATACTCTAACTGCTGCGAGATAATGACTGACAGCAGGCTTAACAAGGAATTGGCTGAGGACTTGAACTGAATATGTAAGGTCTGGTCTTGTAAGTGTTAGGTATAGGAGCCTCCCAATAAGTCTTCTATAGGCTGATGGATCTTCATACAAAGTAGAATCAGTGGCTGTGAGTTTTAAATTGGTCTCCATTGGAAAGGCAGCAGGCTTGGCACCAATTGTTCCCGTGTCTTGAAGAATTTCTAGTGCATATTTCCTTTGGCAAAGAGAAATGCCTGCTTTGGATCTTGCTATTTCTAAGCCAAGGAAATATTTCAGTGGCCCCAAGTCTTTGATAGTGAATTGATCATGCAAAAATTCTTTTAGGAGTTGAATATCCTGTAAGTTATCACTGGCTAGCAGTACATCATCAACATATACTAGCAATGCCATAAAGGATGTTATGGATTTCTTGATGAAAAGAGAGCAGTCAGAAGTTCCTTGAGTGAAACCATAGCTAATGAGGGCAGTAGACAATTTTTCAAACCATTTTCTAGATGCTTACTTGAGGCCATAAATGCTTTTCAAAAGATGACAAACCTTATTTTCTGGATTAGGCATTCCAGGGGGCAGCTCCATATAAACTTCTTCTTGTAAATCACCATGTAAGAATGCATTGTTTACATCCAATTGATGAAGATGCCAGTTCTGAATTGCAGCTACAGCAAGTATTAGTCTAATAGAAGTCATCTTTGCCACAGGAGAAAAAGTATCAAAAAAATCCAAACCCTCTTGTTGATTACAGCCCTTTGTCACTAATCTGGCCTTGTGCCTTTCTATGCTTCCATCAGCTTTATATTTGACTCTAAATACCCATTTACAACCAATAGTTTGTTTATTTTTAGGTAAAGTAACAAGGTTCCAAGTTTTGTTTAACTCCAAAGCATCAATCTCATTTTTCATAGCTTTTTGCCATTCAGGAAGTTGTGCAGCTTGTTTATAAGATTTAGGTTCTGGACAATTGGAGATTGAAGCAAGAAAGGCTCTATGGGAATTAGATAGTCTACTAGTAGATAAGAAAGATGAGATAGGATATGAATTACCTTTAGAACCATCTGTAGAAGAAGTGAGAGGTGTTGCATTTGAAGAAACATTGCTGCAATAATAGTCCTGCAAAAAACTGGGTTGCTGTCTAACTCGAGAAGATTTTATTCTGTTTGGACTATTGTTAGGTTGATCATAAGTCATGGAGATATTTGGGTCACTGTTTGGTAAAGATTCATTGATAGACAGAGTTGAATCACTTTGGTTGGGGACAACAGCTGGGTTTTTAGAGCAATGGTCTGGGCTATATGAATTTCCTGATATAGGGAACAAAAAATAATGAGTATTGGGATCTGGATGGACTGCTTGAAATGGAAAAATGTTCTCATGGAATGTAACATTCCTTGAAACGAAAATTTTATTGCTATTGAGATCCATGACTTTATAGCCTTTGATATCAGAAGGATATCCAAGGAAGACACACTTTGTAGCTCTTGGATCGAATTTTTGTCTGTAATGTTGTAATGTAGATGCAAAACAAAGGCAGCCAAAGACCTTTAGATGAGAAAATTGTGGTATTTTGTTAAACAACATTTCATAAGGTGTTTTATTTTTTTAGAAGTGGGGTAGGAATTCTATTTATTATATGCGCAGCAGCTAGTACACAATCACTCCAAAACGATAAGGGGATATTAGCTTGAAACATTAAGGCTCTAGCTGTGCTGAGTAGGTGTTGATGTTTCCTTTCAACTACTCCATTTTGTTGTGGAGTTTCTACACAACTTTTTTGGTGTAAAATTCCATTTTCATGATAAAAATCAGTTATGGAAAATTCTGGTCCATTATCAGGCCTTACTATTTTGACAGATGTATTGAATTGAGTTTTTATCATGTTGCAAAAATTTTTGAGTGTGAAAGAAACTTCAGACTTAGTTTTAAGCATATAAACCCAAGTACATCTTGTAAAGTCATCAACAATTGTTAGGAAGAATTTAAAACCTGAGTAAGAAATTGTTGCTAATGGACCCCATATGTCACAATGTATCAAATCAAAACTGTTATTAGAATTGGTATGAGATACAGGGAAGGGTAACTTTCTTTGTTTTGCTAATGGACATACATCACAAACATGTTGAGAATTGATAGAGATTGAGAGATCTAATTGCTTGAGGAGAAGTAATCTAGAAGAGGATGCATGGCCAAGTCTGGAATACTAGATATCTAGAGAATTTTGTAAGACAACAGAAGCAAAAGGGACTGAGTTGGATGTAGATGTGTGGCAGGAAGAAGCCTTAGGAGCAGCTTGTTGTAAGATGTAGAGTCCTTGTTTCTCAAATGCAATCCCAATCATCTTCTTCAGGGATTGGTCCTGTAAAAGGCAGTGAGAATGAGAAAAGGATAAGCAAATGTTAGAACATTTAGTGAGTTTAGAAACAGATAAAAGATTAACAGAAAAAGAAGGTACACATAGTACATTTGATAAGAATATTTGATTAGAGAGACAGATTGTGCCAATATGAGTGGCTGGAACTTTTTGACCATTAGGTAGGGTTATGGAAGTATCAATATTCTTAGGAGGAAAACAGTATAATAGTGGTGAACAGATCATATGATCTGTTGCACCAGTGTCAAGAATCCATTGATAATTGGATTTTAGAGAAAATGAAATGGGATTATAAGAGGCATTACCAGAGAAATTTGAGGATGTAACAAGATGACAAGATTGCAAGGCAGGGATATTCTGATCATTTGTAGAGGAGTGAGAGGTATTGGCAAGGGCTATGAGTTTACTAATTTCTTCGGCAGTTAAAAAAAACCTTGGTTCCTCATTGTTGGTTTGATTGCAGACCTCAGTTGAAATGGCATTGTGAGCAGAGTAGTGTCGTTTCCCTTTTAGGTCCAACCTAACTAGGGGGATAACCATGAAGCTGAAAACATTTGTCAATGGTATGTCCATTGTATCCACAATGTGTGCAATGAAGTGAAGCTTTCTTGGATTTTTCTTTGAAGAATCGAGATGAAGAAGTTACTGGATGCGATTGCTTCACCAGCAATGCATGTGTTTCAGTAGGAACTGAATTACTAAGTTGTCGTTGACTCTCTTCTTGAAGTAGCAGAGAAAACACTTTGGCCATGGTCGGTAATGGGACAACAAGAAGTAGTTGGCTTCTAACAAGAGCATAGGAATCATTCAAGCCAACAAGAAACTTCAAGACATAATCAGATTGCTGTCTTTGCAGCAAGAAAGTGAAAAGATTACATGTGCAAGATGACATTTTCCCACATGTACAAGTAGGAAATGGACGATAGCTTACATATTCATCCCAAAGTGTTTTGAAGGCACTGAAATATTCAGTAATTGAAGAAGATCCTTGATGTATACAACTCAAGGATTTCTCAAGGTGAAACACTCGTGGCCCATCACTCCTCAAATACCTAGTCTTCAATTCATTCCAAAGATCCAAGGCTGAAGTGACATACAACAAACTGTTTCTGATATCCTTGGAAATGGAATTAATCAACCAAGAAAGCACTAAATTGTTGGCACGTAACCAAGCTGTGTGTGCAACAATTTGAGTTAGAGGAGGTGAAGTAATCGAACCATCAAGAAATGTAGTTTTATTCTTAACTGTCAAAACTATAACAATTGATCGACTCCAGGCAACATAATTGTTTCCATCGAAAATCTCCGAGACGAGAAGAGCACCTGGGTTATCACTGGGATGAAGGTAATAAGGGCTGGAAGAATCATCGGATGGATTGGGATTGGATCGAGAAGTTGTGGAACTGTAAGGAGCCATTGCAAGAATTGAAAAGAAAACACAGAGTTGGCAAAATGGTGAAAAGAAAGGGTTTACAAGATTTGGAGAGAGAATCGATTCACTACAAGATCGTGTAGTGCAGAAAGACAAAGAGAAAGATCGTGAAGTTGTTTGTGGAAATTCTAATCTGATACCATGTTGAGAACTTGACAAAAAGAAAACAGAGAAGCAGAGAATGGAAAACAGAGAAGAAGAGGGAAAAACTATTGTAGTTTGTATTGAAAAATAAACTGAATGAATGATGATACAAGTGCTTTACATGTGCTTATATAGAGATGAAAATAGTAACAGAAAAATCTCAACTGTCAACTGGCTCACTTTCTGTTTTGCCCTTTTCATATTTAGACTTTAATTCCATATCTTCTATTTTTGAGGCTATACTCTAACAACTTTGTCTAAGCACGCCCACCCATAGTGACAGACAACCTAGACAATCTTGAAGGATCCCTAGTTACAATTAGGGCAATCTCTAATACTAAACTCTGTCAAATTCGTAACTCTATTCCAATTGTCACTCCATCTACTCATATGACATTGGAAGATGTGCAACAGGAGATGCATACCCTTCTTCTTGAAGAAAGGAAAAAACTCCCCTCCATTGATTTTGCACCACCATACCCGTCGGAGATTGCTTTGCTCCATTACCCAGGGGGTATAAATCCCCCTCTAAATTTGTCATACGAGATGGTAAAAAAGGAAGTTCATACAAGCACGTCCATCGCTTCACTGAAAGCCTTAATCACTTTGGAAATGATCCAAATCTCAAGCTCAAGGAATTCTCTAAAACTCTCACCGATCGAGCTTATACATGGTATCTGGCCCTACCAAAGAATTTCATTGCTGATTGGGACGTAATGGTCTAAATATTTCATACCGAGTTATTCCATGTTAAATAACTACTTACCAAACTTAACCTTGCCAGATTCAACCAAATAACTAATGAAACCCTCTTCAACTTCCTGAAGAAAATTTGAGAAAAGGCATTAAATTGCTATAAGCTAGTAATCGAAAAAGAACTCGTTAAACTCTGAATCGATAGAATGTTGTCAAATTTTAAAGTGCATCTAGTAAATTTGGGGATCGAGACGTACTTTAGGCTCACGAAATCGGTATGATTGATAGCCAGTGCTCTCAAAGAAACTAATAAAGTTCCTAAAATCATAACCAGAGGCTATCGGAAGGGGCCATCCGCAATGGCAGCTGAAGAAGAAAGATCTCCCACAACCAAGACGATGGGCGGAAATCCTCTACTAAGTACACACTCGAAAAATCGGGTTGAGGATAAACAAATCGAATTACCAACACCCAAAAGGAAGCCTATGATTCAGGACAAACAAAGCCTAAGTTATTGCCCCTACCACTAAACCACCTCTCATTCTTTAAAAGACTGGTGGACCGTACGAAAATTGTTTGATGAACGAATAAAAGCAAAAAAAATTCAACTTGTCAACCCAACAGTTGAGGATGACCCCTTCCCTAAACATGTAGGAAAGAGAAAGGATGTTACACTCGTCCAAATGGTTTCTTTTATGAAGAGGTAGAGGAAAACAATGGTGGACGGCTTTGCGCCAGGAGAATCCAACTATCAGGTCACAGTAATCACAGATGATCAAGCAATGAAATTAAAAAAAAAAAGACCAAATTCCATTGGAATTTTTTATCAAATGGGGTTCGGTAAGAAATCTTGAGTCAAGGCAACCAAGGCCATTCTCCAAATCACTGTTGATAATGGAAAAAATTGTATAGAAATAGATGGATCTTTAAGAAGGGCCTTGAAAGAATCCTCGCCTACTATTACTTTCTCAGAAGAAGATAAAGTGTTTCCCTACAGTTATAATATACCCTTTTACGTGCCAATTACCGTTAATGGGGTAAAATTTCCCTAAGGATTCCTAAATGGAGGGGTTTCGATCAACATCATGTCATTAAGCATTTTCAACACCCTGTATATGATGGAAGAAGATCTAGTAGGACAATCTTTACCTATCTCAAGTTTTATATTACACAGTACATCTCCAGCCCAAGTTCAAGACACCACAGCCCAACAGAATCAAGCCCAGCAACAGGCCCAAGTTTCTACATGTTGCTCGGATGAAGGTTCCAGATATGAAAAGGGATAGTTTGTTAGTTTGTATATATATATATATATATTCTATTTTTATATATATTTGCTCAATAAGTTGGTTTTCTTTTTTTGATTTTATATCAGTTAGTTTGTTAGAGAAAAGGTGTATAAAGTGACCCTAGCACTATACAGAAAATGTGCTGAATAAACTGATATTTCATCAGAGAATCCTCTCTGTCTTTTCTAGGCATTTCTTCTTTTGATTTTGCTTCCTTGCATGGTATCAGAGCTCAAGAGAAGGATTCTCCATGGATGATCAAGCCGATAGCTCTTCCGATTCTTCCCCAACACACTCTATTGCTTCCTCTGTTCACCCACACCATCCCCCAAACCCTTCCCGTCCCAAACAATCCTTGAACCTCAATGACCCTAATAACCCATTTCGACTTGATCACGGCGACAATCCAGCTGTGATACTCGTCACCGACCTCCTCACTACCGATAATTACCCTACCTGGTCAAGGGCTATGCATCGTGCCCTACATGCCAAAAATAAGCTCGAGTTCATCACCAATGACATCCCTCGACCCCAAAACCCCGATGACCCTCTTCTCGACCTCTGGGACCACTATAACGACATGGTGGTGTCATGGCTCTAGAATTCCATCAGTTCTTCTATAAAATCGAGTGTAGCATTTATGGATAATGCACACGCGATTTGGACTGATTTACAAGATCGATTTTCCCAACAGAACAGGCCTCGCATCTTTCAGCTCAAGAAATCCCTTGTCGGCATTCTCCAGGATAACGATGAGTGTCTACTATGGCAAGCTCAAAACCCTATGGGATGAGTTTTCCATCTATGATCTTATTCCCGTTTGCAATTGCGGTACCATGAAGACCTTTATTGATCGGTACCAACGAGATTGTGTTTTCCAGTTTTTAATGGGTTTACACGATCTTTATTCCAATGTTCGTGACCAAATCATGTTATTAGACCCATTACCTTCTATTACTAGGGTTTTCTCACTTATTCAACAACAAGAATGCCAGCATTCCCTCATCCACCATAGCCTAACCCCGGACACCATGGCTCTTGCCATGAACCGCCCATTTCTAACCTCTAAACTGTCTAACTCCTCCAGACCAAACTCAAAGAAAAACCACTTATATTGCATACACTGCAAAATCACTGGTCATACCCTTGAATCTTGTTTCAAAATTGGAAATGCTGCAGCCCCTGTTTGTCGTCACTGCCACATGATTGGCCACATTGTTGACAAATGCTACAAATTACATGGCTACCCACCCAGCCATAAATTTTTCAACAAACCTCAACCCTCTGCTGTCCTTGCTACCCAATCCACCATTTTCCCCTCCACCAACCTTGCGGCACACCGTGATGATATAGTTGGTTTAACTTAGGCACAGTATCAACAACTAATGGCTCTACTCCAGCCAAGGGATGCTTCCATTGCTGTTCAGCCTTCAGCTAACCAGATTCAGTCCAACTCGACCATTCCATCCACCTCTAATTTCTCTAGTATCTCTCTTTGTTTATCCACTCACACACACACTACACCATCTACTTCATCTTTTCCATGGATAATAGACACGGGTGCCACAGACCACATGATCTGCTGCCCTTCATTGTTCACCTCTATTACAACACACATTTCACATTCTGTCAAATTACCCAATGGAACTGATATTCCCACAACACATATGGGTACTGTTCAACTCAATAATTCTATTTGCCTGACTGAGGTACTTTGTGTTCCATCTTTCAATTTTAACTTGATTTCCTGCTAAGAAACTTGTTGCTTCCCTCACATGTTGTCTTGTTTTCTTTGATGATGTTTGTTTCATTCAGGACCTTGCCTCTTAGACAACGATTGGGAAGGGTAACGTGAGGAATGGCCTATATCATCTTCAACACCATTCGGTTTCTCCTTCCAGCCTATCTGCCAGAGTTTCCCAATTTTCTTTAGGATGTTTCAATTTTCAGCTTCTGTTTTGAGTACCAATACTGTTAATGACCTTTGGCATTGTCGCCTCGATCATCTTTCTTTTTCATGTCTCCGTTTAATTACTGATCCCATTGTAAAACATAACATCAAATCTATTAATACAAGTCCTTGTTGCATTTGTCCATTAGCTAAATTGCATCACCTCCCTTTTCCCACTAGTCAACACAAAACTTCTCATCCATTTGACTTGATACATTGTGATCTCTGGGGTCCTTGTACTACCACTGCATATGATGGCTCTAGATTTTTCTTAACCATTGTTGATGACTTCACTCAAACCACTTAGTTTTATCTCCTTAAAAATAAATCTCAAACTAGAAAATGCATTGAATCATTCACTAATCTGGTCCAAAATCAATTCAAGTTTACCATTAAAGTTTTACAGAGTGACAATGGACATGAATTCCATATGACTGATTTTTTCAATTCCAAAGGTATTATCCACCACAAATCTTGTGTTGCCACCCCCAAACAAAATGGTATTGTAGAAAGAAAACACCAACATCTCTTAAATGTAGCTCGAGCCCTAATGTTTCAGGCTGGTGTTCCACTCACATATTGGAATGACTATGTCCTCACAGCCACTTACCTCATTAATAGGACCCCCAGCCCCCTCTTACAAAATAAAACACCATATGAGCTCTTGTTTCACTCACCACCCTCTTACTCTCATTTGAAAATCTTTGGATCATTATGCTTTGCATCAACTATTGCTCCTGGTAAAACAAAGTTTGATCCTAGGGGTTGCATATGTATCTTTTTAGGCTATCCTTCTGGTATCAAAGGTTACAAACTTCTTGACCTTGAAACCAAAACCACTTTTATTTCTAGAGATGTTATGTTTCATGAGTCCATATTCCCCTTCCTTTCCCTCAAGTCTTCCACTGACAATCCCAATCTGGTCTACACAAAACCCCTACCTGACTTGTTTCAATTCCCCTCATTTTCTTCTCATAATAAAACCTTAACTCTCCTACCCTCTTCCTCTTCCTCTTCACCTCTTCCCCCTTCCACCTCTGATTCCACTGCCTCACCAGCTCCTTCCCTCACCCCTCTTCCGCCTCTGAACCCTTCTCCCTAGCCCCATCTTCGCAGGTCTACTAGGCCAAGGAGAGCCCCGTACTTTTTGAAAGACTTCACTATCAACAGGCCTCCCTCACTAACCCCAGCCAGTTGTTGTCCAAGACCTCTCCACGTAAATCTTGCATTTCTCACTCCCTTACTCAATTTTTTAATTACCAGAAATTTAGTCCTTCTTTCAAACTTTTTTCCACTTCCATATCTACCATTTCTAAACCTTCTACATACAAGTAAGCTTTGCAGCACCCTAACTGGTGTAAAGCCATGGAACTTGAATTAAATGCCTTAGAACAAAACCAAACTTGGGTTCTCACTGACTTGCCCCCTAGTAAACAGCCTATTGCCTGTAAATATGTTTACAAAATCAAGTTTAATTCTAATGGGTCCATTAAAAGATTGAAGGCGAGGCTTGTTGCCAAGGTATTTACCCAACAAGAAGGCATAGACTACACCGAAACATTTTCTCCAATAGCCAAACTAGTCACCGTTCGTGTGCTCCTTTCTGTGGCAGCAATCAAAGGCTGGTTCCTACATCAATTTGACGTCCACAACACCTTTCTTCACGGTGATTTGGATGAAGAAATTTATATGAAGAAACCTTCTGGCTACAACAAAGGGGTACCTCATCAGGTCTACAAACTGGTCAAAAGTCTTTATGGCCTCAAACAGGCCTCAAGACAATGGTATTCTAAGTTTTCTACTTCTCTCATTGCTTTTGGTTTCCACCAATCCAAAGCTGATTACAGCCTTTTCACTAAGCTTAATGGCTCTTCTTTTACTGCCCTGTTAGTTTATGTTGACGACATTATTGTGGTTGGAAATTTCTCCACATCTATTGAATCTCTCAAACATTTCTTGCATACCCAATTTAAGATAAAAGATCTTGGATGTTTGCGTTATTTTTTGGGTTTGGAAGTTGCTCGCTTTTCCAAAGAGATACATTTATCCCAAAGAAAGTATACTTTAGATATCCTTTCTGACTCGAGTACCCTTGGTTGTAAGCCCCTCAAATTGCCCCTTGAGCAAAATTTTAAGTTGCATCAGGCCTCTAGACAGCCCCTAACTGATCCTAGTTCCTACAGAAGACTCATTGGCCACGTGTTGTATCTCACAATCACCCCACCAGACATTTCCTATGCTGTCTAGCTCCTCTTTCAATTCATGGCTCACCCCTACAAACTCTCATCTTTTCGCAGCCCACAAAGTGTTAAGATACCTCAAAACTGCTCTTGGTCAAGGCATTTTATTATCATCTACATCTCCGCTACAACTCCAAGCATATTGTGATTCTGATTGGGCCTCCTGCCCGGACACCTGTCGCTCCACAACTGGTTATTGCATTATGCTTGGTACTTCTCTTGTGTCTTGGAAATACAAGAAGCAAACGGTGATATCTCGATCCTCAGCTGAAGCTAAGTATCGTTCTATGGCATCTACTTGTTCTGAGATCACTTGGCTCAGATATCTCCTTGCTGACCTGCGGGTCTCCTATCCACAGCCCGCTTTGCTCTTTTGTGACAATCAGGCAGCCCTCCACATCGCTGCAAATCTTGTCTTTCACGAGAGAATAAAGCATATTGAGTTAGATTGTCACCTCATCCGCAACAAGATCCAAGAAGGTAGCATCACCACCTCTCACATTCCATCTCAATTTCAGTTGGCTAATATCTTTACAAAGGCATTACCTGCTTTTCTTCTGCATGTTCATTTGTCCAAGATGGGAATAGTCAATCTCTATTCTCCATCTTACGGGGGGCTATCACACAGTACATCTCCAGCCCAAGTTCAAGACACCACAGCCCAACAGAATCAAGCCCAACAACAGGCCCAAGTTTCTACATGTTGCTCGGATGAAGGTTCCAGATATGAAAAGGGATAGTTTGTTAGTTTGTATATATACATTCTATTTTATATATATTTTCTCAATAAGTTGGTTTTCTTTTTTTGTTTTTATATCAGTTAGTTTGTTAGAGAAAAGGTGTATAAAGTGACCCTAGCACTGTACAGAAAGTGTGCTGAATAAACTGATATTTCATTAGAGAATCCTCTCTGCCTTTTCTAGGCATTTCTTCTTTTGATTTACTTCCTTGCATTTTAGGAGCCAAAAGTAGAAGAGCCTTAGAACCATCACGGTGTTCCTCGAAGTAGGACCCGTCAAATGTCACACCAAATTCCATGTCATCAATGTTGAAACAATGTATCATGCTCTTCTAGGATGGGCATGGCTTCATCGGTTTGCCATAATCTCGTCCAACTACCATCAATGCACAAAAGGGATCTTGAATCACAAGGTAGTCACAATCAAAGGGTGTGCCCGACTGTTCACTAAAAGCGAAACCCATCATGCTAATGCTATTTTCTATACAGAATGCACAGATGAACAGCGCAGATGAACAAATATCATCTTCTAAAACTCTTTACACTACCCTTGTTCCTAAATGGGAGAAAGATCATAACAATAACTTCTATGGCCTTGTCGAGTGAAATAAGAAAAAAAAAAAAGAGGTGGAGTTCTGTCATATCCCCTGACCTACCTTGTACGAATCGGGTGACGTGACCAGGCCCGAGGGACGATAACGGAGTCAACGACAGTGTAACATAACCTAAATAAATAAATAAAAAGTACGAAAGCGTGAAGACAAATACACAACCGTCCAACCAGAGCTTCTAAACCTGCTAAGTTTTTTTTTTTTTTTTGAAACTTAAACATATTACCTAGCCATTTTTTCTTTAGAAATAATTACATATTTTGTTCCACACATTACTACAAAAGAGATGGACGTTCTACATGTCCTGACATTCCAATTTCTACTTGTTAGAGGCCTATCTCCAACTAACTACCTTACAACAAAGATAATACCAAAAAGGATGAAGTTCCAGATGTCCTCAACCAAAATGGACAAGGCTCCCACTCTTTATCATCGCCTAAAAAGACATAGGTAAAATCCATGTGAGCTTTATAAAAATCCCGTGAGTGATTCTAGTACCTTGTCATGGGTTTTCAACTGATAGTGGTCTAAGTATAAGAGAGTTTATAAAAGTGACCACTATCAATTGTTCGCACAATTTAAAACATAGAATATAGAATCATCGAATCATCAAATCATAAAACATTCAGAGCATTCGAGTAAAACATTTAATTTCTCAATACAAAACAGAAGGATTTAGTTTTTATTATAATTAAAAATATAAATCCTTTAATCATGAAATATAAGGGTAATAGTTGGCTTCATAGTTAAGTCTGACTCTTAGGGGTAGTTTAGTAACTTTTTTAGTACCTAATTTGGTAATATGGACCTTATTATTGGGTTTGGAACGTCGAAGAAAGTCAAAATAGACCCTCTCGGACATTCAATTGGCTTTGGGCATCATTAAGGGCATAATGGTAATTACTATATTTTTACGTGTCCTAATTTTTAGGATTTTATTTCGTAAAATGGATCCCACCATTGAGTCTGGAACATTAAAAAATTCTAGGGTAGACACCTCTTTTATTTTATTTGGACACGAGTATCATTTAATTTAGTATAATATATATATATATATTGTTAATATATATATATATATATATATACACCCACACATTGGGAAGGTGGCACAGTGGCCATGCACATGTATTTAAGTTCTACATGTGTGAGAGGTTTGGGGTTTGAACCAGGGGAGATACGGCTCTTCTTATTTTTTTTGAATTTCTTTTTGCCAAACAGCAAACAAGGAACTAAACCAGAGATAAGATATCCCTAGTCTGTATAAAAGTATTAAATTAAGCCTTAATCTTGTTTCCAAACAGCCAAGTTTCAACATTTAAAAACTTCTCAAAACAACGCAGCTTTACTTAACCTAAGCTACGCTTAAGTGGGTTCCAACCCGAGACCCACAACCGACTCGGATCTGAGACCCGTTACTGTTCATTTTCTTCCCTAGACGATGAATAGTAACCCTAAAAAAACAAAATTTTCAAAGTTTATTTCGAGGGTTCAATGCAAGAGTTCTTCACTATTTTTTATTCAAATGGGTTTCTAGGGAATGGAGGAAGACTTTGGCATTCAATTGAAGGATTGAAACGAGCTTGAAAGCTCTGTTAGACTCACATAGCCGATCTGAATAATGGCTTGGTTCATGCTCATTTTTCCATCAAATTTGATTGTTCTTGCTTTGTGACAATCCTCGTTTCAAGGGCTTTCTATTCCTATTCATCAAACTAAGTTTGGCGTCTAATTGGTGAAATTGATTTGAAAGTCGTGACCTGTAACTTGATCTACATAGCTTATACTTAAGCTTTGTGATCGCGGAGTAGTGGATTCATGACCCTCATGGGGTTCTAGCCCAAAGCCTCAGAACCCTATTTGGTTTTGGTTAATTCAGACCCATTTTCTTGGTGGTCATCAATGGTGATACATGTGTTATTTTACTGTTTGGTGGTTTAAACTCATGTAAAACTAACCTATCATGCATATAAATCATTCAAAAATTGAACTAGTTCATAAAGGATCCGATTCTAACCTATTTTGAGATCTTTTTCTAAATTTCTCTCTCTAGAATTTCTTCTCTCGGTTTCCTATATCTTCCAACCGCAATGCTACTGTTTCTTCTTTTAGGTTCAGTTAATGGATCTTCTTTTCAACCCAAACAACCATGCATGAGTAAGATTTTTCCCTTCTTCTTCTTATTCTTCTCTCTTTCTCTCTCTCTAGCCGAAACACAATGCTCAGTTTATATGCATGGTTTGAGTTTTTTTGGGGGGCATCTTATATTCATAAGCTGAATATGCATCATGAGGATTCTTGGTGCATGTAATGCTAATGGCTAGAGTGGTGATGCAATAAGGTGATGATACATCACTTTCTTTTTAATTTCTCCTACCTGGTTCCACTTTATGTATTTTTCTTGTGGCCATCATAGCACAAAAGTGCTAATAGCCTAGTGAATTTGCTCTTTAGATAAGGCTCTCTATGTTTCAAGGTGTTGGGTTCAAGTCCTTGGGCCAACCTCTTTTGGTCTCTTTTTCCTCTTTTCTTTTATTTATCATGCACTAGGTCTTCTTGTCATTTATTTATTAAATTTTTGTTTGCTAATTTGCTAGCAATGTTCGAATTACAAGTGTCATGCACCAAATTTCCACAAACTCGGGGAGTGAATGGAAATTGAACTAAAAGAAATAAATGAAATAAAAGGAATTAATTAAAGACAATTACATCTTTCTCAAACACCAATCTTATTCATATTCTGATACCAATCTATAGGGCCTTGCCCATTGTTTTCATAACGTACAATTAAACACATATGGTTTAGGGCTTATGCTATTGTACAACATCAAAATATACCCCAAGGGCCAAAAATCCTCCGTGGTCCATGTCTCCTCTGTTCTTCAAGACGTCCTCAAGTCTCAAGTACCAGGAGCGTCATCTGTAATATGATATCGGACGAATGGGTCAGCTCGACAACTGGTATGACATAATACTAATGCAAGGAACAAAGTTAAGGCGTGACATGTGCAAGTGTACATTCATAATTTACAGGCTTTCCAATTCATTAACATAATATAATATCCATATGCATGACACACCCATGCAACTCTATGCCACATCTATGTCTCAGTTTCACGGATACCTCCCGATGGTCACTCGAGTACCACACATGTTTCACAGATCACTCCTGTTGGGTCAATCAGGCACCAATGCAATGGCCAATTTTGGGTTTTTCACCACAAGATCTACACCCTCATAATACATAGCATCACGTGCTCCACCCACACTATGCTTTCAAGGAGCTCACCGTATGCCAATATGCTTTGATTTCACTATGCAATAATGCAATCTCAATAAAGTATTCCATCAACCACATGGTATATGCCTTAAACAATGCAATAGACTTAAAGCAACCATAACCTCCATATCACAAAACTTTGCCCACAAGAACCTAACATGCAATCCCATCAGTTTCACATATAGCGCATCGCATATTCACAACCTTAACAATTTCTCAAAGATCATAAAATACATAAAGCACCAACGCATGAAATAAATCATAACTTTCCAACCCTAAGAGTTTCTCCACATGAACATAATCTAGAACACAATGAATTAAACATATAGTCATGGTTCATGTTTATCACTTTACCAAGTTCCCAAAGGATAACAAAGAACACACAAATACATAAACAATCAGCTCTAGGTTTTTCAAGCAACCATATCCTAAGTGCCTTTCTAATATCAAATAAACATATGCATCATTCAATCAACATGTAAATCACTCATAAACTTAATCATATTCCTTACTTAGCAAAATATCATACCTAGATGGGTTTTCTTCAACCCTGGGAGTTGTGTCCACTATGCAGTCGAACCAATTGGTGAACAATGCAGTCCTCTTACTGTGTCTGTCTAGAAGGTCAACCCGCCTTCTCCTTTCCTTTCGGTGTTCCTAAGATTCACAAAATATGTCTCAGTTTATCGTCATATAAATTTATGCTATTCATCAAATTTTATGTCTCTTTACTATTGGTATCTCTTTTACTTGAATAGACTCTACCATTGAATCCAGAACGTCGAACAAAATCAATTTAGGCTTTCGCAGAATTCAATTTGGACATCTGTACTAAAAAGGGCAAAATGGTCATTTTATACCTTTACGGGTTCTTACTTCTCGAGACCTTTTTTCATAAATCAGACTCCATGTTTGAGTCCGGAATGCTCGAAATAATAAAAATTCACTATTCTTTTATTTTAACCGGAGTCCGTTTGACTACTTTTCGACTTAGGGGCATTTTGGTAATTTTTTATTTTTATTTAATTAATTAAATTAATATTTAATTCTGGAGGGTCATTTCGTAATTATCTAAATTTCTAGGGCCCCTTTGTAATTACAAAATCAATTAAGTAAAATCTATGAAATCAGAAATTATTATTCCAAATTGGAATAGCCAAACACTAGATAATCCTTAAAACAGGGATAGGATATCTCAATTCAATTTCAATCTCAATTTTAATTTCTTATACCTGTTGCCAAACAGCCCTAATTCTCACTTATGTTATGACCCAAAATGACACAGCTTCGGGTATCCAATACGTGCGGGTGGGTCGGATCTAACCCGACCCGAACTGGTCCAAACCCAAGGGCCTGAACATCTTCTTCTTCTCCGGTGGATGTCCAGTAGGGTTTCGGCATCCCTTCCGGCGACGGCGACTATTTTCGATCATATTTTTCCCAAAATCAAATTCCATTTTCCTCCCCTTTCTATGGAGATTACTAACCCATACTTAGTTCTTCGTTTAAACCTCCTAATCCTCACGAATAGTGAGTCAACCTTCTCTAGCCGAGTCCAAACTTTCGTTTTCGTGGCTTCTGGACTACGGTTTTCACCCCATTTTAGTTCTAAATGTTTTTTGTATCACTGAGTAGCATTATCCTAAACTTAAATCAAAGTTTGAAGCACAAAATCCATAAAACCAGAATTATTCTCTATACCTACAACTAGGTCTAGTTCTTCCATTTCTTAACCATTCTACTTAATTCTTTTTGCAGATTTTTCTACGTCTCAAGCTCTACAAGATCCAAAAAGTCAAATCTAACTATCATGCCTTAATTTTTAAAAATAGAACCAAATCTACTCACCTTTATTTTCTCAGTTTCTGGTTTGCAGTATCTCTCCTTCTTCTGTTTTTCTCCCCTCTTGAGTCTTCTAAATCCCCTTACTACTCTTGGTTTCTATTTCTTCTTCTTACTTCCTCTGATTTCCTTTCAACAAACCCACCGTATCTATCTATCTATCTATATATATATATATATATACACACACACACACAACTTCACGCAAACCACCTACCTCACCCACGGTTTCCCCTCTCGGTCCGCCCCTTTCCTCTCTCTTCCCATTCTTTTCTGACTTCTTTCTGTTTTCTTTCTTCTCCTCTTATCTTGCATTTAATGCTTGCTTGTATATTGTGCTATATATATATATATATATTATATTTTACACTCACACACTAGTGCACACTTGCACACACACTCTCAACTGATACACACACACCCACACACACACTCACAGCATGCACAGCATGTTGCCCCCCTTCTCTTTTCCCTTTCATGTATTATAAATTTAAGATATACATATATATATATATATATATTCCTTATGCAATACCACACATATATTTATATGTATTTTATACTTTAATCGTACACTTACATATATCCATATCCATATCCATACACATATACTTATTTCCATAAGCATTTACATATACTTATTTTAAATATACTACACACCGATACAATGTGCACTGTGAATGGAAATGTGTGCGTGCACGTATTACGAGGCTCAGTCCTAGATTGTTCGAGCATCGTCCGGCACTGGCTATACAAAATAAATTGTTCACATTCTACAACCATTCAGCCTATATGATAGTCTGATATAGAGCCCTAACAGTTCAAGTTACTATTGGTATTACTCTACTCGATCGGGTTTAACTCAATTCACGTGCCATATCCCGGTTCAGGGTATTACAGCTCCTACTGGCAAAACAAAAAATTTATCCTCAATTTTTAGGTCTCTACAACAAGTGTCCGTTTCACTAGTAGGTGAAGTTGTAATTTCACTACTCTTAGTAGTCTTTATCTTTTTATTCTAGTTAGTGCTGAATTATTTCCTAACTATCATTTTACATATTAAAGTTTCTAATATTTAATTAGTTACCTACTAATTAGGTCCGGGTGTTACAAGTTTAGTGGGTCAAGATGCCAGATGGGAGCATTGTTTATCGATTATGACAGTTTGTGGGGTTGACCCCTTATGTCGAGGAACCGTGAGTTACTTTGCTATAAAACATACACACAAACGATCCTAATCGAGAAACCTAAAGTAGCTCCGAAATGTCTGCAAGATGATCCAAAATCGTAAAATTCAGAGTTGGAAAAAGTAAAACTTACTCCCGAATCAAAAAATTGAAGACTCTTATTCCTGTGCAAAGACCTCTGTCCCGATATAAAGGAAAAATTAATCCAATTGTTGAAAGAATTCTTAGATATTTTTTCTTGGACATATGATGAGATGTCAGTCTTAAATCTGAAAGTTACTACCCACAAGTTGAATGTCACCCAATCTGCCAACCTCGTAAAATAGGCTCCCCGATTATTTCAACCAAAACTTGAGTTGTATATCAAAGTTGAAATCCAAAAGCTACTAGAGGCTGAATTCATCAAACCAATACAATAGCCCATTTGGCTTTCTAGCATTGTTCACATCGAGAAAAGGACTGGGCAACTCAGAGTGTGTATTTATTTTTGCGATCTAAACAAAGCTAGTCCAAAAGATGAGTTCCCTTTGCCCAATATAAACACATTGATTGTTGCAACGATTGGAAACCACATGTTCTCCTTTATGGATGATTTTAGTGGGTATAATCAGATCAAAATATACCCCATTGATGCCCCTAAAATAGCATTCTGACCCCCTCATAGGCAATTCTCGTTACACCATAATGCCCTTTGGGCTAAAGAATGTTAGGGCCACTTATCAGCAGGGTATAACTTATATGTTTCACGACATGCTGCACAAAAACTTGGAATTCTACGTGGATGGTATGGTGGCCAAATCCCAGCAAGAAAAGGATCATCTTACTTATCTAAAAAAGATATTTGAAAGATGCAGACACTTTAAGTTAAGGGTCAACATGCTCAAATGTGCTTTGGGAGTAACCGTTGGAAAGTTTTTAGGCTACATAGTCCACAAACATGGCATTGAGGCAGACAATCCAAAACATGCCAAAACCCACCACCCAAAAGTTTCTAAAAAGTTTATTGGGAAAGGTCAAATATCGTAAAATTCCAACTTTGGCAGAAATTACATAGCCCTTTAATTCAGTATTAAAGGCAAAAGTGTCATTCATTATAATGAAAAACACCAACAGGCATTTGATCGGATTAAAATTCGTCATCATCTCCCGCCAAACAATAATTGCCTCACAACCAGGGCAAACCCATCCTCCTATATCTCACTATTACAACTAAGTCCATTGGTGTTTTTCTCGCTCAAGAAATAGAAGGTTAGGAAAAAACCTGTCTATTATATTAGCAGAGCAATTAGAGGGCCAGAAATGCGGTATTCTCCTTTGGAAAGATATTGTTTAGCCTTAGCCATCACAGTTCAAAAATTTAGGCATTATTTGTTGGCTCATTCCCTACATTTTATGACTAAATGCGATCCAATCCGATACCTCCTCACAAGACCAATTCTTTCTGGAAAAATCACAAGATGGTTACTTTCTCTTGCCAAATTTGAAATAGCTTGTCTTACCCCCCCCAAGACAATCAAAAGCGAGGCAATTGCAGACATATTTGAATAATTTCCAAGTGGAGAACTTGAACCACCTTCCGAGGAACTCCTTGGAGATAACCTCAATGTCTCTATCGCGAAACACCTAACAAAGACATAAACTATGAGCTTCGACAGTTTATCCACATATTTAGGAAGAGGAGCCAACATTGTCCTAATTTCATAGGCAAGGAGAGAAGGTTAATCTCTCCTACAAGTTCGACTTCAAATGTTTGAACAACGAAGAAAAATATGAAACATTAATCCTAGGGTTAATAGCAACCCATAACATCGGCATCACATCCATCCGTATCAAGGGTGATTCAAACTTCATAATCAAACAAACAATAGGGGAATATGGGATCAAAAATCTAACTTTAGCTGTCTATAGAACTACAGTTTAGAAATAAATTGACAAATTTAAAACAATAATCATTGAACATTCGCCTTGATCTTTCAATAGACACTCGGAAGCTTTGACAATGTTGGCTTCCAAAATTGACATAAGGGAAGAAAAAGCCCAAATTGAGATAATCAAAAGAACCTTCACATTCACTACCACACAATTCTCCTTAGAAGAAAAAGATGAAAGCGATTAGAGGGCTCAAATTAGAGTTCAGTTGCAAACACACAATGGAAACTTCCAAGTGTCTGAATTAAAGCATTTACTATATACCAGGGGGAGCCATACTATCGAGGTCCAAGGGGAACATTTGCCCGATGCTTAGGTAGGAATGGCAATGGGGCGAGGACCCCCTTTCCTGACCCCGCCCCTTGTAAATGGTCCCGACCCCACCCCGCCCCCACCACTTATCTCCCCTATCCCCGTCCTCGCCCCAACCCTTCCAACCCCGACCCCACCCTGGCCCCGTTTGGGAATGAACTGGAAATCAACATGACAAGCACAAGACAAACATTAGCATACAGAACAATATGACAAGCATTTTGCAACAATTAAAAATTATATATGCAAAACTTGTGTAACAAAGAACCCATTTAAGAGAACACTAAGACCACTAGTTTATTTAGACTTTAAATCAAATACATTTGGTTCATGAACATTTAGAGCAGGAAGACTATCTAGGTTTCACATTGCATAGTGAAGAAATTTTAGAAAAGAAATGAAGACTATTAGTAAAGAAAAAGAAAAAATGATGAACTAAGACGAGCCTTATTCGGATGAGGATAGTAGCATTCATGAGAAGTTACCCCTAGTAGCACGGGACTTTTTTGAGGTATTTCTCAAAGATTTATTTAAGTTAGCACCACCTAGGACGATTGAGTTCTCCATTGACCTTTTGCTAAGGCACCGCATCTATTTCTATAGCATCTTACCGCATGACACTTGTAGAGCTAAGGGAACTAAAGGTACAGATTAAGGAGTTATTGAGCAAGGGTTTTATATGACCTAGTACTTCATTGTAGGGAGCCCCAACAATTTTTGCAAAGAATAGGGATGGGACACTTCAATTATGTATTGATTACTGTAGACTCAATTGAACGACTGTGAAGAACTGGTATCCTTTACCACGTATTGATGATCTGTTTGACCAGTTGAAGAGATTCGTTTGTTTCTCAAAGATTGACTTGATATCGGGGTACCATCAATTAAGGATCAGGGAGAAGGACATTCTGAATACTACATTCCAGACAAAATACAGCCATTATAAGTATCTTGTCATGCCTTTTGGGTTGATGAATGCCCTATCGACATTCATGGATTTGATGAATCGCATCTTTCGACCGTACCTTAATACCTTCATCATTGTTTTTAGTGATGACATTCTCATTTACTTGCATTCGAGGGAGAAACATGAGAAGCATCTTTGTATTGCATTACATACCTTACGGGAGCATCAGTTGTATGCCAAGTTTAAGAAATGTGGTTTTTGGATTATGGAAGTGAAATTTCTTGGGCGTGTTGTTTCACACCACAGGGTGTCTGTAGACCCTACGATCGAGGCTATTACAACGTGGGAGAGAAAAGTACATATTTGAGATACATAGCTTCTTGGGACTAGCCAGGTATTATTGTCGCTTTGTTGAGGGGTTTTCTAGGTAGGAAACACCTATGACATGCCTCACGAGGAAAGGCATTCGATTCGTGTGGGATGACACTTGTGAGCGATGTTTTCAAGAGTTGAAGACTCGTTTCACTATCGCACCTATTCTTACTATCCTCAAGAGCGGAGTGGAATACATAGTCTACTACAATGCTTCCAAAGACGGATTGGGATGTGTGCTCATGCAGCAAGGCAAGGTCATTGCCTATGGTTCATAGCAGTTGAAACCTCATGAGAGGAATTACCTGACTTACGACTTGGAGTTAGCTGTTGTAGTTTTCGCATTGAAGAGTTGGCAACATTACCTTTATGAAGAATGATTTGAGGTGTTCTCAGATCACAAGAGTCTTAAGTACCTTTTCTCATAAAAGGACTTGAACTTGAGACAAATGATATTGATGGAATACATGAAGGACTATGATTTTGACTTGTAGTATCATCCAGGAAAAACCAATGTTGTGGTTGATAAGTTTAGTAGGAGATCTCATGGGAACTTGGCGAGTATACTCATTCGAGAGTGGGAGATTCTAGAAGCAATGACGGGGTTTGATATGTGACTAGATGGGACCGATGGAGTTGTCACACTATTCTTCATTGTTATGCACCCTAGCTTACTTAGTTGCATTATCGACCCACACTTACAGGACCTCGAGGCTAAGGCTATTCGTACTAATATTATCAGTTATGCCACTATCGACGATTGGACACTTTATATCGACCATGTTCTAAGATTTCAGAGCCGAGTTTATATTCTACAGCCTTATCGCAAGGAGATTATGCATGAGTTTCACCATTCTAGATTGGTAGTCCATCTGGGAGGTATGAAGATGTCTCACAATCTTCACTGACAATATTGGTGGAAGGGCATGAAAGCCAACATGACAGGATTTGTTAGTCGGTGTTTGATTTGTCAGCAAGTCAAGAGAGAGCACCAAAGGCCAACATGATTACTTCAACCACTTCTAGTCTCCGAGCAGAAATGGAAGCATGTGACTATGGACTTTATCTCAAGATTATCTAGATCACTACAGGGACACAGTGATATTTGGGTTGTTATGGATCGATAACGCAATCGTCATACTTTTTGCCTATCAGGACTATAAATTCAGTAGACACGCTTAACAAATTGTACATACATGAGATCATTCAACTTCATAGGATTCTAGTGTCTATTGTTTCAGACAAGGAGACACAATTTACAATAAATGTTTGGTAGAGTCTACAAGAAGCCTTGGGTACTGAGCTACAATTTAGCACAACATTTCATCTAAAGACTGATAGCCAGTTAAAGCGTACCATTCAAACTCTAGAGGATATGCTACGGGCTTGCGTCATGCATTTCTGAGGTAGTTGGGAGGACCATTTGTTACTTGTGGAGTTTTCCTACAACAATAGCTACTAGGCCAACATCGAGATGGCACCATTTGAGGCATTGTATGGTAGGCCTTTTAGATCGCCTATTTGTTGGACCAAGATCGGGGACGCGACACTTCTGGGTCCATATTTAGTCCAAGAGACCACAGAGAAGGTAAAAGTTTTTTGACAACAACTACATATGGCATAGAGTAGATAGAAAAGTTACGCAAATAGGAGGAAGAAGTCCTTAGCTTTTGAGGTTAGGGATCACGTATTCCTCGAGGTTTCTCCATAGAAGGTGTGAGCACAGGTGCTAAAAAAATCTTAAAGGAAGGAAGGGGAGTGCCAAACAAACCCCCCTCGCGACTTTTTAAGTTCGTTCCTTCAATGTGGAAGAGGAACACGCTCTCTTTTCGGATTGGGGTGTCTATGAATACACAAAGGAGTCGCCAACTTGTTTTAAATTAAATAACAAGCAAACCTAATATCATTCATGAAGAAACATGTAAAAAGAATAACAAATAAATTAAGAATTTCATCGCTTTGGTCCTATTTATTTTTTAAACCCCTTGACATGGGTTAAAATAAAGTAAAGCAAAACTAATCTAAAATGAACCAAAGAATTCTGAATCCAGGAGCTAAGGTAGAAGATAGGAAGGGGTTAGGCATCCATCCTCCCAGTCCGAATAGACTGGCCTCAAATGTTCATCCATAAGGCTTAATATTCCAGAAATAAACAAGATGATGAGTGAGTATACAAAAATAATGGTAATAACGACATGAACGGATAAAATAAATAGAATAAATAAAGTAAATAATCCAACAAATGAGCAGAAAGAGAGATTGACATGAATGAAATAAAATAAAAGACAAAGTAGATTGTTAAAAGGAAAAGAGTAGAGAGAAGCTGACATGGATAAAAATAAGAAAAATAACATAAAGTAAATAACTTGAAGGAAAAGAGTAGACTCGGGCCCATGAGGTGTCATATGTATCCATTCAGATAATAGGAATTAGAGCCAACGTAGTTCTCTAATTCAATTTATTTTATCAAAAGTGATAGGATAAATCAAATTAGGAGAAGAAAGAATAGTAGGTTTTAGGAAGTGTCTTAATTGTTTATGTTGAATCAAATAAGGCTTGAGCTTGAACTCCTTGGATTGAATCTTCAAGAGTGTAGAATTTCATCTTCAAGGCTTGAAGAAATATGAAAGAAAGAAAAGAATTATTGTTGTAGCACCTAGCTTCTTATTGATTATGATGTGGAACCCTCTGTCTGTCATGTGGAACCCTAAATTATGGTGGCCAAGGGGTTTTATTTATAGGGAAAAAGTAAGAAAGTTTGATCCAAAGGCATATAATGAATCCTATGGATGATTGTCCAAGATTGAATGCTTAATGAGCAAGCAATTAGATATAGATATTATTTTGTGCACAAATCTAGGGTAAATCCCTTGGAATAAGAAAGGAAAGGAATTTGGCAAGTATTTGGTGGACAAACCTACATTTACTATATTGGCCCTAATTCGATGGAGAATTTAGGAACAAGAAAATTACAAAAAAGCTACTAAGGCATAAAAAAGTCAAAATTGTCTCTAAAGGCTAAAATTACCAAATTAACCCTATATGGGTAAAATGACATGAAAATTACATGTATGCCAATGAATGACCAAAATAACTTATATGGGATATGAATATTCTATAATTACCAAAATGCCCTCCAAATAGTAAAATGACACCAATATTATAGAAATATCCTTAAAAGGTAGAAAATCTTCAGTATTTATCAAACTGCCCTTAGTGGGCATAATGACCATAATACCCTTAAGGGTCCTAATGTTTCAAATGATCAAAATGTCAAAAATTTCCTTTATGGGTGAAATGACTGAAATGCCTTTATGGGTGAAATGACTGAAATGTCCTTTTTGGACAAAATGACTAAAATGGCAAAAATGCCCTCTATGGACAAAATGATTGGAATTCCCTCTATGGATAAAATGACCAAAATTTCAAAAATGCCCTCTATGGACAAAATGACGAAAATGCTCTCTATGGGAAAAAATAATGGGAATGTCCTTTATGGGCGAAATGAGAAATTACTAAAATAATCCTAGTTGGGACATATTGTAGCAACTTACCAAAAATGGCAAAACCAACTTCATTCAATTAAGGGTTTCAAAATGAGGTGTCTACAAAAGGGTTTGGCTAAATTTGGCCGTGGTGGAAAGTTGGCATCGAGGTATATAGGACCGTTTGAAATCCTTGAGAATATTAGAGAGTTCTCTTACCGACTTGCCTTACCACCACATCTAGTGAAAGTTCACAATGTGTTTCAAGTTTCTATGTTTTTCAAGTATGAGCCGGATCATTCATATGTTCTAGATTGGGCCGACTAGAATATGGAGAGGGATGCTTCTTATAAGGAGTGACCCATTCGGATTCTAGATTTGAGAGAACAAGTCTTACGAGGCAAGACCATTCCTTTGGTCAAGGTCTTATGGCAATATCATGGCATGGAGGAGGCCACGTGGAAGCGCAATGATGGATTTCGCACTAAACATTCAAAATTATTCCTTGATGGAGGTATTACATAAATTCCGGGGATGGAATTTCTTTAAGGGGGGAAGTTGTAATGTTTCGTAAATTTAGAAAATAAATAAATGAATAAATAGTGAATAATATTAGTTTTGCATGATAATGATAATCACAAACACATGAATAAGGACTTGGAATGTAGAATCAGGAATGAGGAAGGAAACCTAGTTTCTGGTCTTCATTCTAATGAAGGGGTGGTTCGTTCGAACGACCATCCATAACTTTTCAAGCGACCTTCATTCGATACTCATTTTAACGAGGCCTTGTTCCTTCGAACGAACATGTGATAGACCACTTTATGTTGCGGGTTAAATATCCATTTTCCCATAAACTTCACAATTTTCTTCTCTTCCTAACCCTCTTAAACCATGAGGTAGTTAGGGTTTTGATGTTTTTCTTGATTCCTAAGCCATATAAACACATTATACCACAAGGACTCATCACTAAGAAGAATTTCACTAACTGAAAACTAGGAAATCAAGGGTTTTTTCAAGAATAAGGGGTAAGGTTTAGGGTTTTTCATCTCTTCTTCTAGTTCTTCATTTTCCTCATAAATTTAGTTGATTTAAGTGAAATAAATGTTGTAAAATATTTCTTAGGATTTGGGAATAAGGATTGAAGCCAAGGTATTGGAATCTCTCTCTCTCTCTCTCTCTCTTTATCTCTCTCTTTATGCATAAGAAATCTACTTCTCTTAAGGCTTTGAGGTAGGGATTATAACCTAGGTAGAAGGTTGGTTGCTTTCCATGTGAAGCATGATTCATTTTACTTATCTTGTGATTTTCTCTATAATGTCATATTATACTATATTACTTTTGCCTTGTGTCACGCCCCAAGTCCCTAGAAACCCGGGTTGTGATCGATTCCCTATGGTACATCTAGTAATATTTAAAGTTCACCCTACTTGATCTTCATTCCATGAATTATACTATTTACTACTTAACTATTATACATTGTTTCTTGAAGCCCCATGCATCCAAAAAAAAAAATCAGATTCATTTAGGATACAACCTATGGTTCATTTCTTTTTTTATTTACTAAACAGTTTAGCCTTGTTTGAAACCCCATATCTCTCAACCCATAAGACCTGTTATCTTGAGATTTTTAGAGCATGTTCTAATATGAGTTTACTTTCAATGAGTTTTGGAATTACCCAAAAATACATCTGGTAGCTCAAGTTATTAACAAAAAGGTGAAGATAGGTTTGAACTGCTCTATTCACAAAGCGTGTCTACCCTATTTAAAGCTCTGTATCTCCCAATTTACAAAAACCTGCTATTATGAGCTTTATATGCCATATTCCACTATAAGTATAGTTTCCATAGAACTTGGACTGATTTGTAAATAGTGGTCAGATTCTGTGCAGGTTTCTTAAAATCAATATAACTCCCTCAATATTTTCCTAATTCACAACATTCTTAATCCATTTGAAAGCTAGGACAAGTATGTTTAATTCTGAAAAATATGAGATTCTAATTCCTTAGAATGTAGGAGATATGGCTTTTCAAATTGGGCTGTGTTACACAACCTTCCGTAGAAATGCTAAACTCATACCAATATCATTTCACATCTTGTTATATATAATTTAAACTACAACTACATGTATCATTTCCAAAAATACGTACACAAGTAAGTAAGCTCTTCACGAAAATTTCATGATATACAAGTGAACAAAACAAAGGTCCTTCCAAAAGAGACTTCAATACTTCTTCAATTGCTACCCAATATGACCTATTTCAAATATATATACATGTTCAAGAGTTATTCAAAAATGAACATAAATATATTCTTCACATGATGGTCATTTAAGTATACAAAAATGATATTTTTCCAAAAATAGCTTAGTGATAGTGGTCCTTTAATTCGCGATTGTTTTCTTACTCACTCCTATATCTAATAGGGATCAGTTCAACAACCCTAGTATAAGAAATCTAAACATAGACAAGAACATGTGGTGGCACGTATATGCTTGTATACGTGAAGTGACAACCAAATGCTCATCAAACATGTTTTGTCAATAATAAGAATTCAAACTAAAAACTAAGTTCTCATGTGCTAAAGTATATAGGCATTACAAAGAATCATTATTAAGGAAAGCAATGTATATTATTCCAAAATTTAAGGTTTCATTCCACTTGATTTATTTCAATTATTTAAAGTTCTTATTTTCATCTCTCAAGTCTTAATCCCAAGACTATATTCTTAGTCGTCTCCTGATAAGCCTTGTGTGCTTTACGGATTACTAACCCAATGGAGACACACGACCACTCACATAGGTTTACGGCTTACAAGTTGAAGAGAGACACCATCCTGAACACTAATCAAAACCCCGGATAAGCGTAATCTCACCACGCTCAAAATCACACAATTGACGTGCCCAATCTTAGTCCCATGTTCATCATTTTTTAAGTGTTCATTCTCACACTTCCAAAGGCTTATGATTCATGTTTGTGTTCACAATTCATTATATTTTCATCTTAAAGGTTAAGCATTCAAGTAACTTTATCAAATTTTCATAATTTTACATTAAGGATTCATTCATGCAATAAACACCTTGCATGCCATTTACAATATCAAACATAATACACATAAAGCCCAATTTGTGATTTCACCAATCAAACCTTTTCACAATCAACTAGGAGTTATATCAACATCAAGATAGGATAAAAACCATTCATTTCATAGCAAGAACTCAACTAATTCATAGATTTTCAAAGTACATGCAACATATGCCCAAAATGCAAAAAGTCACAATTCTATGACAATAGATGAGATAGACATGCAATGAACCTACCTAAACACTTCCTATACCTAGGTTTAGAAATCCACTACCTCAAATTTTCAAATAGTGGTAAAAACCCCAAATGTGTTCTTGATGGTTTTGGCTAGAATCTTCAAGATCCTTAACTTCACTTGGTGCTTGTAGGTAGAAAGGGTTTGTGTTTTTTCAATCTTATAAAAAATATCCTAAATCCTTGAAAAATCTTCCAATTTCCTTGCTTTCCCATTCTTCCTCTCTTTCTCCCTTTCTCTCCTCTCTTTTACGCAAATGTGTGTGTGTGTTTTAGGTGTGTAGGGATTTTGACTTTATAAGCCAAAGGCAAGATAAAATGTGAAATTTCCTTTTTGCCCCTCCTTAATTTACTTTCCTCCTTTTTATTTCCAAGCCCATTTTAGTCATTTCATTTAACAAATTTTAATTTCTTAATAAAATTTTGTATTATTATTATTTTATAATTTATAATTTAGGAAAAAAAATTTTGGGTCTCTATACCTTGGATTATAATTAAATATTGAATATCTTTATTCACTAATATTTGTTTATTCTTGTGATGAGTGATGGAATTGTGGAATATCATGTATATATGTATTTTCATACTTGAGTTGAATGGTAGAATTATGAATGTCATATCTCTATATGTCCTCATGCTTGAGAGGAATGATTAAATTGTTAAAGGTTATGAGGTCGTGTTATCTTTCTTGTACTTTGGTGTTAAATAATGAAATGATGTTACTCTTTGGCATGTTTGTAAATGAAATGGGAAACATTGATGATGATAGAAAATGTGAAATGAAAATGAATGACAAAAATGTGAACATTTACTCCTTGTGATAAATTGAATTAGGAGGGATATGAAATCATTGGAATTGTGATGCCTTGGTTGAGAATTTAATAAAAGACTTTAAATTGTGAAATAGTGAGAGTGCGTGCTAGTGAAATTTCGCTATTTTTCAGTGGATCTATTTATGATTGGGATTGTGTCTCCATTTGGTTACAGACCGTAATCCCGCACTGATGGCAATGCATTACCAACGAGTTAGTAGCTCATAAAGTGTTAGGCCTTTGGGGGGTGGGGGTAGAAAAAAAAAACTAAGTTTCAGAATGTTAGGATTCGATGTGAGAGGAATGGAGAATGAACTCAATCTATTGTTACATGATGTATATTTATCTTTCTTATGGATTATGTAATAATTACTTATATTTGTTGTTTATTATCTCTTTTATATGATTGAATTGAAGTGATTATCTAAAGAATTAAAGTGAAATGAATCTCTTGCCATTGATACATACATGATGAATGGACACTAACTTGACACTACACGTGTCACATGCATACACTCTGGCATTACCTTAATTTTTTCTATTTTAAAATCTCTATTAGGGTTATTGTTTTGACCCCTACCAGATGCAAGTAACGGCAAGAAGTAGGCCACTTGATGACATGCATTGAATACAACTTTCTTTTTTGACCTTTTGTTTATTTTTAGGAATGTAAAGGACCTTATGATCTTTATGTTGTTGACATGATTTGGATATTTTTTGTGTAATTACAAGGGTAAACCTTGGAACTCATGACTTTTATTTTTTTATATTAAGAAGAGATATCACATGATGAATATATTTTTGAGATTAATGTATGTAAACCTTGTTGGGTTATATGAATTGAATGAAAATGAACATGTATGTTATGAAAACTTAAATGAAAATATGCTAATCACAAGGTGGTATGAGATGTATAAAAATTATTTATTTAATTTGACCTTGATTCAGAGCGTAATTTTCGAGTCTTTGCGGCCCGGGGGCGTGATACCTAGGCTCACCAATCTAAAAACACCAAGTAAATTGTTTGACTCTGATATCATACAGATACAACATGATCAAGTAAATTCAATAGATGAATCAATATTTATACATTATACGCATTAGAAGAACTAAGTGAGCATTATTAATTTTCTATCATTAAAAAATTTTGATAATAAGATCATACATAAGATGCTCTTTATTGTATAGTAGTAATGAATCGAAAAATTACATTCAAAGTATAATTTAATCTAAAATACACAACACTTGCAAGCCCTCTATTATGTAATACACTTCCACGCAACACTTAAAAGTCCTCTTTTGTGTAATAGGTTTCCTGAAAAAGCAATAAAAATTTAAGAGAAATATTTTTACTTTCGTTTATGGATTTGTTATACATTTGAAATAGTTTGAAAAAGTAGTTTGGATGATTCTTTTATGTTTGGTTATTATGTAATAGATGAAGCATTCAATTTTAATTAGGACTATTTAAATTCTAAATTATACAAAAAAAAAAAAAAATCATTTTTTGTACAGAAATATATGCCTACTGATACAAAAATGTAAAAATATTTGTATAGAGGAATTATTTTTTTTTAAGATTTGATTAACTATTGAGATATTTAAAAAAAAATAAGTTGGATGAATTTTTTTATATTTGATTTATTTATTGTGTAAAAAATAGGCCCCCAAATTTAATTAAAACTATTTAAATCTAAAAATATACAAAAATTTATCATTCCTTGTGCGGAGATGTACAATTTCATATAAAAATGTTCCTATACTTGTACACTAAAGTACTATTTATTGTACAAAAATATAGTACTATTTGTATAGATGAGTTTTTTTTATTTTTGGATTTAGTTAACAATTATTTTGTTTTTTTTTTTAAAATGGGCAACTCTAATTTAATTTTGGCTATTTGAAAGAAATCAATGATATTTTTTGTACAAGTATTGATCTTCTCTCAAGGTATCTTAGAGAAACATGACATATCATTTATCATTTAATTACTTTATAGCAAATACATGTCTTGACAAGCATTCAAACCTATATCGAAAAAAATTAAATAAAAAAGTATAATGGAGAGAATTCTAATTGTACAGATAATGTCATGTTTTTGTAGATGTAATGATAAATTTCGGTACAATTAAGGGTTTAATTTGGCTAATTAAATTTGGAAGCCCCATTTATTAGAAAGAAAAAATATAAAAACAATTCATCCAACTAAATTTTTTTTCAAATTATTGACCAAATCTTAAAAGGAAAAAGAAGTTATCAGAATAAGTAGTGGTCTATAGTGTACAATCCACTTTATAGATACAAGCGTGATGTGTGGAGATGAGAGAAATTTTAAATACTACAGATGCGTACGGCTATTTAAACCAAAGAAAAAGTTGATTCTTTTTTTTTTTTTTAATCTCAAATAAACTTTACCTAATTTTTATAGATTTAAACAACCATCTTTAAATGTCGTGGAGAATGACCACAATAACAACAATTCCAACCCTTGCTTTGCCGTCGCCGTTGACTGTCTCATTCATGCAGTCATTACAACAACTACTACTAGGAAAATCGAAAGGAAATAAAACCATTCCATCCTACCACAATGAAAAATCTAAACACACCGGAGCGCAGCTAACGAGTTGCAGGAATCATCTAAACATTTTACTCGCATTGAGAGAGAGAAGAGCTCATGTTTTCACTCATTGATGTTGGCAGAGATTGGCAGTGAGGGAGTTCTATTTGCTAGACAGGGAGAGAAGAGAAACAAGGAAAAATAAAATAAAATAATGGCCATGTGACATAAGCCTATAGTGTCATTTCAGAATTTATTAGCATAATTACAATTTTATGAATAATATTATGCTTATTTTTAAATTGGTGGCTGAAAACTGTTTACGTTGTGTTGTTGTAAAAATCAGTCCGTACCTGTGATTCGGCGAGAAGGATCTGCAAAAAAGAAAAGGGAGAAGGATCTGCAAAAAAAAGGAAGACTCTCCGATGATCAAGTCAGTAATAATGCATATTTGTAAAAAAGAGTGATTGTGTCTTTGAGCATACTTGCCCCTTTATTTATAAGATTGAGAGTCCTTTATTTTAGCAGTTTCTCATATTGAATAGAATTCCTTAGTTGCTTGATAAGGTTAAGAAATTTGTGATAATCCTTCTAATTGGGGCAAGATTTCTTTCTTATCTAAAAGATTTGCCTTCCAAGATATATTTCTTGCAGGTAGCTAACATTGGGGGTACACTGTGTCACGTCCATAGTAGTGGAATATTTTTTGATATATCACCTTGCTAACTTAACAGTAATATAGTGGCTCAATGTTAATATGTAAATTATTTTTGATAAACAAATATGATGATATTGAGTTATATATTTTTGAAAAGTTGACATGATAGATGATGTACCATAGTTTGGTTGAAGCTATCCGTCTGCAAAGAATTTTTTTGGCATATAAATCATATGGTAGTTAGTTCGTTCGATCGACTAAGTATAAACACTTTAAAAGTGAAAGAATTTTGAACTGCCTTTTATAACTGCAGAATTAGGAGACAAAATTTAATATGATAACTATTATATAAAGATATTTTTAAGTCTCTACTTTCATAACTTCTAATCTTACTAAATTTGGAAGATTTATAATTTATAAATAAAGTCATAATATATATTTTCAAGGACATATTTAATCTTTCTTACTGACTTTCATTGAACCAACATCAATAAACGTAGGATTACTTCAATTTAATATCTAACTGCCAATTCATTCTATTGGTGTCAAATAAGTTCTTTATAAGTGGGTAAATACATCCAAATTCCATAGGCCAGTTTACTCTGTTAAGTGAAATTTTCGATTTGCTGAACCGCCCGATTCAGCATCATATCCGCGAAACTGTTCAGGGTTCGATAGATACCGGCGGTTTGATAAGGCCATATAAGTTTCAATTCTAGGGCTGGATGCACACCCTTTCTCTTCATCTATCCCTCCCCTGTTGCTTCGCAGCTGCGGCGATCGGCGATTGTTTCACTTCCAGTTCTAGCCGGAATAGGGTCTGCCGGTAACGGCATCTAGGAAGCATTAACGGCAGGTGATTTCTCGCTCTTTCTTCCTCTAGTTATTTCTATTTCTTCCTCTCCCTCTTTCTCAGTTCAAATTGAAAGTCGTTCATGGAGAGCCAAATCCATTGTCGTCTGTGTGTGTTTGAGGTAGAGTGAGTGCAGAGAAAGGATTGAAAACTACTGAAATAGGTATAACGGAACGGCATTTAAAAGATAATTCTAATGGAGGTTTTGGTTCCCATTTTGTAGAGTAAGAAGACGCCAAAGGCAGCAATTGGGATTGAGCTCTAGAAGAGAGAATCTTCTGTGAAATGGGTTGCTGATGGTGTATATATATACATGTGTGTGTTTATATGCATTTTGCTGTATCTTTTGATTTTCTTATGTGTTCTTGATTATTGTTTCAGGCATAGGTGGACGGGTCCCTGCTACGCTCATTTGTGGGAAAACAATTGCTGGAATGTGTCACAGAACAAGAAAGGAAGACCAGGTTCTTCATAGATTCTCTTTGATTTTTGTTTTCATTTTGTTTTTATTAATTTTTTATCAGTTTTTTTTGCTTTCTAAATTGTATTCCTGCCATATGAATGGGGGTTGTGGTGAGATTCAACTGAAATGCAGTAGCCTAGGATCATTATTTGCGTTCTTGTAACTCCTTTCATCTTCAAACAACCTTCGATACATAAATGGCATGCTAGCATAAATGCCTTTTTCAAACAAAGGATTGTCACACAAACCCAGCAAAAAAAAAAATTTTAAGAGTCAATCAAAATCAGCACGGGAAACTCAGAACTTGAGGCTATGTTTGGTTATCAATTCAAAAACAAATTTTTCAAAAACAAATTTTAAAAACTTGACCAAAAAACAAAATCCAAAACTTAATCTTAAATTCAAATAATGGTTCAAATTCCAATAAATTAAATCCAAACAATGGTTCAAATTCCAAGAAATTAATTATCAAATTAAATTTTATTTGATTTGACAATAATATTAATATATATTATATTTATAAAATATTATATTATAATTTATATTATACATATAAAATATTATTTTATAATATGCCAAACTTATGATATATAACTTTAATTTTAAAAAATATTATATAATTTAATAATTAATATATGTTATATTAATTAATCGAATTTGTTAAATCTTGTTATTTTTATTAAATTAATTATTAAATTTGAATAAAATTAAATTTTTTATATCATATTTAATTAAATGTATTAAATTCCGATCACATTTTTTAAGAATATTAAAAATTGTGAAAATACAGTAAAAACGTAACCAAACACATTTTTTAAGAATATTAAAAATTGTGAAAATGTAATTCAGATATAATTTGTTTCAAAATATTGATTTTTTAAAAATTGTGAAAATGTATTTAGATATGATAATCTGAATTATAAAATAGTAAAAATATTTAAAATTAATAGTTTGTTAATAGCGTATCCCACGTTTTAAAATAAAAAATTATTTTTTAAAATCTAAACAAATAAAGGGGGGCAGTTTTTATTTTTAAAAAATATTATAACAAAATAATAAAAAATATAAATTTCATATATTTAAAAAATAAATATTCACCCCAAGCGAATAGGACATTGGTCTTAAATCCGTCAACGGTCTTATTCGTTGGGAAAACAGTTGATCTTCCTAAGTAAAGATCATGTAAGCCATGCCTTTTATTGGATGACTGTTTCCTATAAAAAAAAAATAATAATCAAGGCTTTCCAATATATAATAATAATTTTGAAAAAAAAAAAGAATTTGAATGGCTTGTCAATGGATCAATGTTGGATGTTTACCTGATAGTAATTTAGATAAAATTTTTTGAAAAATATTTTAAAAAATTTTGTAATTAATTTTTTAAAAATTATAAAAATGTATTTCAATATGATAATTTAAATTTAAAAAAAAAAATTAATTTCAAAACACATATATTGTAATTTAAAATTAAAAATCTTATTTTAAAAACATAATCAAACATAACCTACTTTTTTATCTTTTTTCAAATTAATCAATCCAAACAATGGTTCAAATTCCAAGAAATTACTTTTCAAAACACTTATCAAAAAATTTCTTAAAACTCTAACTCTCAAAAGTTATCCAAACATACCCTGATTCTTATGTGCTTTTCCCATTAATTATTGGAAGAAGTCGACTTAGGTAGAGAAAGAGTGAGAGTGGTCAACCTGACGCTGCTCCTACTCCTTCAATGATTTGATAGAAACCGAATGACCATTTCATTCTAGATCATAGACGAAAACTATTAACTATTTATGAGGGTACCGAAATACCCTTAGTCATAGCCTAAATCAGCCACGGCTGAACTAACATAGCTCAAATTCAATTTCACACTTAAATATCTGTCCTAGTTTTGTTCAGCCCAACCTCATTATTGCTTGGCTATTAACTTTTCAAGCCAAAGAGGTGGTAATTGGCAAGCTCGGACCAATTGACAATTTAATAGGCCACAAAACCACATGAAGAACTCGAAGGGTAATATGAATTTGGTGGAGAATTAGCCAAAGTTGCAACAACAACAAATCAGAGTGCAGTGTAAAGTTGCAATTCCAATTCTAGTAATGGCCCAAAATGACAACAAATATGTAGTTACAAGCCCTAATTCAAATTCCAAGGTTCAATCTTGCTGCCAATTCATTACACCAATCTGGGGCTGACATGTGTTATAAAATTGTTAAATACAAAACCTAAAGTTCAATGCATTATTGGAATCATGATATTAAATATCGGCCGTTACGTGACCTGTTTTGAACCTTCCGATATCGTTACATACCGATATGTCAATGTGTAGAAAATTAACAGGCTTAATGGCCGATATCGTTGTGTAACAGGCTGTTACGGACCGATGTGTAACGATACGTAACAATAATGATATATTTTGTCTTTTTCTCTCTTCTAAGGGCTAAAAAACTCAATTTGGACATAGATCTAGTGATTTAAATTTATCAAACACAAGATTTGGAATTATATCTAATTATTCATTACCACAAACTTAAAAGGAAAATCTTATTTTATTTAAATTTAGTAGATGTTGCTTAAAAATGAATGAATCTCATCACTAGGGCCTATGCTACCTCTATAAAAAAAATTCTAATTTTAAAAATTATTTATTTGCTACTATTGTTTTTGTATTAATATTTTTGCTTTAAAATCATATAAAAGTATCTTGAGCTTTTTATTTTTTGGTGATAGAAAACTTAGTATTGTAATATAAGTAATCACATTTATATTTTTTGTTATTTTTGCTACATTATGTGTTTATTTGGCTTTAAGTCTATTAGTTAACAATTCATATTCACTTATAGTGTATTCTTTGTCTATGTTTTATTTATTTATTTTTTTTATATTTGTTGAAATTACTTATGGTTGTATTTTTAATTATTAGTTGTCATAGTTAGTTATAATAGATTGTACTTTGTTCTTACTTTGATATAAAACCAATATAAAGTCCTATACAACAAGAAATGTTTTTCATAGGAGCTATTAAAATGACTAAAAATAATTAAAAACATTAAAAAGTAATAAATTGGAGCAAAACCATGCATATTAGTAACTTTTAAGGGATTTTCTCGTGATTACAAAAAATTCATGGGCGTGGCTCTCGATTTCTGTTATGTACTGACCGATACTCCCGATACCATTACACTACTATCCCGACTGTTACATGTCCCGATACCGCGATTTAAAACCATGATTGGAATACACCATGGTCATTAATTAAGTCACTAATTTTCTTTACTAAACGTAAAAATATAAGATTGATTGACGAAATTGAATGTTAGATGAGGCTTATTTACAAGATTTTTTTAGGTTGAAGAAGATACTTGAAGCTTAACTTAAAATGAGAAAGCCAAGCCTGAAAAATGTCATTCAAACTTGGATCAAGCTAGAGCTCAAAGCTTGACCAAGCTAACTTTGTGATTACTCAGCTAGTCAGAACACTACCAATTAGTTGTTGGTGCTAAAATATATACCAATAGAATAAGATAACTCACCAACTCCAAATGTTGGGGATACAAAAAATGTATAGGTGATTGATATTCTATCTTCAATATCTTTCCTCCTAAATTACAAATACCAGGAAAGCAGACCCATATGTATATGAAATATATATCCCAGAGCGTAGTTTGAACTTCAGTCGAGTACTAGGGATGAGGCCAGTTATTGCGTTAGTGGAGTCCTGTCTACTTTTTTTTTTCCCATTTCTTTTTTCTTTTCCAACTAATATTCTTTTCCAGCTCTTATCCCATACTTCAAGGGCATTTTTGAGCGTCTACTAAATTTTGTGGTACCATTCACAATCTACATAGTCCTTTATTTTTTATCAGAACAATTTACAGTCTTTTAGGATCAATGATTTCAAAAGTGGACCGGCTACTGGTTAAACTGTTTGAATCAGGAACCAGTTTGCAATCCAGTTAAGTAAACCTTCAAAAATGGTTCAATTAAGAAAACAAGTGAATTTGTTGAAAACTGCTTGGACCAATGGTGGAATTGCTGTTCAATTAAACCGTTAACAGTTCTTGAAAACTGCCTTATTTAGTTTCTCTTATAAAAGACAGGAAATTTAGGTCTTCTCTTTTTTTGCTTTCTATTTCTCTGGGATGGTGCAACCTACACCTCTTTGGTTCTTCTTCTTATTCTTCTCCTCTTAGATATGTTCTCGAAACTGTGATGGCAATCGTATTCCCATCTTGAAGGTTATACACTTCATAGAATCCCCACTCTTCTCATACTCTTCCAAAACCCACACCAAAAAGTACCTTCCACCTCAATTATCAAAAAAAAGTACACCTTCCACCTCTTTTGACATCCACACCCCCTTCCATACAGTCATACTTAGCTTCTATAATTAACCTCTACGTTGCATTTGGCTTTGAAGCATATCTCCAACATAAAGTTAGTTAGAAGGCTTGACAAGGTACTCCAAATCAATGTAATTCTACTCCCTTCAGCTAAATAGTCTCTTCCACCCTACAAACCTCTTATGAAATCTGTTGACCACCACATCTTATACTCGTTTTGTTGTTTGTTGCAAACCTCGATAGTTAACCCAAATACATAGTTGGAAGAGCTTGAGCACCCCACATTCTAGGCTAACTCCACAACATTCCGAAAACTCCTATCAGAATTAACTCACTCTCTTATGTTTATCGTCAGTCCCGAGGCTGCTTCAAAGCACATCAAACCACATTTGAAGTACCCCAATTGAACCCCCTCCTCCCACAATTAGCAATGGTGTCATCACTGAAAAGAAGACGAGACTCTTCAAATTTCCCCTCCCCTCTCACCTATACCAAAGCCTTGAAAAAGATCCCCTAACAATTGCTCTGTCCTAACAACATGCTCAAAGCCTCCATCACCAAACTTACAGTAGAGGGGAAAGAGGGATCACCTTGTCTCAAGACTCTCAACTCTCTTGAACTTCTGAAGAAGCCCATAGAAGAATTATTAACCAAAGCTAAGAATCAAATAGATGAAGTATCCTATTTGTTGTATTATGAGGAATAGGAAGGTGGTGTCTTTCTCTAGGAGTCACGGGGGCAATATTTGTCACTCAATCCAAATGTTGTATGGTTGAAAATTGTTATGAAAGCCAATAATGTGTTATGCTAGTTGAGGATATTCACGTAAGTTCACCACTTGGCTAGAAATAAGGGGCTTGGTAGGTGGTTGATGGGGGATCAAGAAAGACTTCACAGGCTAATAATATTTTATTGTGTGATTTTTTTTTTTATTTTAGGAATTAGTTTATTTTGATAAATTATGGTTTCTTGTTTTTAGGATAGGATGAAGTTTTCATATTGTTAGATTTATCTTGATTTTGCCTATAAAGGCATTGGTTGTGATTGTTAGACTCAAGATTTTGATTATTAAATATACATAATATTTCTTGTGTTTTCTCTCTTCCTATTCCTTCCTCTTCTTCCCTTCTCTTTCTTCTCTTCTTTAATCTCTCTCTATTGGTTCTACATCAATTTGGTATCAGAGCAAATCTCGATCTTGTTTTCACAACCACTATTGTCATTCATCAGCATCATCCATTGTTGTTCAAATTTTGATTTTCAAGAGAAAAAAAAATCCAAAACGTCAAAGCACTTCAAGCCAATCAGTTTGACACCATCGACCCACTTCTATCACAACTGCAGCCCAGTTAGCTCACGGTTGCAGCCATCATCGCAAGTTTCTAGATTAGAACACAAGCCACCACCCAATCATATCATCCACCATCACCATTGCTGCTGCATTGTAAACTCTAGCATATCACTGGTTCAAATGTCATGACCAGTCCATCAGGGAACCATCATCATCGCTGCCACTGTTTCGAGTTCATCGTCAACCAACTGGGAACAGTCATCGCTCACTGCTGTCATCGATCGACACCGGAGTTGACCACCACAGTAGTGACCCATCGTCGAACCTGGTCTCCACCAGCCAAGGATCGACTTCACCATCGTTGATCAACAGAGCCCCACAATCGCACCATCAACGCGAACTTCGACTATTGGAGAAAGTCATCCATCGCCGCAGCGAACTGCGTCACCGACCAAACCCCTTCCTTGCTGTGTTGTGGCTGCCAATTTTGTCATCATTGCAGATCAGCTTCAAGTACCATCTCAACCAACGATCGAGAGCCATCCTTGTCATTGCCATCCCTTGCGCTGCTGGACGACAAGGGTTTCAAACCCTCATTGCAGATCAGAACATAGATTTAAAGAATTGGTTTGGTCCGTTTCTTTTAGCCCCACCTCATCCTTATAATAAACCCAAAACCTGAAGCCAAAAATAAACCGCCCAACATTACCCAGACCCAATTTCCTTTAAATCATATAAGAGCCCAACCCAATCACCTAATCCAGCAAATGTTGCCTCTTCTTTCAGTTTCCACGATCCAGTTGCTCACTTGCATAGGTCAAGCCAAGCCAGAAAATCTAGAATTCACCCATTTTCTGAAACTTTCAGAAGCACCCCAGCACTTCTCAAATTTTCAGAAAATAAAAATCCTAAAAATTATGGAATTTCCAAGTTGACCCAGAACTTTCAGAAAATTGTGGTAAAGACTCTTGGACCTTGAGAAGGTATGCATTACTCCTTTTGAAAATTGTGCTAACATGAAATTCAATTTCGTATGTTGATTAAATTTGCACAAAGGTCTGTGTTGAGCTTCCTTCATGACATATTGTGCTTGTCTTTAGTTGTCTTTCCAACACCATTCTCATTGTTGCCTCTCGTCCTCAAAATGTAGTTTCGAGTCTTGTTTAATTTTATTTCGTGTTCATCTCATTACGAAAAAAAAAAATCAAAAAAAAGAAAAATGATTTGTGATGCATCAAAATATAAACATAGACCTATCCGAGAGGATACCGTGCATTACTCTAGTGATCATCATCAAGATACGTATCCTAGGTTCTTTGAGAACAACAAGAAGGATATTTTTAAATTTGCTCATCCACATGGTAGGTACCAAGAAGGATACCTGAGGTGTTCCTCATACAATTATGAGTCACCTAGGTACTACCATGATAAAATTGAGGACTCTAGGTACTTCCGTGAGGAAGTTGAGGATTATATGTCACTTCCACAAAACAAGTCCCAGGTTTGATCTCAGAGGTATCCTTCAGAACCCTCTAATTTCGAATCTTATCCTAAAGATTTGTGGTGTAACTTACTTAACCCTACTTAAGAAGATGCATGGAAACACGTACAACTCTTTCGAACTAATTTTTAATGTAGGAAAAAAGTATGCAAAATTCTCATTGATGGTCGTAGTCACGTTAACATTTTGTCAAAATTTGTTGTCACTAGAATGAATTTACGACCTGAAACTCATCCCCAACCATTTGAGGTAGAATGGATAGGTGATATATCCGTGCTAGTCATAGAGAAGTGTCTAGTGCCAATTCAAATGGGTGATTATTCCGCCAACATTTGGTGTGATGTTTTGCCTATGGAAATTAGTCATGTGCTTTTAGGAAAACCTTGGATAAATGAGCTTGGTACGACCCATAATCTTAAAGATAACACGTGCTTTTAGGTACAACGGGAAGACCATCAAATTAGTCCCTTTCAAACCCAAAGAGCATAACAAGAAAGAAAATCTTAAGCCCTCTCCTCTTGTTCTTTGTGACCTAGAACCTAATTGTGAAATTCCTAGGTCCATTCTTCATTGTCCGTCCAAAGAGGTAGTTGACTCACCATTTGTGGAAACTAAAACATTCAAAGCTTCTCAAGTTGAGACCTCAAAGGAACCTCATGATGTGTTACCTCAAACTACAGATGAACAAACACTTTCTATCTTGGATAAATTTGAGTGTGTGCATCTCAAGCGAACATTTGATCCCATGCATGTGGAAATAACAAAAGTTTCTAAAGATTTATCTGAGCCAAAAGTTATTACACCATTAGTGTCACTAGTGTCAACCCATGAGTCCATTTGCACTAGTTCACTTGATTCTATTCCTGCATCAGACCATTGTGTTGCATCTGTATCTGGACTGCCTTCCTCCACAAATTTCCCATCTAAATTTGTTAGTAAATTTTCTACTTTTCTTGCGTTTGGACCTAATGTTTATTTACTTGACATGCCATTGGATTTAAATCTAAGTTAAATTTTCACTGTGGAAGAAATGCTATCTAATCAGGGTCCTTTGGAGCCTTCTATGTTTCTTAATGGTCTTCTTGCAGGTGGTGTAGTTATTTCTCCGATGTTAGATCTAGTACCTCCACTATTCCAACATCCTATTGTGCATCATGTGGAGTTTGTTCTTGCGGGTCAATATGAAAAATCTTTGGTCTTTGATTATTTTCGTGGATCGAGGAGTGATTCTTCTTCAGCTAGTTTGTCTCCTACCATTATTTTTTTCATTGATGATTTGCATATTTTGAAGCAACCTCGCCATTTTAACTTGTTGGAGCCGAGTTCTTTTCAGCTGGGGAGAAATGATGAGGATCAAGAAGGACTTCACGGGCCAATAATATTTGACCCGGGAGGGTATTTATTTTATTGTGTAATTTTTATGTTTATTTTAGGAATTAGTTTATTTTGATAATTTTTAGTTCTTTTTAGGATAGGTTGAAATTTTTGTATTGTTAGACTTATCTTGATTTTGCCTATAAAGGCATTGGTTGTGATTGATAGACTCAGACTTTGGTTATTGAATATACATAATATTTCTCGTGGTTTTCTCTCTTCTTTCTATCTCGTTTCTCTCTTCCTATTCCTTCCTCTTCTTCCCTTCTCTTTCTTCTCTTCATTAATCTTTGTCTACCGGTTCTACATCAGTGTCTTTGCTGCATCTAAATATGATTAATTGGAAGGAGGGAAACTTACTTAAGGAAATAGCCAAGAGACTCTAGGATCTATCAATGTTGAGACTAGATAGATTTCTTGTGTCTAAAGAGTGGGATGGGCGTTATCCTTGTGTCTCAAAGTTGCCTTCCCCAGTCCAATCTGTGATCATTCACATATTTTGCTTGATTGTACCTGTGTGAGGAGTTGAAAGACTCTGTCTCGATTTGAGAATATGTGGCTAAAGATGAGGGAGTTCTTGACATGGTGCATAGATGGTGGCAAGGATATAGGGTGGTGTGGATCAGGCTATGTTATGCTATCAAAGTTTAAAAGGCTCAAAAAGGACCTAAATACATGGAATGGGGACGTTTTTGAGAAGGTGGAGATGCGAAAAGCGAGAATGCTCTAGGAAATTAAAGATTTGGACAACAAAGAAGAGCAAGGGGGCCTTACTAATGAAGATGGGAAGAAAGGAGAATTGGAGCATCTTTTTCTTTCGGAAGAAATCTGTTATGGGACAGAAGTTTAGGGCTTTGAGGCTTAAGGAAGGAGACAGAAACACAAAGTTCTTCCATCGAACAACTATTGCATAAGAAGAGCAAAGCACCATTGCAATATTGCGATAGGAGTGGTTTTTAGTTCAAAGGACAAGATGAAAAGGGAATAATGAGCTTTTTATAAGTCCTTGTATTTGTAACCTGCCAGGAGGAAATTGGGTTTGGATGGGCGTCATTTCCGATCTCTAGTGGATGAGGATAGGGTGTGGTAGGAGATACCATTTTCCATGGAAGAGGTTGAGGAGGCTCTAATGAAATGTGAAGGTGACGAAATCCAGGGGTTAGATGGTTTTATTATGGTTTTTCTGCAAAAGTGTTGGGTAGTGGTGAGAAATGATGTAATTGCAGTATTTGAGGCTTTTTTCTCACAAGGATGTATCGAGAAAATCTTCAATGCTACCTTGGTTGCCTTGATACGAGAGAAAGGAGGAGCATTGGTATCAAGAATTTTCACCCTCTTAGTCTTGTGGGTTGCATTTTATAAGCTGCTAGCTAAGGTGTTGACATTAGATTGAAGCAGGTGGTGGGGAATGTGATTTCAGAGTTGCAAAATGCTTTTGTGAGTGGGAGAAATCTTTTTTGCCATGCTCATATCAAATAAGTTCGTTGATTCCATATTTAGAAGTGAATCCCAGGCGTAATTTGCAAGTTGGATATTGAAAAAGCCTATGACCATGTTAATTGAGACTTTTGGTTGTACTTTGATGGTATTTGTTGAAAAATGGATGAAATGGATTTGATCTTGCATTTCTTCAATGAACTTTTAGTCATGATTAATGAATGAGGAGTTTGAGGCAAGGGGACCCTCTCTTGCTATTGTTTGTAATTGTTATGAAGGCCCTACGTAAGATGATTAGCAGAGCTGCGAAAGGTGGATTGTTCAAAGGATTTAATGTTCGAGGGCTAGGAAGGAGCAGTGATGGTCTCCCATCTTCTGTTTGCTGATGATACATTGGCTTTTGTTGAAGTGGAAAAGGAGTAACTGAGGTGGGAAATGTGATTTCAGAGTTGCAAAATGATGGGGAACACAAAGGAATTGGGTGACCAATTTGGAATGCAAATTAGGGATTAGAATTTATTTTTAGTTATTTTATACTTTCTTATTTTTAGGATTTTAAAGCAATTTTGGTAATTGCTATTATGTTATTTTAGGTTTATTTGCATTATTTAGGAAGTTTTTATTTTGGCAAGTTTAATTAGGGTTTGCCTATATCAAGGTCTTTGATGTGTAATGGAATAGGTAGATTTGAATTATTGCATATTGAATATTGATATTGAGATTGTCATCTCTTTGGTTCTTTCTTCTTTATTGATTTCTTTTCTCTCAAGCTTCTCCCTGAATTACTCTCTTTCTCCCTTCTCCATCTACTGGTCCTGGACCATTTGGTGTCAGAGCAAACTTTGATTCTTGCAGCACTGTCCTTAGTTCTGCCCTTGTTCATCACTGCTCCTGCAGTGCCATCACTGAACGATATTCATCACTGCTGCAACCATCACTATCGTCTTCATTACCTCTTTGACCGCTACCATTCTGTGACCTCGTGAAGACAACAACTCGTCTGAACCCTAGCCCTTACCATCGCAAGCAATTAACATCGCTGTCATCGTTGTATTGTATCACCACTGTTGTCATCCTCTTTGTGCACAGGGATCTTATGACAGATCCGAAATTTACAGATTCACATCACTGTAGAACCACCACCGTTATCTATGTTTGCTATCATGGACGTCAGGTTCATCATCGCCAACCCATGTCCTCACCGTTCTTGCTGCGATCCAAACTTGCAGCCCCTGCGATATGAAGATAGCACAGCGTTGGAGACAGCCCATCGTCATCACAGACCGTCGACTTCTCCATTGCCGACTCCACTCCGCCCGTCGCTCCATTGCTGACTCCACACCATCATCTTAGGTTTCCAGAACAATTGGGTGAAGAGGAAGATCCCACTGCTGTGTTGTGCTACAAAACTCAGTTGATTGAAGAGGAGGAAATCAAGACCCGGTCTGAAGCTAGCCTGTATAACCCATATTGACCTGGTCCTATTCCACTTAAAACTTGATCCAGCCCATGTCTTATTTTAGGCCCAAAACTCAATAAACCAATTTAAAACCAACTTACCCAAGCCTAAGCCTATATCCAGCCATATTCATCTAGTCCTAGCCCCGTTTTTTTTAGCCCACCATCTGACCCTATTTCCCTAACTTAAACCTGAACCCAAAGCCAAAAAAAAAGCCTTTTTTTACCCAGTAACCAAACCAATCCAGCCCAGCCTGACTTCACCCTTTGACACAAACTCAAGCCCAACTCATTGACCTAGCCATTTCCCTTTAGATCATCCTGTAACCATGTTGGCCCAACCCAGTTGAACCTTTTCAGAGCCATACCAAACTCAAGTCATTTAAACCCAACAGAAAACCCCCAAGCCCAAATTCTGGAATTTCTAGAACTACCCTGACAGTTTCCCGAAATTTCAGAAATTAACGCACAATTTTCTGAAGCCTTAGAGCAGTCCCCCAAACTTTCCATATTCTCAATTGTTCCCATAGATTTTTTTTAGAAGATTTCTCCACAACCCACTGTAAGGCTTCTTGGACCTTAGGAAAGGTATGCATACTCCCATGAAAATTGTCATTAATATTAAATTCTATCTTGGTGAGTTAATAAATTTGGCATAAAAGGTCCTTTAAGCTTGCTCCATGCCACACTTTGCTTGCATTTGAATAATTTTCCATATCATCATTTTCACCTTTACTTCTAATTCTCACAATGTAACTTTGATTTTTGTTTCATTTATCATTTTATTCCTTTTTAATTTCTTGAAGTATTCTTCATTTTGAAAAAAAAAAAAATTCATAGATTCTTCCTAAACCAGCCACCACCTTTGGGTTTTTCTCACCTATGACCATTCGAGATATGATGAACAAACAAGAGACCATGGCCAAAGACATTCAAATAATGAAAACAGGTGTAACCAAACTTCAACAACCAGTAGACCAACTCCGTGGAGATATGACCCAACGTTATTCTCAATTGGACAAACAATATGACCAAATCTTCACGCAGTTCGAAAACTATCACGTTGAGGACCATAGATATGACACATTTGTTTATTACACACCATCTAGGGGAGAATTGAATGGTTAACAAGATGACAATGGAATTTTGTGTAGACCACTCACACAAGAACGGTTCCAAGATCAATGTCAGAGATATTCTACAGAATTCTCTAAATTTGATTCCCAAACTCATGATGTGGTGTAACTTACCTTGATTTGCAAGATAAGGATGCTTGGTCACACATGAAATACTTTCGCATTGGCATTTCATTTGAAAAACTGATGTATAGGTTCACTATTGATGGTTGTAGTTGCATTAACATGGTCTCACGTCTTCTCTTTCAAGAATGCAACGACAACTTGAACCTCATCCCCAACCATTTATGGTAAGCTGTATCGATAACATAACTGTAACAGTCACGGTAATGTGTCTAGTTTTAGTCTCTTTTAGTGAAAATTATTGTGAGATAGTTTGGTGTGATGTAGTTCCTATGAATGTTAGTCATGTGATTCTTGGTCAACCTTGGATGGTTGATCTTGGAGCAACTCTCAATTTGGAAGACAAAACTTGTAGATTTAAATTTCGAGGAAGGAACTTCTTAGTATCAACATCTAAATCTTAGTATCAACATCTAAATCCAAAGAGAATGAAAAGAAAGAACAACCTAAGCCTTCTTTTCCTATTATTTGTGACCTTAAATCTAATTGTGAAGTATCTAGGTTAATTCCTCCTACCCTATATGACCCAACACTCTATCTTACATCACACTAGGTATGAGCATTCGGAGAGGATATTTGATCCCATGAGTGAGGAAATGAGTCTTAGCCTAAGCACACATGTGGGACATACAAGAATTTCTAATGAGTCATTTGAATCTACTATTGTCCTAACTTTAGAGTCCTCAGTTCCAACCTGGGAGTCTATTGGTGATAGTTTGCTTGTTTCTGCTCCTGCTTTAGACCATTGTGTTGAGTCTCAATCTGTATTGCCTTTCTTTACACATTTGGCGACAACACAACAATGAGTAGTTTGCTCTAGGACCCCACCCCCTCGAGAGCCGAGAGCCGGTCATCAGTAGGCTAAGAACCTTTCTTACTTATGAAGAAAGTGACACCTCTAGTGAGGGAGAGACCTTGTCAATGATTGAACTTAAAGATATGAACTGAGTGCCATTTGATGAGTAACTAAGAACAAAGGATACGCGGATCATGTGGAGTTTCGTGTTGCAAACCAAGTCCAACACTTTGCAGGCTCTGAAAAACATTCTTTCTTGATGATTTTCTTTGTTTCCGTAGTTGGAGATATTGTTTTACCTCTAGTTATTGGGTTCCCATCTTTGTGTTTTGTCTTGAAGATTCGCCACTTCTGTAGCAATTTCACCATCACAACTTGCCGGAGTTGAGTGTTTTCCAGCGGAGGAGAAATGATAGGGAACGCAAAGGAATTGGGTGACCAATTTGGAATGCAAATTAGGGTTTAGAATTTATTTTTAGTTATTTTATACTTTCTTATTTTTAAGATTTTTAAGCTGTTTTGGTAATTGCTATTATGGTATTTTAGGTTTATTTACGTTATTTAGGAAGTTTTTATTTTGATAAGTTTAATTAGGGTTTGTCTATATAAAGGCCTTTGATGTAATAGAATAGGTAAATTTGAATTATTTAATATTGAATATTGATATTCAGATTGTGATCTCTCTAGTTCTTTGTTCTTTCTTGATTTCTTCTTCTCTTCCCCCTCTTGATTTCTTTTCTCTTAAAGCTTCTTCCTGAATTACTCTCTCTCCCTTCTCCATCTACAGGTCCTGCACCACAAAAATGCTTTTGTGAGTGGGAGACATTTTGGTTGCGATGCTCGTATCAAATAAGTTCGTTGATTCCATAATCGGAAGTGAGGTTTCAGGTGTTATTTTCAAGTAGGCTATTAAAAAAGCCTATGACCATGTTTTTTGAGACTTTTTTTTGTACTTGTTTGAGAAGTTGGTATTTGTTGAAAAATGGATGAAATGGATTTGATCTTGCATTTCTTTGATGCACTTTTAGTCATGATTGCTGTTGTTTATAAGTGTTAGGGAAGCCCTACGTAAGATGATTGGTAGAGCTACGAAAGGTGGGTTATTCAAAGGATTTAGAATCCAAGGGCTAGGAAGGAGTGATGATGGTCTCCCATTTTCTGTCTACTGATGATAAATTGGCTTTTGTTGAAGCGGAGAAGGAGTAACTGAGGTAGTGATGTAGGACAGATATGGTATCCTAAAAATAAGGATATTTGTTTCAAAATTGTATTAGGATTTTTTTTTTTTGTTTCCAAATATGAACTTATCTCAAGCTGGTTATTTTAGATAAAATATCTATTATCTTTATTGTTTTCTATTCGAAATAGGATTCTTTATTCTATTAGGATTAGGACACGGATAAGAGTTATGGTTTCCTAGTCAAAATAATAGTATTCTAGCTCTATAAATATGATTTAATAGGTCTTTGTTATGCAATTTTTATCAACATTAATATAATTTCGAATTTTAGAGAATTTATTCTCTTTTTTGGGTTGATTGTTCCTCGTTGGGTTGATTATTTATTATGCAGTTTTTATTAGAATGGAAACGTGAAAGGATGGATATGACCGACGTCAATATACATAACTGCGAACAATCAACCCAAAAATGAGAATAAATTCTCTAAAATTCGAAATTATATTAACACTAATAAAAATTGCATAATAAAGACCTATTACATCATATTTATAGAGTTAGAATACTACTATTTTGACTAGGAAATCATAACTCCTATATTTATCCTAATAGAATAAAGTTGTTAAAATCAGGATCCTACGTTGGATCGTTTTGGGGGTTCATAGAATTTGATCGAATCGAGGATCATAAGATCCTATAAAATTCATAAAAAAGTAAAGAGGTGTTAAAAATCAATAATAAACAAGCTTGAAATAAATAAATAAAGTAGAATATTATGACACCATATAGAAGTATATGTACCTACAATTTTTTATTTGTTTTTGCTTATAAAATGTAAGTTTTAAAATTCCAAAATAATACAAATTAACATTGTAAAAAAATAAACTAAAAAAAATTCTCTAATATAAAAAGCTAAATGTAGCAATACTTGTTAAAATTTAGTGTTGAATCATTAAATAATCAGTCATTTGGGTTATATTTTTGTCTACAAAGTGAAAACAATAGTGTATGATCCTGTTACGTATGTGATTTTTATACGATCTAGATCGATTTAGTTATATTAGATCATAGGATTGTACAATCCTACGATCCGGATTGTGATTTTGATAACTATATAATAGAATAAAGATCCAATTTCAAATAGAAAAGAATAAAGATAATATATATTTTATCTAAAATAACCAATTTGAGATAAACTCAAATTTGGAAACTAAAAAAATACTCGGACAACTTTGAAACGAACATTCTTATTTTTAGGGTACCATATTTGTCCTACATCAGGTGGGAAATGTGATTTCAGAGTTGCAAAATACTTTTGTCTATGGGAGACATTTTGGTTGCGTTGCTTGAATCAAATAAGTTTGTTGATTCCATTATCGGAAGTGGGGTTTCAAGCATTATTTGCAAGTTGGATATTGAAAAAGGCCATGACCATGTTAATTGGGACTTTTTATTGTACTTGCTTGAGAAGATGGGTTCCGGAAAAAATATTGATGAAATGGGTCAATCTTGCATTTCTTTGATGTTCTTTTAGTCATGATTAATGAATCATTTGGAAGTTTTTTTCTTTTGTTTCTATTTTTTTTTTTCAGCAGAGGGCTTTGATGCTAGGTGGTACTCCCCCCTTGTTTGTAATTGTTATGGAGGTCCTATGTAGGATGATTAGCAGAGCTGTGGAAGGTTGGTTATTCAAAGGATTTACTGTTTAGGGAATTTTTTCTTTTTTTTTGGGGTGGGGGGTGGGGGAAGGAGCGGTGATGGTCTCCCATCTTCTATTTGCCTGTGATACATTGGCTTTTATTGAAGAAGAAAAGGAGCAGCCGGGGTATTTGCGATGTGTTTGTTTTGCTTCGAGACAATTGTAGATTAAAGGTGAACTTAGAAAAAAAGTTTACTCATCCCAGTGGGTGCGGTTAATCCAGTGGATGATTTGGTTATTAATACGGGTTGTAAAGTGTGGAAATTGCCCACTCCCTACTTCGGTTTGCTGCTAGGATTGTCCTACCAAGCTAGAGTAGTGTGGGATTCTGTTGTTGAGCGATTCCAAAGAAGACTCACAGTTTGGGAGGTGTATTTGTCTAAGGGGGTAGGATTAACATTGATAAAAAGCACATTATCCAGTCTATAAACCTATTTTATTTCATTGTTCACTATTCCCACGGAGGTGGACATAAGATTGGCGATGTTGCAAAGATATTACCTTTAGGTGGACATTGAGGAGCAAAAGGAATTTCATTTAATTAGCTGGAAGATGATATGTTGGCTGTTAGATCATGGTGGTTTGGGTATTAAGAAGTTCAAGGAGTTCAATTAGGCCCTATTGGGTAAATCGATGTGGTGGTTTGCGGTTGAGAAGGATGCATTTTGGAGGAGTTATTGTGTGCAAATATGAGAGCTTCAGGTGAGATTAGACATTTGAGATGGTTGGAATGTATTATGGGGTGAGCCTTTGGAAAGTTATAACGAAAGGCTGGAGTTTTTTTGCCTCCCTAATTTACTACTTTGAGGTTGTTCTTGGATGAGAATGAGGTTCTGGTATGACATTTGGTGTGGTGATATATTGGTGAAGGATAGATTTCTGGGATTATATCTCATTTCTTCTAATTTTGAGGCATTGATTGCTGATTTTATGCCTTTAGGAAGGAACTAGGTGGATTGAAACCAATGTTCAGAAGGTCCTCCTAGATTGAGAAATGGCTACATTTCCTGAGTTTTTATGGTGCTATACAGAGAGGGCAGTGAGGAGGATGCAATCAAGTGGAGAATCTGGAAAAATAGAGCTTCTTCCAGTCAAGTCTTTCTATGGATCTTTAGCTGGGCATCAGGGGGCTCCATTTTATTGGAGAAGTATTTGGAAGACTAAGGCACCGATTAAAATGGCATTTTTTTGTTTGGTCAACTGCTAGGGAAGCTATTATTGTGATGAATAATTTGAAGAAAAGAGGCTTTAGTTTGCCGAATAGATGTTGTATGTGCTTTATGGAGGAGGAATCTCCCTTGCACTTTCTTCTCTTTTGTTCAGTGGCATGGGATCTCTGGACAGCTCCTTTTGCTCTCTTTGTTATCAATTGAGTCATGCTGGGGCTCAGTTCTGGTTTAGGTGTTGACTAGGGGATATAGGAACAAGCGTTCATCTAGTATGAATGCTATATGTGCTTTATGGAGGAGGAATCTCCCTTGCACTTTCTTCTCTTTTGTTCAGTGGCATGGGATTTCTGGGCAGCTCTTTTTGCTCTCCTTGGCATCAATTGTGTCATGTTGGGGGTCAGTTCTGGGCCTCTGGCTTAGGTGTTGGCGAGGGTATGTAGAAACAAGAGCAATTGTCCAGTATGGGAGTTGGCGTCTTTATGTCTTGTGTGATATTTGTAAGGAAAGAAACTAGAGGGTTTTTGAGGGAAAAGAGCACAATAATAACTTTTTTAAAAACTACTTTCATGACTTTTGTTTAACAAATTAAAAGACCCATACTGAAATTAGCTAAGCGATCGAAATGAGCCTACTTCCGCTGTAGATTTTGGAGTAAAGGGAAACTAGCACTGCATTATTGTTATCATATAGCTTCTTATGTAGACCCATTTTCAATTCTATACTAAATTTGTTTGATTATCTTAAACTGGCTGACTACTTAATGCTGCTCTCCTTTGTCCATGTTTGTGACTAGTAGTGTGAGAAATTAAGGGTTTTGTTTGCATCTACTTGTGTTCATGTGGATAAAACAAGAATTCTAGTTTGTAGTCTAATTGTGGAACTTCAATTCCTAGTTTTTGACTAATTCAATACTTACAAAAAATAAAAAAAGAAGAAAGCTTTTGACTATTTAGATATTTTTAATTATAGGAATTTCAACACCAAGGAGTAGCTTGAATGGTAGGACGAACTGAGAAAAGCACTGTAGGTCTCTCTCCCCTGCGTCCCCACAACACCCCCCCCCCCCCCCAAAAAAAAAAAAAAAAAAAAAACACACCTAGGGAGTGCGTATCCCCTTGAGGGCCACCCCAAGGTCTTTGACTAATTTGACCCCGTAGTGTAGGTGGGGGTACTATAGTGCCCCAGGTTTATGCTGGGCCATGGCTCAGAATGGGCTTGGTGGGTTGGTTCCTGGGGGTATCATATGGACTCTCCATTTTAGGAGGGACTTCAACAATTAGGAGATGTTTACACATGCATTTGGTCCCATATCGGGTGAGAACAATGGAGGTCACTATGCCTCTATAGTAGGGAACCTTACCTTGGTTTTTGTCTTGGTTACGAGTAAAGGCACCGTACCCAATGCATGGAGGTGAATGTTACATGGTGCCCACGCAGCAACTGCATTAACATTTAAGACTGCTCCCTGGAGCAGCAATTCTGTTTAAATGCACTCACATGAGCATGATTCTAATGGTGTCATGTGTCTTTCGACAGATGGGGGTGCCCCATTTCAAATCCACCCATCATAGTGCCTATGGATGCAAATTTTGTTCATTGTATATACCTGAGTGAGATCAATGATCAAGTGTGATTTACAATCTTCCTCAGTATAGAAAGAAAACCATTCGAAATGTGTAATTTTTTTTTCCTTTTTTTGTTTTTATCTTCTTTTGATTTGTTTTTGTTTTTGTTTTTTCGGGCCAGGGGGGGTTATTTTGGAAAAAAGTAAAATATTTTAAATTTTGAAAATTTCCCCATGTTACTCCCCCCCTTCATTTTTTTTAAAATTTTTTTTTCCTTTTTAAAGTCTTGGTGTGGTAATTGATAGCCTTTTCATTTGAAAGCAGAGGACACTATGAAACAATAGAAGGATCCTTTTGAAGTGGCATTTGAGGAACAAGAGGATCACCCCCTGATTCCCCTATTGCTCCTGATGGGATTGAAACTCAAACTCCTGCTGCAAAGGCCACTGTTAACGTTCAAGAAGATGATGAAGTCACTTATCATCATACTACAAAGCCATCCACATCTGCTTCAATCTCCATTGGGACTGCTATACCAACCAGCAAGACCAAAGAAGAAGAAGAGGAAGAGGACATGGATGTTGAGCTTGGAAAGTTTCCATCTAGTGGCGACCCTGATAAAATGGCCAAGATGCAGTAAGTTTCTGATTTATTTAATATTTTGTCCTTTTTGAAGCCCTCCAGATATATTTACTAATATTGTCATTCTTGTTAGTATTGTACATGTTGGTATATGATATTGATTATTATAAATAAAGTTATTTGCATTATGTTTTTCCATCATTCCTTCTGTGTTTCAGGCATTTGCTAATGAACTTCTATTATAACATGTTATGATGAAGGATCGGCACTATAACTATGAATTGTTGAGTGCGCAACTTCCTTGGGAATTTATTCATAATCCCCAAAAAACAAGCTAAATGGAATTAGCACAAAAAAGAAGAAGAAGAAAGAACCGTGGTAATTTCTTTAAAAATTTATGAAAAAGCATTCTCTAGTTATTTCTCTTGTTTATTGCAAACAAGGAATTGTAATAAGAAATCCTATAGCAGTCCAAGAAACTTTCTTTGAAAACAAGGACCAATGATACTTAGAATGTGGATCAGTATGGTTTGTAGAATGTGAACGAGACTGCGACATGCTACATATTTGAAATGCGGTATTATGGGGGTAGGCTTATGTAGATGACATTGGTGGATTGTAATGTAGTAAGTCTAATTATAGAGTGCTTTCTTTTCACCCAAAGATGAGTAATGAAAATTAATATCATTAAAGCTATAGTGTTCAAATTATCATTAAACTAGGGTAAATTACACTGACCTCCTCCGAGGTTTATGACAATTACATTGACCTTTCTTGAGGTTTCTGAAATTACACTGACCTCCCTTACTTGAAAATATACAGATATCTCTCACATGTCAAATTTTTTTTCTTCAAAATGACGAAACTGCACATTTTATTTATTTATTTTTGCATTTTTTCAATTTTGATTATTTTTTTCTAACTTTTTTTAAAGATTTTATTTTTATATTTTTTTTCAAATTTTTGTAAAGGTAAATAACTTATTTTTATTTTATATAAAAATAAATTTAAGGTTTTTATCAATATTTATTTGAAAAATGAAAAAAAAAAATTGGTCAAAATTTAAAAAATTGAAAAAAAAATATGAAAGGGATGGTTTTGTCATTTTGAAGAAAAAAATTGACTGGAGAAAGGTATCTGTATATTATTAGGTAAAATAGGGAAGATCAGCGTAATTGTCATAAATCTCAGCGGAGCTTAGTGTAATTTACCCTTAAAACTAAAGTGTAGAAGTTGTCATATAGTTTTGGAATCAACTCAAGATCCTAGTGGTTATATTAGGAATTTCAGAAGGATTCTACCTTTAGGGATTTTTATTGGAATTTGGATCGATTTGATATTTCTGGATCGAGATTTTTAGACCATGATTTTTGGTTGAGCCCCTAATCAAACAGGCCCCATTTCTTTCATTCCTTAAACTTGATCTACCTCCAATTCCTGACTAAATAGGCTCAACCTTGTGGTTTCTTTTAATAGGCCCACCCCTTAATGTAAACCGTGTCTAGTGGGGCCTCATGTGTCTTGAAGAAAGTCAAACCCATCAATCTTTCCATTCGGTCTTGGGAGTAGCTTAGCAGCTGTCGTCATCTAGCCTACTGGCTTGAGTAGGCCTGACCTGACTTGACCCTGATCTGGAGGATCTTGACCCAGCACACCTGCCCTTCCTGGTTCACCCTTTCCAACATGTTCTCCCCCTTCAAATCGAATCCATCTGTCTTCCACTCCCACCTACACCCTCCACACATCAACTCTTGATGCTTCTCTGCCCACCTGCCCCAAACGTTGATGGCGCATGCACTCCTAGTTGTCGCCCCAAGCTGCTAGCAAGGTCCTGAGCTTCTGTTAATGGATGCAACCCCTTCTTTGCTCTAAAAGCCTAGTGTTACGGGCTTAATATTCTAAGCACTTGTGCGGCACTTAGCAATTCACAACTGGGCTTATAGTGCTAAGTCAGCCTATCTAGCTAGCACACTTAGTCTTTGTGGCTAGAGAGGATGATGGTTAGGAAACAAGAGAGTTAGAGTGAAAGGAACTTGTATTGCTCAAGGGAAGTTTGCTTACACTTGGTTGGTTGGATGGTAAATGAGACCCCACCCCCTTTTATAGGCTCTTGGCTTTACCATGGACGGTTAGGATCATTTTGATCTAAGCGCTATAAGGGTATGTCTAGAATGTTTCGACGTCCTTAAGGGATCATTTTAGAATCTTTACAAAACTATCAAGTATCTATAACATTCTAGAATACTTTATACAAGTCTAGAAGTATGTAAAAAGTTCTACACAAGTCTAGGACTCTCTACACACTTCAATAATGTTCTAGAGAATCCACGTAGGCCTGCTATGCAGACAAAAGGGATTGTCCAGTAAGCGCTTATGTGGCGTCTGCGTGGCATCCATGTGGCGTGACCTTCCAGCAGATAGGCGGATCGTGACATCCTCCCCCACCTAAGTTCGCGACGCCCCCGTTGCGCCTTTTTCCTTGAATCGCTGGATATGCTTCGCAAATTGCCATAGCGAGTCTTTGTGTTCCCAGCTTGCTTCGCTATCTTGCAAGTCCTTCCACTTTACCAAGTAGTTTGTGTAGTTCGGGACACCCCTCCTTCATATTATTCAATCAGCAAGGATGCTATCAACTTCTTTGTCAACAGAAGTTACTACGGCGGTTGGTGCTCACTTTGATCTCTACGACTTGGGTCTTCCATGTCTTGATGATATGGCTTTAGTAAACTAACATGGAAGACTGAGTGGATCTTTAGTTTGGGCAGAAGTTGAACTTGATAGGAGACTTTACCCACATGTTGTAGGATAGGAAACGGTCCCTCGTATTGCCTTACTAACCCCTTGTGTACTTTCCTTAGTGTTTTGAACTATTGAGCTAGAAGCTTGACGAGGACCAAGTCACCCACATTGTACTCCCTTGGTCTCCTCTTCTTGTCTGCCCACTTCTTCATCTTCTTTGCCGCTTTGTGAAAGTAGGCCCATGCCAAGTCAACTTGCTCTTGCCAAGTTTTAGCGAATTTGTAGGTTGCCGGACTTTTCCCACTATAGGAAGATGCTATCGCATTAGGTGTCATTGGTTGTCGTCCGGTGACAACCTCAAATGGACTCTGATTAGTAGCCTCGCTTCGTTGTATATTATAAGAAAATTGTGCCACAGCAAGGAGTTTGTCCCAATCTCGTTGGTTGGCACTAACGTAGTGCCGTAAGTAGAGTTCTAATAATGCATTGATTCGCTCGGTTTGGCCATCGGATTGGGGATGAAAGCTAGTAGAAAAGTTCAGATCTGACCCCATGAGTTTGAAGAGTTCTGTCCAAAACCGTCTTGTGAACCGAGGGTCTCGATCACTGACAATGTTTTGTCGAACTCCCTAAAGCTTCACAATATGCCTTAGAAATAACTTGACCGTCTCCTCAGCAGTACAATTGACCGTAGCGGGAATGAAGGTGGCGTACTTGTTGAAACGATCAACCACTACTATGATACACCCACATCCTTTCGACTTAGGTAGTGCCGTGATGAAGTCCATGGAAATATTTTCCCAAGGTCTCTCTGGGACGGGTAGTGGCTCAAGTAGAATGGCGGGGAATTGTTGCTCCACCTTGTCTTGTTGACACACAAGACAAGTCTTCACATAGGCCTCTACATCATCGCTCATTTGAGGCCAATAGTAAGAGTCCTCTAGCAAGGCTAGAGTGCTCTTCATGCCCGGGTGGCCAGCCCACTTAGAGTCATGGCATTCCTTAGTTAGCTCCCTTTGTAGGCCCACCCACTTGGGCACATAGAGTCGGTCCCCTTTAGTGAAGAGTAAGTCATCCTTAAGCCAAAAGCACCGTGTCTTTCCATCATTGGCCAACCCAATTAGGCTCTTGGCTAAGGTGTCATGCTGCAACCTTTCCTTTATGCGGTCAAGCAGGGAGCTTTGGGGCTTGCTAATTGTAGCAAGTTTGGCTTTGCGGCTTAGGGCATCGGCCACCACATTCCTTTTTCTTGGCTTATACTCGAATCGGTAATCGAATTCTGCCAAGAAATCTTGCCAACGAGCTTGCTTTGGACTTAGCTTCTTTTGGGTCTGAAAATAGCTCGTGGCAACATTGTCAGTCATGATGACGAACCGAGTGCCCAACAAGTAATGCCTTCATGTGCGTAAGCAATGTATAACTGCCGTCATCTCTTTCTCTTGCACAGTGTAGCGACGCTCGGTGTTATCGAGCTTTCGGCTCTCAAAAGCTAGGGGGTGTCCTTGCATAAGAACGCCCCCAATAGCAAAGTCTGATGCATCTGTGTGGACCTCATAGGGCTTGGAATGGTCTGGTAGGCTAAGGACAGGTTCTTCGATGATAGCCCGTTTGAGATCTTCAAAGGCTTCTTGACATGTGTCTGACCATGTCCACACACGATTCTTTTTGAGTAGATCCATCAAGGGGGCTGCTTGGGTAGAGTAACCCTTGATAAAGTGGCAGTAATAGTTGACAAGGCCCAAGAAAGATCGTAACTTCGGTACTTTGGTAGTTGGCTCCCAATCTAGAATGGTCTTCACTTTTGCTTTCTCCATCATAAGCTTCCCATCCTTAATCTTGTGCCCTAGGAACAAGACCTCCTCTTGGGCAAATGAGCATTTCTCTAGCTTAACATAAAGCTCGTTCTCCCGTAACACTTGGAAGACTTTCTTTAAATGTTGCACATGTTCTTCCAAGGTGGTGCTATACACCACTATGTCATCCAAGTAGACCACCACAAACCGATCAAGGTAGGGATGGAAGAATTTATTCATGAGGGTGCAAAATGTGGCTGGTGCATTGGTGAGACCGAAAGGCATGACTAAGAACTCATAGGAGCCATACCTTGTGACACATGGTCTTGGGCTCATCTCTTTCCGCTATTCTTACTTGATAGTACCCTGAGCGCAAGTCTAGCTTGATGAAGTATCGTGCCTTGCCAAGTTGATCAAAGAGATCGGCTATCAATGGTATGGGGTACTTGTTCTTGATTGTTACCTTGTTTAGTGCCCGGTAGTCGATGCATATACGTAGAGACCCATCCTTCTTCTTTTGGAAGAGTACTGGTGCACCATAGGGAGCTTTGGAAGGTTGGATGTAACCTGCATCAAGCAAATCCTTGAATTGCCTCCTTAGCTCCTCCAACTTAGGTGGTGCCATACGGTAGGGCGCCATGGCTGGGGCCCGGGGGTTTAGAGCCGGGCTCTGGCTCTATCTTATGATCCACCTCCCTCCTAGGTGGTAGCTTCTTGGGTAGCTCTTTGGGCATGACATCCTTGTACTCAGCAAGCACTTTTTAAATGGCCTTGGACAATTTTTGTTGAGGGGGGCCTAGCTCATCATCATCAGATCGTAGGGTGGCTAGATAGTTAGTCTCACCTTTCTTGAACCCCTTCTTGAATTGCATGGCGGATAGTGACTTAGCTTCTAGCTTGGCAACCCACTCTGTAGGAACCATGCATGCTGACCCGCCCTCCATGATACACATTGTGTTGGCAAAGGTGAGTGGGGAGGCCTTGACCTTGTCGAGAAACTCCATGCCAAGTACGACCTTGAAGTCATCCATAGGAATCACCGAGAAGTCAACCAGGCCAGCCCACTCACCAATGTTGGTGTGTACATCTCGGGCTATGCCATGGACAGCTTTAGTTGCTGAGTTAACTGCCTTGGTAGAATCACTCTCTCTATCAGCCTTGAGACCAAGTCTTCTGGCTTCTTCCATGGAACCATGCATGCTGACCCGCCCTCCATGATACACATTGTGTTGGCAAAGGTGAGTGGGAAGGCCTTGACCTTGTTAAGAAATTCCATGCCGAGTACGACCTTGAAGTCATCCATAGGAATCACCGAGAAGTCAACCAGGCCAGCCCACTCACCAATGTTGGTGTGTACATCTTGGGGTATGCCATGGACAACTTTAGTTGCTGAGTTAACTGCCTTGGTAGAACCACCCTCTCTATTAGCCTTGAGACTAAGTCTTCTGGCTTCTTCCATGGACACAATTGTGGGATGCTCTAGTATCCACCAAAGCACGAGTAGGCATCCCGTTGATCTTAGCTTCCACAAACATGAGTCCCTAGTTTTGGCCCTTAGGTGGTACCGTCCTGGCCTTAATAACATTTAAAACTTGTAAGGACCCCATGTGAGCATCTTCTTGCTCTTGTTGCTCCTCATATTGAGACGTCAGGGCATTAAGAGTCTTTCTCTTGGGGCAATCCCTCACCCAGTGAGGGCCATCACACAAGAAGCATGGACTCTTGGGTTTGGAAGGTTGATCCTTGCCCTCCTTTCCCTTGCCTTTGTCCCTGCCACTAGGTGGCTTATGTGGTCCAGCTTCTTTGCTATTGTCATGTTTTGTAGCACTGCCCTTGTCTGTCCCACCTTTACTAGCGTTGCCCTTCTTGGATTGGGAGTTATCTTTGGTATAGTCGATGAATGACTTGGCCTTTTCAATGGTTGCGGCAAGATCTTGCACCCCTCGTCGCCTTAATTTCATCTTGGCCCATGGTTGTAGGCCATTTAGGAAGAAAAAGAGAGAGTCCTTGTCGGATAGATCAGGGATCTCAAGCACTAAGGTGGTGAACTCTTTCACATAGTCTCGGACGGCACCTGTGTGCTTGAGTCGGTGGAGTTGGCCTTGCGCCTCCTCTTCGGCATTCTCCGGGTAGACTTGCCGTTTGATCTCCCTTTTGAAGTCCTCCCAAGTGTCAATGGTGCAAGTGCTCCTCTTTATGTCGTGATGCCTCCTACACCACCATAACATAGCAGTGTCAGTGAGGTATAGAGTAGCAGTGCGTACCTTTGAAGGTTCGTCAGTTATACCGACAGCTTGGAAGTATTGTTTTAAGCCCCACAGGAAGTTTTCAATCTCCTGAGCATTCCTTGTGCCGGTGTAACCCTTGGGCTTTGGGACATCTACCTTAGGCGTCTCTCGGGTAGCGATGTTGCCTGCAGTAACGACCCTTTTGCATAATGCCCAATCGGATCGTACTTCTTCTACTTGAGCACTGATGGTGTTGAGTTCCTCATCGATGTATCCATGTAGGTTAGTGAGCTTGCCCGTATCGTAGTGCTCGGAACTCCAGTCTGATAGAACCGCCCAGCTCGTTAAGGGATCCCTTCATAGCTTGGTTGAGTTCCTGCATTCTGTTTCTAAGCCGTCGAGATGTTGCCCAACTTCCTCCAAGTGGGAGTCCCATAGTGACACGGAGGCCTCCACGTTAGCCAATTACGACTCGAAGCTAGCCATCATGTCGCTGGACTTGTTCCGTTGCTTCCCTTGGGCAGGGTTGCGTTGCGCACCTTGACCACGCTCTTGGACTTGGCTTGCTTCTCCTCGTGAGTTGTCTCTGAAGTTGACATAATGTCCTTCGCTCCTTCTATTGCGACACACTCGCAACCTAGGCTCTGATACCAACTGTCACGGGTTTAATATTTTAAGTACCCGTGCGACACTTAGCAACTCACAACTGGGCTTGTAGTGCTAAGTCAGCCTATCTAGCTAGCACACTTAGTCTTTGTGGTTAGAGAAGATGATGGTTAGGGAATAAGAGAGCTAGAGTGAAAGGAACTTGTATTGCTCAAGAGAAGTTTGCTTACACTTGGTTGGTTGGGTGGTAAATGAGACCCCACCCCCTTTTATGGGCTCTTGGCCTTACAATGGACAGTTATGATCATTTTGATCTGAGGACTATAAGGGTATGTCTAGAATGTTTCGACGTCCTTGAGGGATCATTCTAGAATTTTTACAAAAGTATCAAGTATGTATAACATTCTAGAATACTCTATACAAGTCTAGAAGTATGTAAAAAGTTCTACACAAGTCTAGGACTCTCTACACACTTCAAGAATGTTCTAGAGAATCCACGCAGGCCTGCTATGCAGACAAAAGGGATTGTCCAGTACGTGCTCATGTGGCGTTTGTGTGGCGTCCATGTGGCGTAACCTTCTATCAGATAGGTGAATCGTGACACTAGACTCCACCTCCACACCCTTCCTGGGTAAGCTCCAACACTAACTTCGACATCCTCTTGGCAACAATTGACACTCTGCAACAAGTGTTCTCACCGGGAACAAGGATCACCTCTGACACCTAACCCCAACAAGAAGTAGGGATTCAATGCCTATAATAAGATAGATAAATCACGTGGACTCAAGCCAGCCAACAAAGATTGATCCAGTTGTTGTTGGGGACTTTCTCGGGTCCTTTCAGTGTGAAGGATCAAACCCTACACCCATTGCCCTTGTTCCAATATCTCACTTCATTTGTTCGTTTCACACACTCCATGTGCCTCTAGCTTCCCAAGGCAGTGCCCGGTCGACTAACCCATTTCTTCTATGGATAGATGTCCCTTTTGCTTCTTTCTCCTGTTATTGAGGCACTGTATATGGTGGACCATACAGAGTTTCTTCATCAAATGTGACATGGCGAGAAATGAACCATTCATTGGTAAGGCCCCACATGTAAGATTCTTGACAGTAGCTATCCTGAGCTAGCCATCCATAGTTGTCAGCCTCTCTTATCCCACAACCCTCACTTGTGACCCTCAGCGGTATCCAGACTCCATAGATACCTACCGGCGAATCCGTGATTCCTTCAAATAAAGGAAAGAGGGTTCGTGTCGAAAGTAGCCATCTCTAACCACCACCATAAACTTTGAGGCATCAATTTTCAAATCTGCCTAAAAGCCCATTTGAAGCTCCACACTGGTTTCGATAGTCTCAAACAGCGTCCAGCACCATAGATGAAGTGAAGCCCTTGTACTACCACTCTCACTTACATATTGCTTTTCAAAATACTTGGAACACCCCACCTTAAATGACCAGGTGTCCAACAGTAGCGATGCCTCGCCCCACTCTCTAACCCTCCAATAAAACCCTAATTGACCAGTGAGGGATGGGAACCTGAAAAGTAACAGAATCTGGAAACTTCAGGACACCAATCACTATTTCAACCCTCATAGTTTGTGACGCCCACTCTGCAAGACAGTCGATTGGCCGAACCTCTTTGTTAATCTAACCAACCAAACACAAACAAAGATTATGTAGCCTCTGACCTATGCTTTCTAGTGAGACTTGAAAACTCAGTCCCATTTTCGTCTTCTTTACCTTGCCCATGCTAGAGAGAGGGAGCTTTGGAAACGAAGTCACCTCACAAAATGATCACTGTGCTCTTCCGTACACTTCAATCCCAACCCTATATGAAAGGATCTCTCTCTCTCTTTCTCTCTCTCTTGCATCCTCTGAAAATCAATTCCTGCAATCTGAAGACCTGCTGCTGCTGTTTGCATATTGATTCTCCCTCTCTAGTCGTTACAGTTTCTTCGTCTTGTGATCGTACATCAAACTCCTACTGTACACATTAAATACCTTGAAGTTAATTTTTGGTCATTTGTTTGGCAATGATAACAAAGAAAATGCTTTTGAGAATTATTATAGCTATTGTGCACTTTTAGGATTCTGTAATGCCCAAAGAAATCGTATAATTAGTACGGGTTGACTCATTTTTAATGTTACGAGAAAACAAGATGGCCTTTATTGTTAAGCAAAACACTAGACTAAATGATTCCTTTTTTTCTTTCATTTATTGAGATCCTAAAAGGTCTAGGACACAAAATATTGAGCGAGTTATATCTATTTTCAAATGCTATGAAACATGATATGGACCCATTTTGAATCTTGTGTAAAGGACAAACACAATCATTGTGATGGCCTTTTTGTTTCCCCCTTATTTCTCATATAATGAAATGAAATGTACGTGTTGAGAGTTTGATATACATTGTTGGCCCATTCTCTAACTGCTGAAGGTTTTGGAGTAATTGGTTGTTTAACATGCTATCAGAGCTTTGCCTGTGAGAGGTCTTAGGTTCAAGTCTCTATATTTGCATTTATTCCCTGTTTGCATTTAAATTCTATTTTATATTTCGTATTTGTCTGTGGTTTTTTTGCCTCTCCATATACGAGTTTAGGGTCACATGTGAGAGGGAGTGTTAAGAGCTTGATATGCATTATTGGCCCATTCTCTTAACAGTTTTAAGTTTTTGGAGTGATTGGCTGTTTAATAGTGTGATTTTTTTGCCTTTCCACGTCTGAGTTCAAGGTTGCACGTGAGGAAGGGAGTGTTGAGATATCATTGTTGGTCCATTTTCTAACAGTTTAATTTAGACCAATTGGTTGTCTAATAGTATGACCAGGTCTTCTGAAGTTTGATATCTCTGTTTTTCTCTTGCAGGGTTATTTTATCACAACTCATAAAGGAACAAATGAGTAGGTATGAATCATTTCGGAGATCTGGATTTCAAAAGGCAAACATGAAAATGGCATGTCTTCTATGGCTATGAGCTTAACTCTGAAACAAAGATCACAAACTTCTGCCTCTCTCTATATATATATCTAACACACATGCACACAGAGAAATCTAAAGCAGTTGAGGCTAACACTTAGTCAAATTCATTTGTATGTCTTTCCGAAGGAATTGATTTCTTTTTTCTCATTCTAGTAGCAATCAATCTATTTTCATGCTTTATGTATGGGTTCAAAAGAGGTCAATTTGTTTGTCATTACTTGACATGTTGCAATATTTAGCCTAGATATGTTTCATGTCTATACCCAATAAATAAATGCAAGGCATTTCTTGGGTTAGATCTTGTTTTCATGGTAGACAATAAATTAGCAAAAGATCAATTCGGACCTATACCTCAGCTGCTGCCTGTTAGCTATGCAATTTATTTGTTTATGCCACTCTTTGAGCTGCTCTAGTTTTGCATTGTAACTTCTCATAGGCAAGTTCGCTCATGCATTAATTGTTGCTTATATTGTTTCCACTTCTTATGATATAAAATTCAGTTGTTGGCAAGCATCACTGGAAGCGCAAAAATTTCTGTACCTGTGGTGTCTGGGATAACAAAAATGTTTGTCGGTGAACTCATTGAAACTGGTATCCAAATATTTTCAAGGTTTCATTCATCATTTATTTTCAGAATGATAGGAATAACAAAAATGTTTGTTGGTGAACTCATTGAAACTGGTATCCAAATATTTTCAAAGTTTCATTCATCATTTATTTTCAGAATGATAGATTCTCGTTATGGAAAATCTGAAACCAAAAGAAAGGGGGGGGGGGGGGGGGGGGTGAAGTGAACAGTGTCGTCCATAGATGTGATGTAAAAGTTTGTTTCTCTTGCAGTCATATCTGAAACCAAAAGAGCTGGGGTGGAGGGGGGGGGGGGTGTGGAAGAAAGATCATTATTGTTTTTGAAGTGAACTGTGTTATCCAGAGATGTGATTGCAAAAGTTTGATCCTTCTGCAGTCATGTTCTCACGTTTCAAACCTAAAGGCTACATATATGTTTTTTCTGGCTTACTCATGCTAAAAGGGTATATTTATAAATTGAGTAGTTGACCCTTGTATGTATTTTGTATTAAGGGACTGCAATTTGCTGCCAGAATAGTGATGACGGAGAGAAAGGAAAGCGGGCCAATCATGCCTTGCCACATCAGGGAAGCATATAGAAGACTAAGACTCAAAGGCAAAGTACCAAAAAGATCGGTTTCAAGGCTCTTCCGATAGTTAGACCTTGGTGAATTTTCTCAGGTTCTTAAGATTATCCTTACTCGCACCATTTGACATCTCTGTCTCTGTGTTCTGCATTCATATTAGTTTTACCTTGTACATCCTTTTTGCAGGAGACTTTGAAACCCTTAGTCTAGCTGATTGGCTGGCTTAACCCCTCCCATGTGCAGAGGATCTTAACTCAATTCCTTGATTTTTCCAAATGGAATTGGAAAGATAGCTAAATCATTGCTATGCTGCATTGGAATGATGGACAGGTAGGCAGATATGTTTGTATCGGCAATACGAATCTTGATTTGACAAGTGTGCTCATATTCGTTCAGTTTGTTACCGAATATGGTATTCAAACAACCCTTCGACTGACTAATACTTCCATTTTGTATGTTCAAAGAACGATTTCATTTGATCAAACCACAAATATTATCACTATGTTTATACTCTTAAGACTCGTAACTAAAGTTTCAAACTAATTTCAAGTTTCATTTTGGTCCTCTTCATAAGGTCGCTTGTGAAAAGGTAGGTGTTTTTTTTTTCTTTTTATTCAATAAGAGCGCCAAAGAGGGTGCAACCCATGTACATGCAATGTTTATTGGTACATCAAAAAAAAAAATCAATTCCTTGCAAAATTTTAAACTCCCCTGTAAACTCTACGAAGAGGCAAAAAGTAAAAAAATAATAAGGCAAATTTCCTGCCATCTTAAAACTGAAAAGTTGGAAGCATTGCATTCTTCATTTTGTGGACCGACAACTCTATCCCTAAAAAATCTGGCAATTCCCCTCCCTCCATGCGAAGAGAAGTAACAAGCCATGCTGTACTTCTACTTCCGAACACAACTGTTTGGCTAACCCAATACAGAATGCGGCATAAGCCAGTGGACTCCAAAATTAGAAAACACCATGCTCCCCAAATGCTTGAACATAGTAGATGGTCAATAGTCTCCTCCTCTACTTAACACTATAACTGGGGATCATATTCCTTTTTTGTTTTCTTCAAATTATTCAAAATTGTGTGAACATCATGGTCCAAATAAGAAAGGATACCTTGGAGGCAGTTTCACTTGGCAAATACCTTTCCATGGAAATCCCCACTCCAAAAACTACACCCCTTTCTGAAAATTTAAACATACTTTACGATGGACATTTCCTCATTTTGTAAAATAAACCAACCATACCACGGGTTGGTGATTGGGTGAAGATCTATGGCTGCTGTGTGGATCTTATTACCATGTACTTGGAAACTTGTACACCTTTTATGTATGCCTTAGAGTTCCCCTCCATGGTGGCCAGTAGTATCCATTATGGATCAACTGATTGTAGAGTTTTTCTCCACGTTGATGTTCTGGCTAGTGGCTTTGTTTGAGTGCCTCCATGATTTCCTCATTACAAGGCATCGTAGAGGTCCGTCCTCAAAGCTTCTTTTAAATAATTGAATATCAAAGACAGAGAATCGTCTATCTTTTCTCTTTATCAGCGAAGCATCTGCAAGATTGGGTGGCTTTGTTCCTTCGACAAGGTAGTCCAAATACGACCTCCTTCAATCTGCGGGGAGCTCTACGAAGCAGGATTCGATTTTGCTTGAGAATTTTTGGCTTTTGGGGCAATTGTGATGGAGTTCTCGGGCTTCCTTGGCTATATCTAGCTAGTAATACCCTTAGCGTTGAACTCTTCAGTATAGGCTCTGGTCGTTCACCCTATAAATTTGCTCACGAAATTTTGTGATCCTTGCCTTTCTTTCTTCTTAACTGATGCATTTGGCCAAGGTTTCTCCTACTGTTCGTGTGTACAATTCTCCTTGGTATAAGACAAAACTCTTCATTGATGGAAAACCAAAGTTTCCTTCTTCTTTTTGCAATTTCTCCAAGATTGAGGTTCGCTAACATTGGGCACATCCTTTCCTTTTTTAGGTAATGTGTTTATAAAAGATATTGGGATGCTTCGTCATGCAATTTTGATTTGCACGTTCTCTCATTCAATGTTGATCTTGGAGGCCAAAGTTCCTAGTGCGTCGAGGTGCCTATTGCACTATCTTGGCGCATGTTGGATAGTAACTTGACCGAACTTATCCATCTATCATTGGACAATGGTACGATAAGATGCCAACTTTGATTCTTTGATTCCAAACTTTCCTGATGTTTGTCGCACCACTAGGTTGGAATCTCCTTTGATGCATAGGGAAGAGATCCTTGCATCATTTGTTGCCATGAGTCACAGTACAAGGGCTTCATATTCAGGCTTCAGGGAGTTGAAGACTATGTCAAGCCCTCCTCTTGTCATGGAAGATCTGTCAAATGTCAATTTCCACATTCCTGACAGCTCTTCCACTTGGCATACCATAGAGTAATCTCTCGAGAGATTTTCAGACGATGGCTCCATTTCTTTATTTGGGAATTGTGCAATGAGATTTGCCAATGCCTGGCTTTTGATGGTGTTTGGCGAGACACATTGAATTTCGAATTCAGACAATGAAATGAGCCATTTCTCTGTTCTTCCAGAGAGGACATGACGGTGTAACATGTATCGAATGGGATCACATTTAGTTATCAGGATCAATGAGTGTGTGAGGAGGTAATGTTTGAATTTCTATATAGCGAACACCAGTGTGAGAAAAAATTGTTATACTTAGGAGTAAAGTGTTTTTGTATCCCTGACTATGTGGATAATATAATAGATGGGACGTTCTTGCCCCTTACTTCTTGCAGCAATATGGCTCCAATTGACCTCACAGTTGCAGTGAGGTATAGGATCGATGGCTTGCCATTTCTTGGGGGAAATAATCACATGCGAGGAGGTTAACACTCTTTTTGATTTTGTTAAATGTGTCTTAATACTCCCCTTTCCATGAGAAGGGTGTTTTTGGTTTTTAGTAAGGGGTTGGATGCCTATGTGATTTCTGCGAGGGTAGTGATTAACCTTCTTAAGTAATTGGCCTTTCCCAATATGTTTTTGAACTTCCTTTGTGTTATTGGCTTTGGCATGTTTTGCATCATTGCTATCTTGGATGCGTCAACTTCGATACCATGGTGATGTACCACACATCCCAAGAACTTCCTCGTTATTACCCCAAGGACACATTTGAGGACGTTTAGACATAAGTTGAGCTTCCTGCATCTTTGGAAAACACTTTCCTAGTCACTCATATGACCTGTTTCCTTTGAGGATTTGGCTACCATGTCATCCATATAGAATTCTAAGTTTTTGTATAGCATTTTGTCGAACATGTATGTCATGATTCTCTGATATATGGCGTCGCATACTCTAGATTGAATGGCATGATCACATAGAAAAAAACTACCTATTAGTGTTCAGAAGGCCATTTTTTAGCATAATGCAGATCCATTCTGATTTGATTATAGCCACTGAATCCATCCATAAAGGAAAACATGTAACTTCTAGCAGCGGCGTTTATAAGTGTGTCAATGTTTGGCAAGATGAAGTCATCCTAGGGACATGTTTTATTGAGATCCTTGAAGGCAATGCATGCTTTGATTTGCCCACTACTCTTCTTCACCAGGACTATGTTAGGCAACCACTTTGGATGTTGAATGGGCTTGATGAACCTGGCTTTGATGATTTTTTATGCTTCTAACTTGATCTGTTCTAATTTGGGCTTGTAAATACATAGAGCTTGCTTGACTTGGTTACTAGTTTGCACCACACTTAGCCTATAGGAGATGATCTTGGGGTCTACTCTTGGCATCTCATAGTAAAACCATACGAAGACATCCGGGAATTCCTTTAGTAATTCAAGGAGGCCTTAGTTCTTCTCATTGTGCATATCTTTCTAGACAAGCATTATTCAAGGAGATTTTGGGTCATTTGCAAGATCAACTTTCTCGAGTATTTACTGTTATGGACGAGGCCCATCCTAGAAGCATTCTAGAGCTTCCTTGGGTTCTTTAATGACATGTTATTCTTCTATTACACAATATTCTTCATCGGGGTCATTTTTTTTGGTGGAGGATAACCCCGCAGATTGTCATAAACAGTAGATGATCTTCCCATTAGGCATTAGGATCTTCATGACCCTTATTTGTTCCTATCTTGGAATTGGGGTTGAGTAAATAACGAATGAGGAAGACACTTTATCATCTACATACTGTTAAGTACATTGAATCGGCATAATGTGTCTCCTTGCTAGCAAATGGTCGTGCAGGTCCTTTGATGACGATTACCTTCCGGTTGAGAATCCGTTTTGTGTACTGGTGGTAGGCAAAGGGTATTAAGGCAAATTTTTGTGTCCAGACCCTTCCTAGCAAACGCGTGCTAAATGGTGTCACCCTTGATTACGTGGAACTTTATGTAACATCCTATTGGCCCCACCTCTAGATCTAAGGTGGCGAGCCCAATGCTCTTTTGTTTTTGTGACCCAAACACGACAATGTTTATTGGGGGGCTATTGAGCTCTTTTACTATAAGTCCAATGTTGAAGATTACTTTCGATGATATTATATTGATTGAGGCACCACTTTCTAGGAATCGTTACTAGAATTCCACCCAGTTGAGTAAGATGGGGACATACAATGGTCTGTTGTGGGCGTAAGGTACCATCTTGTTATACTTTGTGAATGATATGGTGGATTAAGGATCCCTTATTGCTCGGCGAAAGGACCTATCAATGGACACAAAAGTCTTTCCAGGTTGTGTTGATATTTAAAGGATTGCCTTGGTGGCCTCTACCCTAGAATATTCTCCGAAGCCCATCTGGTCGAAAAACCATTTGAACTTGGTGTATTCTTTGAGCTTGGAAACCTAATCGTTTGTTGTTATGGTCATAAGACATGTCCAACTGACTTCTCTACCTTCTAGAAACACTTCATAGGGGTGATGAAGGGTAACCATTTACGATTTCTTCTCCGTTGATGTTGATGCAAAGGGTCCTCATTGACATCGTAGTTTCTAGGCAGTTGGAGCTCGTTCTTCGTAAGTTTCTTATGGAAGAATCTCCTAAGGGTCTAGTAGTGCATCAAAAAGTGTGTGGTATTTCGATGATAGTCGTAGTAGGTGGCGATGCATTTTTCTTTATTGGTAGGAGGCTTTTAGGGAACTATTTGTTCTACTGATACATAGACAAAGTATGCTTAATCAAGAAGCCTTACGGGAATTTCAAGAGACTTTTATGAGATTTAAAATGCAACGTTTGGAAATTTATGAAATACACTAAAATGCAATCTAAGGCATAAAAAAAGAAAATAGAAGGAAAAAGTACCCAAAAGTTCCCTACCAAGTTTTGAACCTTGCACCTTGTGCAAGCAAATGATAGGCTCCTAAAAAGAATGCCAACTAGGCTGCATCACTTTTATGCTAGGGTACCCATTTAAAATGTATATACACACTAATATACATATATGGCTGCATACAAAAGCTGGGTGTCATTACCCTATTGGACCAACACTTCAACCAATTAAAATGCATGCAAAAATCTAATGAATGAATGCAACTGACTTAAGGCTATATGATCTAAATCAGACTTTGCATGAGTTGGGAGTGTTCATCAGACCTTGTGTGTGTGTGTGCAGCTAAAGAGAGAGAGAGAGAGAGAGAGAGAGAGAGAGAGAGAAAGAGACGGAAGGAAGAAGAAGAAGGGAATGACGCACCCATGCACGACTGTCTAAAGAAGAAGATGAGGTCTATCAACTGAACTAGAGGAGAAGGAACAAAAACACTACAGTTTGGAAGAGGAAAAAAAATTGAAGAGAGAGAGGTAACTTCTCTCGAAAATTATTTTGAAGTTTAGCTTCTATTTTTGAGGTCTATGATGCGTGCATGTATTTAGAATTGAAAAAGAAAAAAAATGGAAAAAAATTGAGAGGATTTGAGCTAAGAAACCCACACCCAAAATATTGGAGACTTGATTTTTTAACCTAGATTGAGTTAGACTTAAAACTAATTACATGGCTCAAAAGACCATCAAAATTGGAGTGCATTGCAACTTAAAGCATAAAAAATGGTTAAGAGACCATAAAGATATCTTGAGTAGCAGGTGCGGCTGGATAGATTGAGTGATCGGAGTTGTGGCCGTTTTACTTGATTTTAGGAATGGAAAAACGTTCCCCAAACTTCCAGAAACCCAACGAAACAAAAATGGGGAGAGAATAGTAACCCAAACTCTTCGAAATAGGAAAATAAATCCTCACCGGAAAGTTGGGAGTCGCCAGAGTAGCGACTGTAACCCCTATTTCGTGGCTATAAATAAACTCAATCTAGAAACCGATATCGGAATTGGAATCCTTATGGAAAAAAGTGCTGAACTCGATCGAATTTGTCACCAAAAAACAATCAGCGATGGTCACCGGCGCTAGAGGGGGTGACCAGAACCCTCATCGAAAAAATGACGAAGATGGTCACTGTGTAGGTCAGATCTCAGATGGGTCTTGACCGAATACAAAAGGGTTTAGGCTTAAGTGGAACAATGACGTTTTGGGGCGTTGGGTTTTAATTTAAAATGAATTTCGGTTTATTTGGCAACAAGGATAAGAACCCTTGATTTAGTAACTGTAGTTGGAATGGGATATCTTATCCCTATTTTACCCCCTTGTCCACTGTTTGGCAATTCAAAAATCAGAAAAAATAAGAGGAGCCACAGCTCCCTAGAGTCGAACCCCTGACCTCTGTGCACGTGAGAAACTTAAATCCCATGCGTATGCCATCGTGTCACTTGTGTAATAAAATGAATAATATAAATATATATTATTAAATGAAATAATTTAATTATGATGAAATGTGTTGTTGCCCAAATAAAATAAAACGATAGTGTATTCTGACTTTTTCTAGACCTAATGATGAGGTCCATTTTACGAGATGGAATCCTGAATATTAAGACACAGTAAAATGTAAAAATTAACATTTTACCTTAATGATGCCCGAAGCCAATTAAATACAAAAAAGAGTCCATTTTGACTATTTTGGATGTTTCAGACTCAATGGTGAGGTTCGTTTCGCCCAAATAAATTCTGAAAAATATGGAACAACAAATGAAGTAATACTCATTGTGTCCCATGCATTAATTTAGTTGTAAAATGAATTCAGAAAAATGGGTGGGACCTAACTTAAAGTTTTGAGGCTGCTAGACCCACGAATATAATTTGTTAAGGAAAATTTAGTTACGAAAAAATAATAAGTGACCGATAATAATGTTTCAATTATGTTCTAATACGAAGTTATGTGCATTTGACTTATGGATCTACGAACAAAAGACAAGGGAAAAGAGATTAAGGAAACAGACTGAGGACTTGAGATGAGAAATCTGACATCCTGAATCAGTGGTGTTTTTATCTCTTACTTGAAAAATGCTTAATCGATTTTGTAAGTAATCTTGTACCCTGAATCAGTGGTGTTTTATATCTTACTTGAAAAATGCTTAATCTATTTTGTGAGTAATCCAGTATCTTAAATCAGTGGACTTTACATCATGCTTCCAAATGTCTACGTTATGAATTTTTATGTAATACCCCGACCCAAAATATCGAGTCATATGGCACGCATTACGAGGTTTTGAACAATAGTGTAAGAATTTCTAATTTACGTGAATATGAAGTGTGTATGTCACAAAGATATATTAATAAACATAAATATTTATGTATATATGGACACATGCAATACACACACTAGAAGTCTATTGGGAGTGTATATAGTCAAGTATATATATATATATATATACATACACACACATATGTATATATATACATACACATGAATAATTATATATATATATACATAAACATACAAAATATCATAGTGTGTGTGCAGAATGGTGACTAAGTGTGTGTGGAGTGTCGGCTGTATATGTGTGTGTGTGTCTCCAAGTGTGTTGGTGTGTGTGTGTAATATTATATGTATATATATACAAAATATCATGCAACCATTTAATGTAAAGTCAAAAGTGAAAAAGCAAAATTAATGGCTGTAAAAGAAATTTATGGGAAATGAAAGATGGGGGTTGAGGTCGTGTAGAGAGAGAGAGATTAGGAGAGAGACATGGCGGTGGTTGTGTTTAAAAACCAAAGCATGCACTGCATGCTCATTACATAAGAAAGAAACCAAAAGAAAAGGAAGCAAGAAGAAGGAAGAAGAGATTCAGAAGGAAGGAAGAGAAAGAAAACAAGAGAAAAAGGTGAGAGAATACATCAACCCTTATTTTCTCTCTCTAAAATAACTTGCATATATGTAAGTAATTCAGACTGTATTATGTATATTGACGTTTAAAACATGTTTTAACTTGTTCAGGCATGAAATTGAGACCTAAAAATGATCTAAAACATCAAACCCATGAGAAGTAGCCATGAACAGACCTTACTTGAAGCAGGTCTGAAAACGTGTTAACCAAACCATATTTGGTTTATTGGAACCTTAACTAGACCCTTTAAGAGTGTTAAAAACATTTAACCGCGATCAAGAAGCTTAAGAAATGACCTCCAAACATCAAGTTGCAGGTTTCGGATTTTAAACCCAACCTTTCAACTATACCTCAAAAGCTACTTTAAGGAAGGAGAAATGAAACCCTATGGAAAATGAATCACAACAGAACAAACCCCAACAATTTTGGCTCAAAAATGAGCATATACGACCGAGTTACAGGTTTGGTTATCCAACCTTTAACCAAACTAGTGAGACCAATACGAACACTAAGATGAATGCCAAAATGGTCTTTAGTGTTGTAGGAACATTTTCGAGTAAAAACAGTAGAGGTTGAGCAACTCAAAACGCACAAAATTAGAAGCTTTTAGCTTCAAAAAACTAGGGCAATAGAGGTGGAATGGCGGGGAAGACGACTGAGTTGACTCGCGACTCGTTTTAAAAGGGTGGGGGTGACTCGAACACGTGGTGGCCTTGAAGGCTGCCACCGCATTATTAGAACGGTGGCATTTTGGGCTCAAGGGTTTTTAAAACCCTGAGGCGGTTTTTTGATTACGCGTATACCAGCCAATTAAATAACCTCCAGTGCAATTGGGGATAGCTTATTTCGGTTTAAGGGTTTTATCCGCCGTTTGGTTTAAAAAAAAATCAGAAAAAAGGGAGGGGCTGCAACCCTTGGGACTTGAACAGGAGATCAAGAGGAAAGGAACCAAGCATGCGAACCAGTTGGGACGGGACAATCCCAGTGCCAAACTAACACACAAAAATATATATATATATATATTATATAAAATATATTAAATAAATTAAATTGATTAATTAAATTAAATAATGACGAAATGGCCTGTTGTCCAAATTTAACAAGTTATTAGTGTATTCTTACTATCTCTGACCTTATGAGTCCAATGGTGAAGGTCCACGTCATGAGACGAGGTCCCAAAAAGTAAAGACCCGTAAAAATGCTAAAATGACCAAAATGCCCCTATTGCTACCAAACCCAAACAAAGTTCTGCGAAAGCCTAAATTGACTTTCTTCGACGTTCCGGACTCAATGGTAGAGTCTATTAGACCCAAATAAATGTCTAAAATAAAAAGACGTAAAATTTCATGAATAACATCAGTCAGGTGGCTATAAACTATAACATTACCGAAGTACCTAAAACTAAGGCTCGTATATTGAAATGAAATACGAAGAAGACGCGACACGTAAACATGTGAAGTAAATAAATTTAATTTAAAATTAATGGAGCTACCAGAAGAGTATAAATTGAAATAAAATTTATTCCTAACACGATAAATTGTGTTTTAGGTTAAAATACCAGTGAACTAATGGATAAGAAACAACAAGATTTCATGAACGAGTTGCTATGGCAACTCAAAGTGATCCAAAAGCATATCCAAATCGCTAAGACAAATGAAGTCGTCTCGGTCAGACCTTTTATATACAAACATCCTTCATTCCCAATAAGCTGATCCACATAAGAAGCAGCAGCATGGAGACATGTTGAGGAAAAATTTAAAGAGGAAGAGGAAAAACGGGAAAATAATGAAACCCTAGCTGAAATGCGCCGCATATAATATTTATTATCATTAAATACATAAATGACTAGACTATAATACAGCTATAAGTTAGACTAATTTTAAAGATTTAGTCTTGCACAGTCTAGATATGGGTAAGATCATAAGTTGATTTAGTATATGTGAAATTTATGGAATTTTCATAAATTGTTTTAGGTTAAGGAACGGCAAGGGGAAGGCACCTCAGTAGAGCCGGCCCAAACGCATAAGGTGAGTAACCCTGTATCTGAAGTGGAGATTTAACCCCATGGATTTGAAAAGGCTTTAAGTTCAAAAGATATGAAATGTTTGAATTCCAAATTCAGTATTTACATGATTTCAGTTTTAAAATTGTTTCTATTTTTATAACCCTATTGTGACATGCTCAGTGAATGGTTTTCGCAACAGTTTTCTTTAAATTGTATTTCAGCATGTCTAAGTTAAAATGAAATTCTTGTTAAATGTTCTAAATTTGCTTATTCCAAGTATACGAAATTTTATCAATAAGTCATGGACATGATCTTTTAAATTGCTCAGGAAAAAGTATCTATTGACATAGTCATATGAAATGTATTTGAATGCAAGATAAACAATGCATAAGCACATAGACATGATTTTGGGTTTTAGAACTCAATTGCCCTGTAAAATAGACAGGATTTTGGGTCTTTCGGATTTCAATTGCCCTGTAAAATGCGAGGTAACATGATCTAATCCCTCAGGCACAGATATCTTTACGTATAAGTAAAATGGGAGTCTGGTTCGAAACAGATTCCACTAATGAAAGTGATAAGATGTTATAATGAGATTGGAAGCAAGTTTTACCCTCGTTTTCACTATACATACGTTTTGAGTTTCTATACTCTATTTTAAGAAATATATGTTTAGCTTGAATACTTTAAATGTTTCAAAGCTTTATGTTATAAAAAGAATGCATATTTTTTGTGTTCAAAGTATACGAGCAATTGGTAATGATTGTTTTATAAACTCTCAAATGCTAAACCACTGCCAATTGAAACCCCATGACAAATGTTAGAATTACTCACAAGCTTAGATTAGCATACCCGAATTTTTATCCGACCCCCTTTCAGGTGATTAAAGCAATTCCTGATTTTGATGATGATGGTATTGAACTACGCTTATTTTGAGGAAGGGCATAGGGAGCTTATACAGGATTTGTAGTCTTTTGAAGAACACTATGCAATTCTAGTTAGTTTTGTATTAATAAGATAGTACACTGTTATGTATTAAGTCTCATGGGGCAACTGAATATGATTGTAATTATAAAGTCCTTAAGTTTTTGTTATGCTCTGGATGTTAAATCATATGTACTATTATGAATAGTGGCAGTACCGGATGGATGTGCGTAAATTTAAAATAAGAAAAGAAAAGAAAAAAGTTTTTCACGCTTCCGCAAACGCATGGCCGCACCACTGTCCGATACCGTTGCTTATGTTATGTGAGCCTTGCCCTAAGGCCACCGGGTCGAAAAATGGCGGTCGCGATACGAGATCCACATAGGGTGGATTTCGGGTCGTGACATTCTATATTTGTTTAAAAAACTTAATCTATTTTACGAGTAATCTTGTACCCTAAATCAGTAGTGTTTTATCTCCTGTTTGAAAAATGCTTGATCTATTTGGTGAGTAATCCAACATCTTGAATTAGTGGTGTTTTATCCCTTGCTTGAAAAATGCGTAATCTATTTTTATAGGTAATCTTGTACTCTAAATCAGTGAATTTTTATATCTGCTCAAATGTCTATTCTGTATTTTATGAAATATCCGAGAGTTATGATCTTCATGACTATATCTTGAAATAACATTCTTATGTACTGATTTAAAAGATGTTGTATGCTTTCAATCCCAACTAAATTCTTTTGTAAAAGTGTTTGTAAACCATGACACCCCTTTCAATGAGAAAAATGATTTGTGTGAACCAATTTTGACTATGTAACCCGAATCATACTTATTTTGATCCGATCATGTGTCTATCCGAGGCCTACCTATATGGCACTCTGAGTCTTGTGATGAGACTTACCCACATGGTGCTCTAACTCGATTCTTGCGTCTACATGAGGTTTACCAATGTAGTGTTCCAACTCTTGATAAGACTTACCCATATGGCGCTCTGACTCGTTGTGAAATTAATGATTGAGACTTACTTCCTATTGGTTTAGTAACCAAATTTCAATTGTTTTATTGATTAAAACATTGTAAAGCACGATTGAACTATTTTATGATTTTTTTTTTAAATGTGAAACATAATGATTGTAACTTGTTTTCAATTGAATTGATTTAAATGATTTAATAATCTTAACATTGCATTGCATTTGTTATCTCTAACAAAAAGGGATTTGCATGTGTTATCTCTCACTTAAAGGGATTTGTAGGTGTTATCTCTCACTAAAAGGAATTTATACGTGTTATTGCTCACTAAAACGGATTTGCATGATTACATTGAAATTGTTATCTTGATTTTAGCAAATTGTATATTGTAGTTTTATAACTGATTTCCAAATTAATTGTATTTAGATTTTCAAATTGATTGCATCGGATTGTAAATTGTTTTAGAACTTGATTCATAGTTTTAAATTGTTAAATGCTTCATATCTACTATGAATTGAAAACTTAGGTCAATGGAGAATTATTTTAAAACCCCCTTTAATCTCAAAACTCCATTGGTTTAAAATCCCTGACAGAGTATCCCAATTATTAGCTGAGCTTAAGCTAACTCACACCAGCTCCAAACATTTTTTTTTATAAATGAGGATCCATAGATAGGCTCACTGAGGAGATCATTTTGTGGAGATAGGCACGTGGAGATAGCTGAGTTTTTGTACAAGACCACAACTCTTGAGTAGGACTATTTTGCTGTGAAATGTAGCCTTGTAGATAGATTATGGTCAAGACTAAAATTGTATTGGGGATTATAATCGACTATGGTAATGAAATTAATGATGTATGACTTGTGTATAAGTTATGAAGTAGTTTTCCTCTACCAAGTGTAATTGCATTAAAAAAAAACCCTTTGAATTTCCACTACTTTAAGTAACGATTAAAAGAATGCAATGCACTTGGGATCAAATTGAAGGCCTTTTGGCCAATTATGTCCCTTAATCTGCATAGGGTGAGTTTAGGGATGTGATAGTTTGGTATCAGAGCCCTAGGTTTAATAATCCTTAGAAGATTAGGAACTTATTAGAGCTATGTTTAAGGATCCTTAAAAGTTAAAGATGATAAAATGATGGATATTATCACATCTCGAAACTCACTCTGTGCAGATTATGGAATACGACCGACCATAAGGCCTTCGATTTGGTCTCAAGTTAAATGCATTTCCTTTAACCTTTAGTTTACACCAAAATTTCACGCATTAATTTTTTTTTTCTTGAAATGAAAATACACTTGGTAGAGGATAACTAAATCAAAGTTATACATTGTATATGACTAACCAAAGTTTACATTCTCATGGACCCATTACATACAGATTTAAGACTAACGAACTAACTATGGTTTGCTAAACTTTCTCACTTCAAACTTGCTTTAAGTTGTCGCCCACTCTCGGTGGTGTCATCGTCAAAATAGAGGAGTCTCTATGTTACTCCTCTAACAGGTTTCTTCTAGGCTTAAAGACTCTCCATACATAACTTATAGAATTTTCTTTTCTCTGGAATACCTGAAAGTGTGGGATAAAAATCCTATGAGCTTCATAAAAAGCTCATGAGTAATACCGATACCCTGTTATGGGTTTTAGGAAACCCAAAATGTTGTTTTCATGGATAACACTTAAAATATTTAATTAAAAGGCTGTCATTTAGATCATGTTTGTAACAATATTTAAAATAGAAGTAACATTTTATAAAGACATGCTAGACAGTTTTGAAATTCAAATTAAATCAGATTCAAACATAGCAATTCAAAATCATAGAAGTATAGATTAAAATACTTTAGACAGACACATCTTAAAACAAAATAAAACAAAATGATTTAAAAAAAAGCAGATCAAAATTAGAGTAGTACAAATTAAAATTGTTCACATAGACAGATTCAAAAACATAGTAAACAGAAATATCAAATTAGAATGGTAATATCATGTAAAATGATTGTTAATGATATTTCATGCCATCATGACAATTAACCAGATTTGACATACAGATATGGCATAAAGGGCATTTGTAATTTAGAGCTCTCAGCTTATATAGGCCTATCGATGAAGTGCTTCTAGCGTAGTTCCGATAATTCATGACAGATGATAGTCAAAATTAGATTTAGCAAGTATAGTTATTTGGGTTATCTAGAGGTTTCAAAATACATAATAAAGTTAAATAATAATTCATACTTTTCAAACAGAACATAATCTTTGCAAATCGGATCATAAATATAGAGTTTATAATAAACTGTGCATTTGAGAATATGGTAGTTATTTGAAATGCTTTAGATAAAAATGGCACCAGTCCAAGTTACAAGGTCACTCACCTGTGGTCCAAAGTCCACGGCTACATCCTTATAGACTCTTTTTTTATTAGTCAACTGATTCTCATTTCCCTACTGGTGATCCTAAGTCATGGATTAACATACATTGATACTTTATTAGCGTTCATTATGGCTTAAAGTATCTCACTATTTACTGCTTAGTTCATTTATAAACTTAGTCTTATTGTTTAAGATTCATTTAGATTATCAAATTAGGGTTCCTAATGTTTCTTTGTTCGTCTTAGGACTTACTTTAGCCCTTAAGAAAATTTTGGTAATTTTACCTTCTAATGTCCCATACTATTTGGTGCGTCATTTTCCTAAATGGGCTTTTTTTTTTAGTCCAGAAGGTCATTAAACCTTAAGGTAGGTGTCCTTTTTTTTTTTTTTTTGTCCTTTTTGAAGTCATCTAAGCACTTAATTAAGTCTTAGAGACCCATTCGTCATTTTAAAATTTTTTTTGAAGTTCTCTTCTTCCCAAACGGACATCACCGTTGGGTCTAGAACGTCAAAACTACTTAATTTAGGCTCTTCCAAATCTAAATAAGCCTTCTCGAGGCTTATTTTATGTTTAAAGGCATTTTCATTATTTTATATATTCCTGTGGGACCACCTCCAGGTTCCTAGATGCTTAATTAGATCTCATCATTAGGTTCAAAGTGTCTACCAATGCTGGGTATGCCATTTTCTATTATTTCTTAGTCTATTTGGTAGCCCGTCTATCATTAAAGGCAATTTAGGAATTAATAATTTTGCATGTCTATACTTAGGGTATCTTATTTGACGAAACAAATTTCACCATTGAGTCTCGAATGTCAAAAATCCTTAGGATAGATACCTCACAATTATTAGAGTTCATTTAGTAGCTTTATTTACTCTTCAGGACCTTTTTGGAATTTGTCTAGTTCATTTGTTCATATATTTTAGGGTTTAATTTTTCCAATCGGACTCACCCATTGAATTTGTCTATCTTATTTTAGGGTTCATTTGCATAACATTGAGGGATTGGAGGGTTATAGCTTCTAAATGTACACTTGCACATGCCACGCCTTAAACTTTGTTCCTAGCATTAGCATTTTGTCATACCAGCAGTTGAGTTGACCCCTCGTGGGATATCATATTACAGATGAAGCTCTCGGTACTTGAGGCTTGATGAAGTCTTGAAGAACGGAGGAGAAATGGACCACAAAGAATATTTGGCCTTAGGGCATAATTTTTAAGTTGTATGAGGGCATAAGCCTAAAGACATATGTAATAAATTATAAAAACCTTGTATATTATGAAAACTTAATTAAGTACATGCGTATGTATGAATGATAGATTGTATATTTAAATGATGTATGTTTAATTTCTATGAAATTATGGCCATCGAGTGAGGATGGAATGTATAAATCCTTATTTATATGAAGCATCATGACTATTAAGTGGGAAAAAGACTTAGAAAACAAATAAGGTTATGTTGAAATTTTAGAAAATTTAAGGATTTGTTAGGTGTGTAAAACACCCTTTAAATAAGTGGGAAAGGTGTCAAAAAGAGGAGGTTAGAAGCCTTGAAGAAGTGGGCTAAAAATGGGAAAAAAGTAGCCTTCAAAACTTGAGAAAAAAATTTGGAAAACAGAGAAAATTGGCTGTTGGACAGAGAAATTTAGCTGCAGTCGCTACAATAAACCTGCTAGAAAATGAAAAAATCAAGTTGTAGTCGCTACAGAAGCACAACCCATGCCATGCCCAGCCCCTGCCACGCGTCCTGCGCTCCTGGCCAGCCTGCCTCTTGCGCATACACATGCACGCCCAGTGCCCCCACACCTATGCGCGTGCCTGCCTGCTGCCTTGTCCCTGGCACCCAACCTGACACCTGCCCTTGGCCACCTTTTTGAGCCATGTTTGGGCATCCTTTTGGACCATGTTTGAGCACCCTATTGGGATATGTGTGGCCAATCCTTGGGCCATGTTTGGCTACCCTTTGGGGCCATTTTTGGTCACCTCTTTGGGCCATGTTTGGCCATTCTTATGGGCCATGTTTGGCCATTTCCTTAGACTACCTTGAGTAGAATTTTTGGCCTATTCTTGGCCTATGTCCTAGGCCATTTGGGACCTATTTGGGCCATTGTTCCAAGGTATACTTAGAAGGATTTTGGGGCTATTTTGGAAGCCATTTTTGAACATGACTTAAACCATTTTGAATACTAATTAGGAGGGATGTTTGAGGGACATTAGGAGACCATTTTGGTTAAGTCAAATAGCAAATCTTCATTTCTAATTTTGGGGAAACATGAGGGAATGAATGCATAATCAACTAAATCCACCTTAATGGCCTTTCATTTACTTTTCTTATTTTATTTCTCTCACTCCTTGGGTTTGTGGAAATTCAGGGCGTGACAACTTCTCTAGCGATGATCATCGACGACGGTTATTTTTCAGCCACCTTTTTATATTGTTTCGAACCATTTTCAACCTATATCTCATTTTCTGGTGTCACTTTGAAATTTAGGTCAAACCTTCATCGTCAAAAGCCAAGACACAGTCGACTCCAACGAAGGCCTGACTTGTCGATGACTTGTCACAGTCCCCATTTCGTCTTATTTTTGGTGTGTTTTCACTTCATTTCCACTCCATTTTATTTCTATGACCTTTAGGAATCAAAATCAAAGCTTTAAACCAAACAAATCATTTTCAAACACATTATTTCAATTTCATCAATCTCAAACTATTTATGCATGGTTCTCACAAGTTACTTAACCAAACTTAGTGATTCAAGTTGCATGATTTATCATTTTTAGTGCTTTTTCGAGCCATGCATTTCAATTCAAGTTAAGTCAAGGTTGGGTTCAAAATCCAGTTTGACCTAGGTTCAGCTATGGTTGTTCCTAGGGTTTTCCAATCATATTTTGTTTCATTTATTTCCTATTTTCACTCTAAAATAATTATATTTACATGCATGCAAGTTATATTGATTGAAATTGAAGATAGAGAGAGAAATTATAGTGAGATAAAATTTTGACTCACTTTCATAATAGCCATCTCCTCCATCATTGGGCTCCCTTCAAGTTATTCATAACTTATGAATGTTTTTCTCTAGCCTCCATTTATTGTGTATTTACACACACACACACACATATACATGCACACACTTATACACAAGTTTCTCTTCTTCCCCTCTCTCTCTTTCTAGATCGGCTGGTAAGTGTAAGACATAAACATAATAGCTCTTTGTTGTATAGAGCTTATATATTGGTGTTCATGCATACCTCCTTATGTCTTGCCACCCTATCTTTGACCACCATACAAGTTGACACTTCATTGACTCATGCACTATCGGGTGTTAGGGTTCTAAATTCCAATCATATTTTCTTAGTTGAATATTATGGGATTTTACACTTTATCTCTCTTATAAATGGGCATATAAGTATATTTATATCACGCTCATGTGTATTTGTAATATAGATATTCTGCACGTGTCTTGTACCATAACTTGTTATGCTTTATCATGTTTTTGTACCATTATAATTTGTAGGTCTTTACATATTGCCTTATCACCATAAAGATGAATTTAGGGACCTAGTCGTAAATCAAGTACACTTGTGCACACATTTACTCAAAATTATCTAAATGTTAATTCTTGATTAACACTTCTTCAGGTTGTCCTAAAAGTGATCTTGTTATCCAATTTACATAATTATGGCACACACACATGTGCCTTTGGTCTCTAATAATAATTATCATTATTACTAATTACCCAATAATATTAGGTCAGGATGTTACATTCTTCACTCCTTAAAAAGTGCTTTGTCCCCAAGACTCAACTCACCTTATGGAGAAAATTACCCATATTGTCTTCCTTGATCATGCTTCTATTGTACACTCTAATACTATTCTTTTTCATAAAGCCTTTTACGTTTCTATTGTACTTCTTATACGTTCATGTATACCTAATTTATAATGTCACAACCCAGGTCCCAAAGACCCAAGTAGTGATATCAAAACATGGTAAAACCTTTATAATTAAGCTTAAATGGATAATCAAGTCAATATAAGTCAACTAGACTTCCGAACGCTAGGTTTGACCAAAATGTGTTGTCACATTGAGGCATGAAAAAATTAAGTATTTGAAATCCTTAGAATTGGCCTTGCAAAAGTCCCGGTAATTAATCCTTAGGTATTCAATATTCTAAAAAATATTTTCAATAAATTTTAGCTATTGGATAACCCACCCAACTAACTATGGTCCAAGGCACTATTTTTAGAAAAATAGAGATTTTGTTCTTGGGATGGGGAGTTGACTTTTTGTTCTTAAGAAATTAAGTCTTGGGACTATTTTTATTGGTTCCAAATTGGGGGTACTTCCTTATTTAGATTTTAATGTTTACTTAAATAACATTTAATATAAATAAGGTGTCCATCAACAGTGTTGTCTGTGCAGCAGAGTGCAGGGCAAAAATTGCATTCTGCCCATTTCAATCGACTGAGTCAAGTTTTCAATTGATTGGTCCTTCCATTCAGTCGACTAAAAGTTTTGGATTTTTGTGTTATTTAGCTTCTATCAATTCCAATCGACTGGTCTTTCCATTCAATTGACTGGTTCTCCCATTCAGTCGATTGAAAGTTCAGGATTTTTGTATTATTTAGCTTATGTTAATTCTACTTTGCTAGTTTTCCATTCAGTTGACTGAATCAGTCGTCTAACACCTGAACTTGTTATTCTTTTGTGACTTTTTCATTCCACATATTTTTCTCATACCTTAAAAATTATTTTTTTTCCTTTTATTTTTCATTCATTTTACTACCTTAGATCAAAGCATGCATTCCATAATTCAGACAACAATATGCTCATTCAAGAATCAAGTTCCAAAACATAGAATTTCTTAAGAGTCCAAAAATATATGTTAAGTCCCTTGTAATATTTACATCACCATCATGCTTCTAGTTTATATACATTTAATGTCACGCCCCGAATTTTCAAAACCCGAGGAGTGAGTGAAAATGAACTAAAAGAAATTAATGAAAGGCAATTAAATGGATTTAGTTGATTACACATTAATTTTTTCATGTTTCCCTAAATTTTAGAATGAAAGTTTGCTAACTAGACTCACCCAAGATGGGGTTTTAATATCAATCAAATACCTCCCCAACCAATGGTCAAAATAGTCTAAGTCATGTTCAAGCATGGCCTCCAAGATAGTCCCAAAATGTCTCTAAATATGCCTTGGAACAATGGCCCAAATAGGCCCCAAATGCCCTAAGACATAGGCTAAGAATAGGTTAAAAATCCTACCTAAGGTGGTCTAAGGAGATGGCCAAACATGGCCCATAAGGGTGGCCAAACATGGTCTAAAAGGGTGGCCAAACATGGCCCAAGGCAAGTGGCCAAGGGTTGTGGCAAGGGGGGTAAGGAGGCTGGGCGTGCATGGGGTGTAGTGGCGTAGGCGCGCAAGCAAGCGACGAGCGTGGACGCGTGCGGCGCAAGCAGGTGCGCGCAAGCATGGGCGCGTGGGCATGCACGCGTGGCATGGGCTGGGCTGCTATGTTGTGGCTGTTTCACTGAAGCTACAGTGTATTTGCTCTAACTTATTCCTTCATTTTCTGAATTTTTTTCCAAAGTACTGCAAGCTAATTTTTTCAATTTTCAACTTGCTTCCTCATGGTTTTTTAACCCCACTTTTTAGCACTCTTCCCACCTATATATGGGGCATTTTACACACCCAATGACTCTTTTAATTCACAAAATTCTGACATGGTCTTCTTTGTCTATTAACCTATTTTTCTCATCTCATTCCTCCTCATCACCCTCCTTAACACCAACACAACACCTAATGAACAATTATTTATATAATTGTGTAATTTTAACATTCACAAGCATATTTTAAAAACAAGTAACTACATGGAGCTCCATGCTTCTCATTTACATTCAATACTCAATTACATACTATCCAACATGAAATTTAGTCCATAGCTTACACATGGTCTAAGTTTTTAATATGCAATAAACTTCATGAGACTTATGCCCTTATATACAAGATATAGCCCTTAGGCCAAATATGCTTCAAAATCCATTTTCCCCTCTGTGCTCCAATGACTTCATCAAGTCTCAAGTGTCGGGAGCCTCGTCTATAATATGTAATCCCATATAAGGTAAGCACGATGACTTGTATGACATAATGCTAATATAAAGAACAAAGTTAAGTCGTGACATGCGCAAAATGTACATTTATAAGCTATATGCCCTTCAATTCATCAATGCAATGCAATAGTAATATGCATGACACACACATGCAACTCTATGCCACACCCATGTCTCGCTTCACGGTCTTTCCCCATTAGAATGCAAGTACCAATCGTATGTCTCGCTTCACGGTTCGTTCTCGTTGGATCACGAGTACCATGGCCAATTTTGGGTTTTTCGCCACAGGATCTACAGCCTCATAATGCATAGCACCAAAATGCTCAACACACGCCATGTTTCCAAAGATTCATGTATGCCAAGATGCATTAATTTTTCTATGCAATTTCAATGAGGCATTTATCAAACCCATGAAGTGTGCCTTAAATAATGCATCATACATAAAGCAAGGTATAACTTTTAAACCACAAAACTTTGTCTACATAAACATAACATATAATCCAATAAATTACATATATAATCATGTTACATAGTCACAACCTTAAACAAATTTCCAAAGATTATACAAGTACATAAAGTGCTAATACATTGAGCAACTATAACTTTCAAACTACAAGACTTTGTCTACATGAACATAAGCTAGAATGCAATGAATTATATATATATATATATATTCAAGTTACATGTTCATCACTTCACCAAATTCCCAAAGAATACATAAGTACACAAGGTAACCAACCCTAGGTTTTCAAAGTAACTATATACTAGGTGGTTTTCAAACAACAAGTAAGTATGTAAGTCATATAATCAACATATACACATGGGAATTAAGTCCTCACCCTTGTACGTGTCTCAGGTTCGATTCTTGGGGGCTATTGCCCCTCCATTTTTCTCTATTTAGTTATAGTCCAAATAATGGACAAGGCCCTTTAAACTAGAATAGGATATTCCATCCAAATTGGGGTTAATCAATTAATCCCCCTAATCATGTAGCCAAACAGGTTTAATTCAGATTTAATTTAAAATCAGCAATTGCCCAAAATGGAGTAGTTTCAAACTATAATAGACCCAAACGACGCAGTATCATGTTTACTATTCATTGTCTTCTCCGATGAGTCTCTGGCATTTTCTTTGGCATTGGTGACCATTTTTTGATCATTTCTCAACATAAGTTCAATGTAGTTCTCTTCTATTTTTCACAAGGATTACAACCCTAGGCCTAGTTTTTCATTTAAATCAACACTACCTCACGAATATAGGAAAATCAGTGGGTTCTGTAGTAAGACCCGATTTTTCGTGAGCAACCAAACTTCTATTTCATGACTTTTGGGCCACTGTTTTCCCCAAATTTTTCTCCTATTCTCTTCCTGCACCAAAGAGGAACAATTCCTCATTGTTTATTTCAAGTTTTAAACAAAAAATCACCATTCTCCGATTATCACCCCTAACTTGTAACTAGGGTTTTCTCCTCTATTTCTAAACTATTTTCAATGGTTCTTTTTGAAAAATAATCCTTATAGCATGATCTTTCAGTCCCTACTCTTAAACATGTAATTCATGCTTTGTATTTTCAAAAACAGATTTAAACCTTACTCACTTGGGTTGAGCTTTGGGCCCGTGGGATCCTCTTTTCCTTCTCTGTTTCTTCCTTGATTCACTTCTGCACTTCAAAACCTAGTCCTTACTCTTAGTTTCTCTCTTTTCTTTTCTGAATCTCTCAATAACTCACCATCCTTTTTATAGCCAAAATCAACCGCCACCCTTTTCTCTGTCTTCCTCCCTTCCTTGACTTTCTTTCTTGATGTTTTTCTCTTTTCTGAATTTTTAACATCATGCCTTAATTGCTTCTTTGATCTTTTGTATATTATATATATATATATATATATAATATACAAACACACACTTTTAAGCACACATCCAATCGATAGCCCTGCTGTCTTCCACTCTCTTTATATATGTATACATAACATATAAATTATATTCATATATATATATATTTATATCTATATACTGTATTGCCACCTATATATATATACATATATACTTTTATATATATATATACATATATATATATGGTTTATATATATATATATATACACATATACACACACTATTTCACACATATATATTGTTATATATATATGTCTATACATATACATATACATACATATGTATACCCATATATACATATGTATACACATGAATGTGTCTACGTAGTCTAGTTCCTCGTTTGGGTGTTCCCCAGGCACTCGAAATTGCCTATGAATTACTATCGTATACTGATATTAACTGTGTATTCAATACTGTATAGCTACTCAATCCGTGAACCGTACAATTTGTCTCGAACTTCATACTCAATTCCGTACAGTAATCGCTATTTTTGGTATCATTACTATAGCTCAGTTACATTTGATATTACATTCATTGGCACGGTTTGCCTTAGTATTATTATTTGACCCTTTTTGGGCATTTTTGGAATTAGTCCTGATTTATTTGGGTCAGGGTGTTACATTTCAGCGGGGTATAAGTCTCATATGTTCTAGAGTCAGAGTTGTTCTGGGCTCTAGGATCCTATTTTCTTGTTGGGACTCCTATTCTTCTTGTTGTCACTATTATCCCTCTTTTGAACTTGTTTATCCTTCTGAGCTTGTGTTTTAGCTTTTCGGAAGAAGGCTTTCGTATCTTCAAAATTAATATACTTCCATACTCTGTCTATAAGTGTAGTCAAATCGATGGGGGAATTCTTGGTTAGGGAATCCTGGAAATGTCTAGGCCCGAGGCTTGAAGCGAGGACGGTTACTAGGAAACTTGAACTGTAATCAGTTATCTCCGTGAGCTGGGTATTAAAATGAGCTATGTACTCCCGAAGCAATTCTCCCTTTGCTTACTCCATAGTTAGCAAGAATTCTGGTCCTTTTTCTCAACTTCCTGCTCGTCAAGAATCGGTCAAGAAATAACCTACTGAGCTCATAAAAATTGCTGATTGATTTTTAGGAAAGGTTGTGGAACCACTTGAGGGCGGTACCTTTGAGGTTGGTCAAGAAAGTTTAACACATGAAGGCATTAGTAGCCCTATACAAAGCCATTGTGTGTTGATAATGAGATAGGTGGTCCCCAAAGCCCTTAGACCCGTCATAGAGATTGAATTTTAGGACAACAAATTTCTTGGGTCGCTCCTCTATCATTATGGCAGAAGTAAATGACATGGAAAACCTATTGAGCAGTTTACGTGGAAAGCCTACCGAGCAATTTACTTAGCTCGTCTTGTTCTGGAGCAACATGGAACTCCTTAGTTAAGATTGTCTGATCCTAAAAGTCTATTATCTCCTCTATGCTTTGAGGGGATTTGGGTAAGACTTGTTGTACGATCGGTACCCATTTTTGGTCTTGTCCCGTGTTTCCTAGGATCCAGATTCATAGGGTGAATTCGTCTAGCAAGTGGCTAAGAGGTGCTGCTCTCCTAAGACTGGTGGATCAGGGACCTTGGGAGGCTAAAGTCCTGGTTGCACTGGATTATCTCTAGAGACCGTTGGGATTGGTATTCTCGTTCTGCTTTGGTAATGGACGATAGGATGGAATGTTGGCATTCCTCTTCCCATAGCTGTTGATGATTGGGGATCAGTCCCATATAGATGGTACTATGGGGGTGTATCCGCTGCAGGTTAGGCAACTCCTCATTGTGGGATCCTCTGCTCGTGGTAGTGGCGAAAGGCTAAGGTCTTCCATAAACAGCATTAGTAGTGGGGAGGAGGATTAGTCCGTTGGTTCTGAGCTAGTGATGCCAGAGCTTGTGACATGGCAGTGAGTTGTTCCTGCATCTAATCATACTGCCGTTGAATCTGATCAAGCTGTTCTTGTAAATGAATGAGTGTTTGTCCCCTTCTTATTCTAGAAGGAGGCTGATTCTGAGGGTTTGGGGAGTTCTTTCTAGGACGAAGGTTGGAAGCCATTGATTTTTGGAAGAAAAATACAGTAGATTTGTTATTTGAAGAAAAATTAGTAAGAATGATTGTCGCTCTTACAGACGGCGCCAAACTGATGTTGCACTTTTCTAGTTTGAGGGCTTTTCCTCCCGAACTACTTGTCAAGAACTTGAAGTCAGAGGATCACCGGGAAGGCTCCGATGGTAGCCGTTTCGATGATAAAGTTAGTAATGAAAAAGATACTATAATTAAGAAAAGAATTGAACATAAATTGAAAGCATGCCCCATGGATTTATTTATAGGTTGTAGATCTCCTAAATTGAGTAGGATTAGGAGTCGTGAAAGTAGAAATTTAAAGATATTCTGAAGAAAGTAGTTGCCATATTGAACTATGTTTCCTTATATTGAAGGCGGTGACCAGTTCGGAACCCCTTAACTCTGAAATGTCTATATCTATTCGGATGAATGAACCAATTACCCTAAGATCTATATGTCAAAGGATTCTTGGCAGACAAGTGTCATGCCTCGGTAACTCTAAATTGTTATGGTCAAATTATGGTATATCAGAAAGATAAACTTATTGATCATGTGGATTGTGTTATGGATTGTTCATGTTGGTATTTTGTTGTTGATATCGCCTTATGTAGGAAATGAAAATGCATTATGATTCAAGTATACAAGTTTGTGTTATACATTTGGACTTATGAGATGTAGATTATTATGTTGTTGATATACATAGTTAAGTTGTATACTATTGCATAGATGTGCTTATATATGTGTGTGTGTGTGTGTGTGTATTAGTTGTCATGTGATGATTGTTGTATGCATTTGTTGCATGTTGGACATTATAGATTACGTTGTTCGAACTTGTATTAATTTTTTCACATGTTGTGTGCTCGTGTGTTTTAAAAAACCCTATTAAGAGGTATGACTCATTCTTGCTATTCACGTGAATAGTAGGTACAATAGAAGTTAGATGATAGTTGCAGGAGCAGTTTGCGACAGATGGTGACCTTAGTGTTGTACAATTTTGTTTGTATATTGTATTCATTTTGGACAAGGGTGTCTATACCCTCTATGGACAAAACATATATGTATATATGTTGGACTTGGGGAATTTATGGCATAGTTAAAGTCACCTATGGCTATTGCAACAATGTTGTACATTATATCTTATTGATTGCTAGTTATCGAGATAGTTGTGCCTTATGAGACTCTATGAAACAAATCTCATTACAGGACTTTAAGAAGTAAAAGTATGATGACGAATCAAATTAAATTAAAGGAAATGACTAATATAAATGGATTTGAGCATGATAACATGTCAGCTTACCTTTGAGTTAGGATTCTAATAATCATAAGTCAAGACTTCGAGATTGCAGATCGTTGCAGATAAATATCTACTTTTATACTAGAAAAATTATATTCACACAAATTTAACCTTAAGGGGTTCAAGTGTAACACCCCGACCCAATTAAGCAAAGCGATTATGTCACATCCCGAACCCCACCCTACGCGGATGTCGAGGACGTGATGCCAGTCAGCCGCCACGCGACCAACCGAAGGCAATTTCTGAACTTTCCAGTGAATTGCACTCCGACTGTAGGGTCAGATGCAGCGGAATTTAAAACTTTTTTTTTTTGTCAAGGGAATGCAACTCGTGTATTCACCGTAAGGTTATGTACTACAGAGCCAGTCTAAAATCCAACAGCTAACAATTCTAACCTCAGAGCATATTTATAATCCGACATAACAACAGAGCAGAACTATAATCTCTAGAGTACCGTTTAAATCCATGAGCCATGTCTATATCTAGTACGTATCAGTCAAGTCAGTCGTATTACATCACTTACCTGATTAAACAGATTCAATCCTCAGTAATCCAGTCTCCACAGATTAGTGCCATCAGATCCAACAAATATCATTCCTGAAAAATGTTAGGGAGTGGGGTGAGCTTCGAAAAGCCCAATGAGTAACACAGGTTCCCTGTCAAGGGTTTCAAAACCATTTCTTGTTTACAAAGCACAAGGGTAGTTCAGTTGTTTCTGAAATAGCAGTTTTATAAATCTACTTTAAATGCAGTTCCAGTAGAATAAAGCAGGATTGCACAAAATAAAACAACAGATCAGGACAGACAGAACATGACAGACTATATCAAGTATAACCGTATAGAACAGAACACAACAGGTTAGAACGGAGCAGAACCGAGCAGAGCAGGACATAACAAATCAGAACAGGATGAAGCAAAGCACAACAAATCAGAACAGAGCAGGTCAGAATGGAACGGGTCAGAATAAAACGGGTCAAAATAGAACAGGTCAGAACGGATCACAATAAAACATAATAGAACGGAACGGAACAGAACCTAACAAGTCATAACTGAACAGAACGGAATAAGTCATAGCAAATCATAACCGAACAGAACGGAATAAAACTTGACAAATCAGAATAAAACAGAACGAAACATAACAGAACGGAGCTGAAACAATAATGTCAACCAGAGATACAGGTATATCATCAACAAAACGGAACAAGACAAAACTGAGTGGAAACAGTATATCAATCAAGGATATAGGTATATCATCAAAGGAACGAAACAAGACAAAACTGAGTGGAAACAGTATATCAATCAAGGATACAGGTATATCATCAACGGAACGAAACAAGACAAAACTGAGTGGAAACAGTATATCAATCAAGGATACAAGTATATCATCAACGGAACGAAACAAGACAGAACTGAGCGGAAACAGTATGTCAGTCAGAGATACAGGTACATCATCAAAGAACATGATAGATCAGTATTGAGCAGAACAGGACGGGACAGAACAGAACGGAACAGATCGAAACAGAGCAACCAGGTTAGGACGGAACAGATCAGACATAACAAATCAGGACGGATCAGGACGGAACAGATCAGACATAACAAATCAGGACGGATCAGGACGGAACAGATCAGACATAACAAATGGAACAGGTCAGGACAAAACAGATCAAACAGAACAGGTCAGACAGATCAAACAGAACAGGTCAGGACAGATCAAACAGCACATGTCAGACAGATCAAACAGAACAGGTCAGGACAGATCAAACAGAACATGTCAGTGTTGAGCGGAACAGAACAGAACAGATCAAACATAACAGATAGTTAAACACGTTCATTTGAAACAGTATTACAAACAAGAGCACAGTTAAAACATCAGAGTAACAGAACAGATCAGTTAAAACATCAGAGTAACAGAACAGATCAGTAATGAGCAGAGCAGAACAGTATAACAGAATAAACAGTACAGTATGCACAGATTAAACAGTGCGGTATGCTCATGTAGTGCTCAAGACTGAAGTGGTACCAAGAGTCAGTTGTTCTTTCAGTAAAAACAGTGATAGGTTTATTGCAGTGCAGAACAGAGGAATCAGACAGAGTAAAAATCATGCATTTGAGTAAGGGCATGAAATCAGTGTATCAAATAAAACAGTACAGTACAGTATTTAAAATACAGTAACTAGAAGGTGTACTTATACACCAAGTCAGAAGTTCCAGGTTACTCACAGCTGTTATGGTTATCTCCTTGCATAAACAATCTGATAACCTCCAAGTACGTCAGGCATCACCATGTATATCCTGAACAATCATCATCAATCACAGACAGATCAGAATTTATCCATTCAGGTCTTATTCGTCATTTTAGGTGTCTATCGGATTACCTAAGATAGCCTAGTAGCCTATCGCCCTCTCATCGGGTTTCATCCGGGGCTATGTTATTCATAATTTAGGCTCAGCAGTCATCTAGATTATAACCCAAGTCATTTAGACTTCAATCGTTATCAGTCAGTTACTTATCCAACCTTAGGGGCAAAACGGTCATTTTATCACTCTTGCCCCAGACCCAGTCGTGGTTCTCAGAATATCCCATATATCGTATACATGAAGTTCTAAGTTTTTTAGACTTGAATCGCTATCAGTTAAGTGCTTATTTAGCCTTAGGGGTAAAATGGTAATTTGTCCATTCTTGTCCCGGACCCTATCGTGGTCCTCAGAATAGCCCACATATCTTAGATATAATTTTCTAAGTCATTTGGACTTCGTTTGGTATCTGCTTTTGGTCATCGGGACACATTAGTCATTTCTCGTTTTACGCGTTAACTGTTCCGGAGTCTTATTTAGCCCTTCAGTTGTTCATAATTATCCTTATGATAATTTATCAGATCAGTTTGACCTTTATTTGACCCCTACTTTGCACTTACTGTGCTCAGGGGTATTTTGGTCATTTTACGTTTTGTAAGATTCTGACTCCAAATCATTATTTAATCATGTTTACAGTTTCACCAGTATCTGGGCTTCTATCGGTATCAATTTCGTCCCAATCGGACTTCATTTGGGCTTCGTACAGTATCAGGGGTATTTTGGTAATTTCATACGTCATATTTTTCGGTGCCTCAGTTCACAGAATGGACCTCACCATTGGGTCCAGAGCGTCCGACATAATCAGAATAGACTGTCTTTTATTTTTATTTGGGCCTTGGGTACCCTCAGGGGTAGTACAGTCATTTGTCACTTACAGGTCTGTATTTTTCGGTACATAATTTTCTAATTTGGACTGTACCATTGAGTCCAGAATGCTTGAAATAGTGAAAATACACTATTTATTTGCTTTATTTGGACTCCGTTTGACATGATTAATGTTCAGGGGTAAAATCGAAATTTTACCTATTTAATAAAATAATTAAATAATTAATTTATTATTTAATTAATTTTTCAGGGGCTTGATTGCACAAAATTTCAGAAATCAGGGCCACTGTGCAATATTCAGAACTATCAGGGGTAATTTCATAATTTTCAGAAACATTTGGGGGGTTAAATATAAATTCAGAAAATTAGGGTTCAGACCAGAGGGTTCAGGGGTTCAGAAATTGAACCGGTCCAAAACTCAGAAAACCAACCGGTTCAGTTACTTTCAGAAAACCGGAATAGCATATTCCAGTTAACCCTAAATTGCCCTTATCCGTGTTCAGGTTATCCTTATAACCTGATTTTAATTTCTTATCACTGCGTCCAAACAGGTGGAATTCAATTTTAAAATCAAAACAGTAAACTTCAAAACGACGACGTGCCACTTATCCGGTTTTGCAACGGGTCGGGTCCTGACCCGAGTCCGATCCAGGACCCACCCGAGACCAAATGGTCTCTGTCTTCTCCGGTGAGCTGCAGGGGTCTTCTCCGACGCCGGTGGGGCAATTCCGGTGCCTTCGTGGGTTCGGTCCAACGGGGTTTGAAAGGCATTTCCGTGATCTTTCCATCCCCGGTGTCGGTTTTCGTCCCCGACCAATTTTTAGCCGTCGAACAGCGGATTACAGGTCGCGGCTCCGGTGAGGGCCGATTTTCCGGCGACGTTTCCGTTTCATTTTCGTGCATTTTTGGGTCGTTTTAACCCCTGTTTTCGACCACAGGGACCTTTTGGAACTCTTAGGAACAGTTTGGTGTGCTAAAATCCTACAAAACCAATCGATCGGAGGATTATCGTTTTGGGTCAGCCGCACCTGCAACTGCCCATATCTAGCTCATTTTTGGACCATTTTGGTCCGTTCAAGTTGTGTTAAGTTCCATTTTCCACGCTTGTCATGCCTATACGCATCAAACCGAGCTTAGTGTAGATTTTAAAAAAACCCAGAATTTACCCCTCTCGGCCTATCATGGTCTAGTGCCCAAACAGTGCAGTTTTCACCCCATTCTTTGATTATTATCATCCTCTTCTACATTCAGGTGCATGCATGCAGTTAATATGGTCTAAATCAATCAAAACAGTATGAAAATTTAAACAGAAAACCAAAGCAGTTTTTGAGGTGTTTACCTATCAACAGTGAACGTCCCTACTTCAATGGTTCACTCTTTGATCCTTGGCACCTCGGTCCTCAGTTCCTTCCTCTTGATGCATCTTCATGGAACACCATCATGTGTAGACCATGGACATACACACCATTCTCACAATGGTTTCTCACACATAAGCTCACTTGATCTCACATGGTTTCTCTCTCTTAACAGATCAGTTCTCACACCTTATCACCTCCTCTATATCAGTATATCAGATCCCCCAATTTCTGATCTCACCCTCACCATATATCACATATGAAATGGTTATTGATTTGTGAGATATACCATCATTGGCTTGCATGCATTTGGGTTGGGGGAGGGGTCATCATGTGATGTGTAGGCATGATAGCCTAGGGGGCATAGGGTGATGCATGCTGATGTGTTGCATGCTTGTTCATTGGTCACTTGGGAGGTGGCCTATTCAGATTTGTATGTATATACATTTCATTGTATATATGGTCACAAAGATGCCACTAGCCCAGTTGGTTATTTTTTGGATGAGGTTTCTTTTCACTCAAAGGTCAAGGGTTCAATTCCCTTGGCTTCCCATTTGGCCATTTTTCCCCATATTTTCGGTTAAGGCCACGTTTGGTTGCGCAGAAATTCAGTTTCAGTATTTCCTTCATAACTTTCATTCCGTAACTCCTTTTTCGACACGGTTTGTTCCGGGAGTTTCATATTTCAGTTATCTTCAGTGTCAGAGGTTCTGTGTCATTTATTAAACATTCGGGATTTTTCGGGTTAGCTAATTCGGATTTCGTTAGTGTTAAAGCGGTGTTATTTCGCCGAATTAATCAGTAATTGGGTTCGGGTATTTTACCCTTTTCCTCCTAGACATATTTAATTATTTTATCGGTCTATCATGATCCGCCGGGATTATGATTAATTCCCTAGATCATTCTATAAGCCAGTATTAATTAATAATTAATAATTAATAACTAATTATTAATTACACAAAGTCGGGGTGTTACAGATTAACGATAATAACAATTACCATAAGTTAATTTTCTTAATAACTATGGGCGATTCTAGTTATGACTAGTGACTCGTAAATACGGAAGCAAAGGAATAAATGATGAAAATAATTAATCCTAAATTGAATACTGACTGATGTGAGAATGCAATGTAATGCCAAAGGCCATGATTTGAGAAAAAATTACGACTAGTGTTAATCGAGGATTAACACACGAGTGAATGTAAGAAATTAGTGCACTTAAGCAAGTTTAGCATAATGCACAAAAGGGAGCATGTTAATTGGAATTATTTCGATAATTATGATGGACTATTGGAATAATTAGACAACATTTAAGTACATCAAGGCGAGACAATGAAGGCTATGGAAGCTTAATGAGATCTCGACTTGTGAAATCGACACATGAAGAGAATAAATAAGTGATACAAGTGAATCGAGAATTTTTCGATAAAAATAATATATTTTTGGCATAAACCAAACATGATAGAATGTGTTGAAAATAAAATTAATGGCATGAAGAAGAAGCATACAAGAATCAAAAACATTGTGAGAATGCCAAGAGATTTTACGGCAACTAAAACGCAATCTCAAAAATTCAAGAAACACACCCAAAATGCCAAACAAGGCACGAGGAGAGAAAAAGAGGGAAAATAAGGTCAAAAGTGTTGGCCAAAGTACTTGAACCCAAGACCAAAAAATGAGGGAGAGACTTATACCAAAAAGAATAGCCAACTTGGCTGCAGCACTTTTGTGCTATATATCGCACAAGATATATATATATATATATATATATATGCTACATAAAATGTCAAGTTTGCATGCTTTAGGGCTGAGGTGTCAACCCCTCATTGGACCCTCACATGGGCCAATCAGATTTCATGAAAGAATTTAAATATATATATATATATATGTATATATGTATATATGTGTTGAATATAGATATACTATATATATTTTTATGTGAGAAAAAAATGACAGAACCAAGTGTGTGCAAGTGTGTGTGGGTAGAGAGAGAGAGAGAGAAAAACTTGTTGTGAAGTGAGAAGAAGAAGAAGAAAGAAAGAAAGAAAGAAAAAAAGAAAGAAAGGACTGGGTTGGCATACTCTGCATGCATGGCTTGAAACCAAACCAAGAAAGGAGAAGGAAGAGGAACAAGGAGAGAAAATCAGGTAATTCTCCTTCTAGAACTTTCCATGCATAAACTTCAATATGATTAGTTAATAGAGCATAAATGTAATTCTAGATTAATATTGAAGATCCTTGGGCTAAAAACAGAATCAAATAGAGCCAAAATAGTAGAAAACCTGGACCCGCCATTAAAGAACCTCGAAGAAATTTTGGGTCTGATTCAAGTTAAAACAAATTGGGATTGGTTGCTTGGGGCTGAAACTAGGTTCCACAAGGACCATGGAACCACCAACCCGCAACCAAAAAGCCTAGAGAAACGACCCCAAAGAATGAGTTGCAGGTTTCGATTTTGAAACCAAGCCTCACGAATTCATATGAAAACCTAGATTTTAGAATGGGGAATGAAAACCCATAACAAGAGAAGAATAATGAGCCAAACCATGTGCATTTTGGTGTGAAACTGAATGTATACAATTGAGTTACAGGTACGGCCATGATAGAGCATAACTGAGCTTTAAGTTCGATTTAATGCACAAAACTAACGCCAGACCCTACATGGATGTTCTAGAAAATCATTGGGGTAAACAATAGAGAGAATCGATGTTTGAAAACCCAAGAAATAGGCTTAGAAATTTTTAGGGTTTTGATGAACAGTAACATCTCCATGGAAGAAGATGATGAATAGTGATTGGGTTGGGTCTCGGGTCGAGCCCCGACCGAATTATAAAAAGGGTTTTAAATCACTTATCAAAACTATGTCATTTTGGTTAAATGGGATTAAAAATAAAATAGTAGAGCTGACGTCAGCATGGCACGTTGAACAGGATGAATCGGTTGGTTCATCACTTAAAATCTAATTGAACCAATTGGTTTTATTGAAATAGTTTTCAGAAATTATGTTTTGCCCCCACTAGTTTCTAAAACTATAATTGGACCCCCAGAACCTTTGGTTAATTATAAAATGACCCCCAACAGTTTTGATTAATTATGAAATGGCCTAGAAATTAATTAAAGTATTAATTTTAAATCCCTTTAATTATATTAAAAATTATCAAAATATCCTTAGGCCAAAAATAGGTCGATTAAAATAAAAGAATAGTGCAACCTAATATTTTTGGGCATTCCAGACTCAACAACAGAGTCTGATTTGTGAAATTAAATCTTGAAAAGTATGAACGGGAAAACTGGAGTAATTATAAATACGTCCTACGTCACGACCTAGAATCCGGCCTATGTGAATTAGAGGTTCGTGATCGGCCACCGAGACCTTTTTCAATGATCACAATACTTTGTTTAATTACCATTTACATAGCGGAATAAATTCTTCAATTTCACATCCATAAAATAAACTACACAACTTAATCAGTCAATTTAAAATATCATCGCCGAAGATCATAGCTTCCAAGTCAAGAGCATCATAACATTACACAACTTTAATACACAAAATCCCAAAAAGTCTAGTCTATCTTCGGTCAAGGACTTATCAAAGAGAACTCGCTTCATCTCTTCAGCACTTATCCTACATCACTTGAAAGCAAGTTTGTCTAGTCTTTAACTAAAAACATGGTAAATATCTATAATGAGCTCGACGGCCTAGTGAGTATTTCATAACATGCCAAGGGTTTCAAAACTACTATGTAGTACATTCTGAAATGTCTATACTCATATGAAATTAGAATACATCATATCAAAGTATAACAGATCGAAAACTAGTATCAAAGTCATAATAATGATTTAATAACATAGTTTGATAATGATGACTAGTATTATAATTCAAGCATGGTTCAAAATCATTTTCAATATCAATAGTCATAGTCAAATCAACATCATAGTCTAATATTGTACTTGATCATAGTTACGGTTCAAAGTCATTTTCAATATCAATAGTCATAGTCAAATCAACATCATAATCTTATATTGTAACTCGAGCATAGTTATGGTTCAAAGTCATTTTCAATATCAATAGTTATAGTCAAATCAACTTCATAGTTCGATCACAATTTCATAGTTTGATGATTAAAATCGTAGTTTAATAGTTCTCAGTTCGATAATTCAAAGTTCAATTATAGTTCACATTTGATATTCATAAGAGTTCAAATCATTAAAATTCCTCTTCTATGGCCAGCAAATTAGAACCTCGCTAACTGAGATCAAATATAATAATACCACCAATATACCCCGTGGTTAAGGTTCAATGGGGACATGACCAATCATAGAAGATTCTATGGCCAACAAATTAGAGCCTCGCTGACAGAAACCAAATACAATAATACCACCAATATACCCCATGGTTAGGGTTCAATGGGGTCATGACCAATCATAAAAGATTCTATGGCCAGCAAATTAGAACCTCGCTGACTGAGATCAAATTCAATAATACCACCAATATACCCCGCGGTTAGGGTTCAATAAAGTCAAAATCTATTCAACAATGACCAATCATAGAAGGGCGTTTCGTTCAAAACATCAAAATCATATCCAAAATCAATAACAATCTCAGTTATTCAAATAAGAGTTCCATATTTATCATTTAGTTAAAACAGTTCAGAGTTTGGTAAGAAAACTATATAGTTTCATGAGTGTCTTACAAAATATTTTCCTAAGTCAAAGGGAAGACAATATAGATATCAATGGAGGGCGTCTATCTTCAAGCCATAAAAGAGTTCAATATTTGTATGTGTAATAAAATCCACTTTAGACATGGCATGAAAAATATTTACATGGCGTCAATTATCAAAGTCATAAAAGAGCCAATATTTATATCTATAATGAAAATCCACATCAACATGGTATAAAAAACTGGCCTGAAGTCCCAAAAGCAAATTCCTAAAAATCCTTCCTTAACGAGGGTCCCTATAATCACAATTCAAGATCTTGTTACTTTCTTGTTCAAAGTATCACAAAATTTAACTAGTGTACCTAAAGCTCTTTCTATTCCAATTACCCTCTTCTCGTAAGACGTATCGGTCATCGTTCACTTTGCTATTGGGTCTTATTTTCTCCAAAGGATGGCACCGTTAGGTTCAAGGTGTCGAAGATAATTGGTTTAGACTTTTCTAGATCTAAATTTGCATATCTGTAGTTTATTTTAAGCCTAGGAAAATTTTTATGATTTCATGTTTTTACGTGTCATATTTTTTGGTACTTCGTTTGCTAAAATGGACTCTACCGTTGAGTTCGGATTGTCCAAAATGGTTAAGATAGACTACCTTTTATATTCAATTGGCCTTGGTATCATTAAGGGTAAAATGGTAATTTACACTTTTACGTGTCTTAATTTTCTGGAGTCTCGTCTCATAAAACAAACCCTTTCATTGGGTCTGGAATGCTCGAAATAGTCAAAATACACTATTCATTTACTTTAATCGGACTTCGTTTGATCTATTTTTAGTTTAAGGGCATTTTAAAAAATTTTTCCATTTAAATATTATTAAATTAATTACTATTGGGCCTTAGTGAAATTTCTCTTAACTGTTGGGGTCGTTTTCTAATTAACAGAAGGTTTTGGGATTTAATTATAAATTTTAGAATCTAGTGGGGCCAAAACATAATTTTGAAAACTAATTAAATAAAACCAATGGGTTTATTTAGTTTTTAAGTGAACCGGCCCAAACAGTGAAAAGACCAACCGGTTCATCCAGTTCAATACGCCATGCTGATGTCATAATGACGTCAGCCCTAACATTTTATGTTTAAACCCATTTACCCAAAGCGACGCAGTTTTGGTAAACTATTTTAGAACCCTTTTTTAGTTCGATCGGGGCCCGACCCAAGGTCCAGATCTAGACCCGACCTGGACAGTGCTTCGTCTTCTTCACTGCGCCACTAGACTAGTGGAAACCCTATAATTTTTCTTCATCATTTCGTCCATTTTGGAGCTAGATTTCTTCACTTGTTTTCAATCCAAACATTTTCTAGGGTTAAGGGAAGGCTTTGGCGTTGGTTTTATGGTTTGTAATGGATCAAACATTGATTTCAAAAGGGTTATGCTCGATCGGATAATAGGCTGGTTCATGGCGATTCCTTGCTGGAAAAATGAGAGTGAATTTTTTGTTTTGCCAATAGAGCACTATTCATGCACCATTAGACATGCACATTTAGACATAAGTCATATTTAGAGGCATATTTTGAGTGTGCCATAGAAGAGCAATATTATTAGAATGTTAAAATACACCTTCTGTAAAAATTTGAGCCTATTCAGAGACAGTTTCAAAAATTGGACCGAAAGGGCATCCGAGTGGCCCAAGTGGATCCAGCCAAACCCGGCCACAGGTGAAAATTTATTTTTTTGAAAAATTTCATTTAAAATAATTTTAAGAACTTTGGCTAAAACAAAATATTGAATTGAGGCATTTCGGGATAGCTTGTAGTGTAACGGGGTCCTGGATTCATTAAGGGTACAAGGGTCATTTTGTACCTTTGCCCCTCCACTATAAATACAGCCCTTAGTGTATTTTTTTCATATTTTGGTTTGAGATTTTGAGCAGAAGTCGTGCATGGGAGAAAAGTGAAGAAAAACCCTAGGTTCTTCAAGCTTCAAGCCACCAAAACACACTCCTAGGCCAAGATTGTTGCAAGGCTTCCTTCTTGGAAGTTGTTCCTCTCATCAAGACCTATATTCTCACCGATCAGTTCGGCTTCACTGTGAACACAACTCCCTCGGTTTGAGAAAAACCATTTTAGGTATGATATTTTTCCAAGTAAGGAATATGATTAAGTTTAGGAGTGATTTACATGTTGATTGAATGATTCACATGTTTATTTGATGTTAGAAAATCACTTAGGATATAGTTGCCTTGAAAAACCTAGAGTTGATCGTTTATGTTCTTGTGTGTTCTTTGTTATTCTTTGGAAATTTGGTAAAGTGATAAACATGAACCATGACTACATGTTTAATTCATTGTATTCTAGCTAATGTTCATGTAGAGAAAACTCTTGTGGTTTGGAAGTTATGATTTATTCAATGTGTTTGGTATTTTGTGTAATTGTGCAATCTTTGAGAATGTGCAATCTTGCATAAAAATAGAAAATCTGCTCTTTGTTGCTACAGTGCCCAGCCCCCTGTCGCCCGCAACCCCGCGAGCCTGGCCGCCTGCTTGCACGCCTGCACTTGCCTTGCCCATGCGTGTAGCTGCCTTGCCTTGCCGCACAACCGCTGCTTCGGCCACGTCATGACATTTCATGACCTGCCTTTCAAGGCTATTTCAAGGCCATTTAATTACATAATTGACCCTATTTTTTTTAGCCCATTTTAGGCTACTTTAGATCATTACATCAAGCCATGTTGGGCATTTTTTTTAGGATACTTTCTAGTCATGTTTCAAGGCCATGTTTGGCCACTCCCTTGGACCACTTTTGGTGGATTTCTTTAACCTATTCTTGGCTTATGCCCTATGGCATTTTGGGGCCCATTTGGGGTCACTATTCCAAGGTATATTTAAAGACAATTTGGGGCCAACTTGGAGGCTACATTTGAACATGACCTAGACTAGTTTTGGCCATTGGTTGAGGTGATTTGTGACTACCATTGGTAACCCATCTTGGGGTAAGCCTTATGTTCGATTTTTCATTTTTATTTTGGGAAAAACTTAAGGAAATAAAAAAGGGAATTCAACTAAATCTATTTAATTATCAATTTTTAATTTCATTTCACTCACTCCTCGGGTTTGTGAAAATTCGGGGCGCGACACCGTAGGGTGTTGCTAAACACAATGGGAACACGACACGTAATTTGAAAATTTTTGGAAACCTTGTGTAACGTGTAGATTTTGACAGCTTGATATTAGAGTTCTAGTTTGAGAATACTTGGCAATGATGGTTGTTGTTGATCACCAAAGGACCCTAGAGGAAAACGTGTGATTTAGTATGAACTGTTGGTGGTATGTGATAGGACTTTACGTGTAATGTGGTTATTTATACTTGAAGCATGACTTGTTGTGACTATATGTTAGTTGATGCTATGTTATGATGCATGGTTATGCGATTTGGTGTAGTAAAGTGCAAGATATAGGTAATATGTGTATTGGCATTACTGCATGTGATAACTTGGTATGTGATAACATGGTATGTGATTTAGTATATGTTTACATATGTGATAGATGATACTTGTTTGCCTTCATGATAATATGTGACGTCATGGAAGATGCCATGGGCAAGAGTATATTGTAATGCCTAAATGGATTATTTTTTTTTTTTTTGGCAAAAGACTATGTTTAAGTTAGGGGGAAATTTGTTAATTGTTTATTGTAAGCAATGGATAGGAGGTGGTTGACATGAGTTTTATAAATCATGATTAAGTAAGTGTGTTTACAGGATTTGTTAGGTTATCAGGTAATGAGTAATGATCTTTTGTCTTAGGAGAATTGTATAAACATGAATAGTGATATACCACAAACAGACACACCAATCACCTTGAGACACGTGTGCTTACAGAGTTAATAATCTCGATCATACAGAACTGATATTCTCATTTATATACATCATACAGAGCCGATAAACTCAGTCATACAGAGCATTCATAGCCTTCAGGGCATTCTCATATATATATCCTACAGAGCCGACAAACTCGGTCATACAGTGCAGGCGGAGCCTTCAAGGCGTTCTCATGCACATATCTTCCAGACCTTATGCTCTGGGTAATATTCAGTCAGCATTTCATATGGTTCCGACCTTATGGCTTCCTTAACCACTACTAAGCAGGAAATAAGGAAACAGTCTTCAACACGGAAACTACTATTAATGATTATCTCCATCTACGACTCAATACTCCATAAGGTAACTGCAATCTCTGATGATTAAATCCCTATATTCATGGCGTCGAATCCTAATCAACTTAGGAAGGCCACGACCTATAAATTAAACCCTAAAGGTACGCTTTATTTTTATGCTCATTCTTTGACTTTCAATACAAGTCTTTCAATTCCATTTACTTACTTAAGCATCAGAGCGGCTACCGCCGGAGCCAATCTGGTGGTCCTCTGATCATCTTTCTGAGTGTTCTACAGGTCATGGAGCCCACACTTATTACGAGTCGAAAAGTGCAGCATCAGTTTGGCGCCGTCTGTGGGAACGACTAATCTCTAAGTGCTCTATTCACAAACTCATCTCTTTCCTCACCAGAAAACTATGGCCCCAAATCTCCTACCGCGACAGAATACTTAGATTCCACAAAGCTCTCAGCGTCGGCAGCCTGCTCCACGAGCAAGGGGGCCAACGGTTAATCCCATGTGACAAGAGTTCGAATCTATCAAACGACACAATGAACTGGTGCAGGAGCAGTTGCTTGCCATCACTAGAACATTGGCAACGCTCACACAGAACCAAGGGACGAGTCCTCCTAACCCGCCTGGTCAACATTGCTACGAGAACACAACCCCCTGTTACCACGGAGAATGAAGAGCCTCATGAGCAGGCTCCGAATAACCAGCCCGGGCACCCCCAGGGCGTTGCCCGTGTTGGTAGAGATCCACAACCGTCAGCAGCTTCGGGCTGGGGAACATCAGCCTTCGTTCCTGACGTCCATTACCAGAGCACTACTTGAGCCCCAACTCCAAGGGCTTCGGGAGCACATCCAGTACCACAAGAGCCTCATCCCCATGCAGCACCAATCCCTCCGGTTCGGAACCCTCCTCCGTTCCGAAGGGCGTACTCAACCCTACTACCCTGAAGTCGAGGCTGTCAGGACAAGGTTTACAAGATGTCAGACTCAGAGACCCGCGGAGGGTAGAGGAAGTTGCCGAGTTTATGGATCGAACAATTGCCTTGAGAGGATCTCAGAACCCTCCAGAGCAAGACGAGTTGGCCTGGCTGCTCGGAAGACTGGCCACCCCATTCACTCACACCATTATGTCAGAAGAAAGGCCCAGAAAGTTCATGGTGCCAAAGTTCACCCTTTATGACGAGGTCTGGAGATCCAGTAGATCATCTCTCAGCACTACAAGCATACAATGACCCTCTACGGGGCCTCTGATGCTTTTATGTGCCGAACTTTCATCACCAGCTTGAAAGGAACTACTCTGAAATGGTTCCACAACCTCCCTTCGAACTCAATTACCAGCTTCTATGAGCTCGGTAGGCAATTCTTGGACAGGTTTATATCCAGTAGAAGGCTCAGAAGGGGACCAGAGTTCCTGTTAAATGTCAAGCAGACTAAGGAGGAGTCCCTCAAAGCCTACATTGCGCGCTTCAATGCCGAACTCACAGAGATCACTGATTTACAGCCCAAAATTCCTTGTAGCTGCCTTAACTGCGGGGCTTGCCCTATGGTGGCTTTAGAGATTCCTTAACAAAGAGCCCTCCAACCGACATGGCAGCATTAATAGATCGGGCCAGGAAGTACATCAACTTGGAAGAAGCCAACCGCACATCCCAGAAGGGCAAAGATCAGACCTAGAGAGATAATCCAAAGAGGGAGGATCACAAGAAGGAGGACCACAGAAGAGACTCCAACGAGAAGAGGGCCAAGAGCCTAGAGAAAAGAACAACACCCAGAGCTGTATACAATTCCGGACCAAGGGAGTTCACTAACTTCACTCCTTTGAACACTACACCGAACCAGGTACTCCGGCAGATTCGAGATCGGGAAAACCTGAGGTGGCCGAAACCAATCAAAGGAGATCCCCGCCTTCAAGACCAAAGTAAGTATTGTAATTTCCATAAAGATCATGGACATACAACTAACACATGCAGGACCCTCCGATATGAGATGTAGAGATCTGAAAAAATGAGAAAATTTTTTTCGTTTTGCCGGTAGGATATTTGACATACACGATTTTGTCGGTCAAGCCTGGTTTTGCTAGTAAAGCATCTAAATGCGTCAGTTCACCATTTGACATGTTTAAAGGAATATTTGGAGTGTGTCATAGAAGAGAAATATGCTTAGAATATTGTGAGGTAGCTACTGTTCAAATTTTAGCTAAAACGGAAACCGTTTCAAAATTGGACAAAAAGGGCGTTCAGGTGGCCCTGGTGGAACAGGCCTAAAACGACCTCAAATGAAAATATTTTCTTCTAATAGTTTTCATTTAAAATAATTTTATGAACATTGGTTAAAACAAAATTTTGAATTGAAGCGTTTGGGAATGGGTTGTAGAGTAACGAGGTTTCGGGCTCATTAAGGGCAAAATGGTCATTTGCCCTTAGCCCCTTTGTCCACCACTATACGTACAGCCCCCTTAGACCATTTTTATCATAAATTGGGTCTGCAATTACATAATTCTCAGTTCTTATAAAGAGAGAGTGAGAAAAGCCCTAGAAATTCAAGAATTCAAGCTGCCGAAACACATATTTCAAGTGGGATTTTGGCCAAACTTTCTTCTGAAAAGTTGTTCTTCTCCACTGAGTAATATATCCTCACCGAACAGTTTGGCTATCCAGAAAATACAGCTTCTACAGTTTGTGAAAAACTGATTTTAGGTATGGTTTCTCACTAAGCTAGGAATAGATTTAGTTTTTCTTGCTTTGATATATGTTGATTGAGCTGTATAGATGTTTAATTAATGCTAGGAAGTTACCTAGGCGGTGATTGAATTGAAATACCTAGAGTTGGAAATTTAGGGCTTTATGTATTCTTTGGTTTATTTGATGTTTTGTTGCCATGAGGATGATGTATCTTGTCTTTGTATTTGATTGCTATATTTGATGTGTATTTATGTGATATTTACTTGACATCTTAGAAGGGAATGAGTTGTGTAATGTATTAGTCTTTTATGTGATGTTAGCGACTTTGTGAAATTCATTGTGGTTGGTGAAATGGTGACATTGTGGCTCGAAAAATATGTTAAGTTGTGTGGTTATGATCTATGTTATGTGAAGCATGGTGTGGAAATTTAAAGTTATGAATTATGTGGGGTTTAAAGGCATGACTTGAAAATGTACACCATGTGTTTGATCAATTGTCACATTGAATTTGCATGATGAAATCATGGCATGTTGGCATGGTGAAATTCTTTGGACACATAGTGTGAGTTGAGCACGAAGTGCTATGCATTATGAGGGTGTAGATCCTATGGTGAAAAACCCAAAATTGGCCATTTGGTACTCGCATGCCAACGGGGTCCGGACCGTGAAGCGAGACATGTATCGGTGCTTGATTGACCCGACGGGGAGCGGCCCGTGAAACAGGTGTGGTACTCGATGGACCATCGGATGCGATCCGTAAAACTGAGACATGGGCGTGGCATGACATGGCATAGAGTTGACATGGGTATGACATAGAGTTTGCATGTGTGAGTCATGCATAGCGTGTTGCATTGCATTAAACAACGGGAAGGGAAATTATATCTTGAAATTGTACACTTGCACACGCCACGTCCTAAATTTGTTGCTAGTATTAGTGAGTTATCATACCAGCAGTTGAGCTGACCCATTCGTGAGCAATACATTTCAAATGAGGCACCAGCTGCTTGAGACTTCCTTGAGTGTTGAAGAAAAAGGAAGGAAATGGGATTTTGTAGAAGATTTGACCTTTGGGGGCATGTCACGACCTGAAACCCACCCTCTGCGGATTACCGGATCGCAATCGCCGCCCCGAGACCCGAAGGCCCCGAGACAAGGCTCGCATCTACAGCGGTACCGAATAGATGTGCTACACATGATTGCGGAAGCGTGAAAAACTTTTTCTTTTCTTTTCTCATTTTTAAATTAGGCACATCCGTCCGATACTACTGTTTCCATACATAGCATACATGGTTACACATTTAGAGTATAACAAAACTTAAAGACTTCATACTCTAATACAGTACATATTCGATTGCCCTGAGGGCTTATTACACATCCTTACATTGTCTACTAATACAAATGTACTACTAGTGTTTATAAGTTCTTCAAAAGAAGCTACTTAACAGATCCTTCCAAAAACAGCTAGACTCATCGTTGTAGTTCTTAAAATCCTGTCTGCTGCATCACCTGAAAGGGGGGTCCGAACAAAGTCCGGGTAAGCTAATCTAAGCTTGTGAGCAATTCCAGTGTTCGTCATGGGGTTTTCAATTAGCAGTGGTTTTTAGTACATAAGAGTTGTAAAACATTCACTGCCAATTACTTATACAATTTAGAATACAAAATACATGCATTCTTAAAACAGATAGCTTGAAACATTTAAAGTATTCAAGCTAAACTCATACTTCGATAAATAGAGTATATAACTCAAAACATATGCATTTCAAATAGCTTGGAAACATTTAAAGTATTCAAGCAGAACTCGTACTTCATCAGATAAAGTATATAAACTTTAAATCACATAGATATGTATTTGAAAATGAGGGTAAAACCTGCTTCCATTTCCAAAATCACTTGTCATCTTTTCTCTTTAATTAGGTGGAATCTGTTTCGAACCAGACTCCCATTTTACCTGCCAATACTGTCGATCTCATTTGCCTGGGGGATTAGATCCTACTACCGGGCATTTACTGTTGAATCCCGAAGGATTTCAACATCACATAGGGTGGTACTTAGTACCGTTTATCTTGTAAAACAATTATCACATAACTTCTTCAATAGATACTTCCATGAATATTTAAAACATGAAATGTATAATTTCTACAATAGGGCTTCAAATACTTATAATAATCAAATTCAAGATATTTAACATAATTTGGCATTTAAAACTTTAGACATGCTGAATTATGTTTTAAGAAAACTATGATAAATACCAATCACTAAGCATGTCATATTAGAGTTATAAAACAGTACTATTAAAAGCTGAATCATGTAAACACTGAATTTGAAACTTCAAATGCTTCACATCTTGAACTTAAAACTTTTCAAATCCATGGAGTTAAATCTCCAATTCAAACACAGGGTTACTCACCTCGATTCTTTAGGGTTAGTGCTAACATGCGCTTTCCCACTTCCCTTGTAGTTCCTAAGAATAATTCATAAACACCTCATCAACTTCACATTCATTGTAATATCATCTCGATATCCCTTAACTTATGCTTAAACCGTATTAGATCCTAAAATGATTTCACAATTTCATAGGTACTTAATTTAACTCGTACTTGTAACCTATGACATAATTTAACGTGTTAGAAATTGAATTTATTTCAATTTATACTCTTCTGGGAGTTCCATTAACTTTAATTTAAAGTTATTTATTTGACATGTTTACGTGTCGTGTCTTTTCGTATTTCGTTTCTCGTACTTGCCTTAGTATTAGTACTTTGGCATTACTCCAGTTCATAGTCATCTAACAGATTCTATTTATCAAATTTTATGTCTTTTTATTTTAGACATTTTTTTGGTCGAATAGACTCTACCATTGAGTCCGGAAGTGTCGAAGAAAGTCGGTTTAGGCTTTCCTATCATTTAATTCGGACTGTTATATGTAAAAGGGCAAAATGGTCATTTATCGTTTTACGTGTCATATTTTTCTGTACTTCGTTTCGTAATTTGGACTCCATTTTTGAGTCCAGGATGTCAAAGAAAGTCAATTTAGACCTTCTCTGATCTCATTTCGGCTTTAGGGGTACCAGGGGTATTTTGGTCTTTTTGCCCCTTTACGTGTCTTTATTTTTCGGGACTCTATTTCGTGTTGTGGACCTCACCATTGGACTCAGAAGGTCCAAGATAGTAAGAATACACTAATAACTTGTTAATTTTGGTCAAAGGGTATTTTGGTCATTTACCCCTTGCGTGTATTTATTTTTTTCAGGGCCCCGTCTCGTAAAACGGACCCTACCATTGATCTCAGAATGTCCAAAATAGTAAAATTACACTATTCATATGTTTAATTTGGACTTCGTTTGCTCTATTTATGCCACAGGGGCAAAATAGTAATTTAACCTTATTTATTAAATAATTAAATTTATTATTTAATTATTTAATTATTTTTCCAGGGCTCTAAATGTATAAATTTTTCCTCAGTTGGGCCTCAGCATAATTTTTCTGAAGCCCAGGGGTCAATCCGTAATAACCAAAAGTATTGGTTTATTTCATTTTAATTAATTTAGAAAAAACCAAAGGGTTCAGTTAAAATATAAGTGAACCGGTCTGGTTCAGTGGTAACCCAACCGGTCTATCCGGTTTATTACATGTGGCTGACGTCACCATGACGTCAGCCCTAGCGTCCAATTTAAATCAACCGACAATCCAAAACGACGCCGTTCTAATTAATCGGTGGCAAGCCCAGAGGCTGCCACCTGTCCGAGTCGACTCAGCCCCATTTTTAAAACGAGTTGACTCGTCTTCATCTTCCCCACGAGACCCCCTCTGAAAACCCTAATTCCTGTTTTCCTTTTCTTCTATTTCGTGACGTTTTACTCAACCATTCTCTACTGTTTTGGTCCCAATTTATTCCTAAGACACAACCGACCATCTTGGCATTCATTTGAGGCTTCGAATAAGGTTTCAATCGTTGGGTTTAAGTCATGATAACCCGAACTGTAAGTCGGTCATACATGCTTATTTCTGGGCCAAAACCCTTGGGGTTTGTTTCTTTATGATCTATTTTCCATGTAGTTTAAATTTCCATTTTCATATACTCGTTTAGATGGGGTTTCGAAAGGTTGGTCTCTACACTCGTATCCTGCAACTGGTCATTTGAGGTCCATTTCTTATGATTTTTGGTCGCGGCTAAGTATTTTTAACATGCTCATAATGTCTACTTTAAGCCTTGATAAGCCAAATCAAGCTTAAAGGAAGTTGATTCAGACCTGCCATGGGCAAGGTCTTTAATGGCTGTCTCAACTGGGTTCTGTGTTTTTAGGTATTTTGAAGCTCGAAATCCTATTCTTAAACTGATCTAAACATGTTTTTCATGTCATATGTACAATATAAAAGCTTAAAAACATATTATACATGGAGAAATTTTAGAGAGAGAAAAATGGAAAATTAGCTTTCTCACCTTTTTTCTCTCGGTTTCCTCCTCTTTCTTGCTCTAAAACCCTTCTTCTATCTCCTCAATTCTTCTTCTTTTGGTTTCTTTTGCAAGAGAATAACATGCTTTGCATGTTTTGGTTTGTCTTATAAAAGAAGAAACCGACCTCTCTCTCTCCTCACTTTCTCTCTCTACTGTTCTCTCTCTCTTCTTTCTGATTGTAGCCCTACACTAGCCCTCACTTCTCATCAATTTTTGCTTTTTCTCTTTTCTACTTTACATTAATTTCTTATAAGATATTTTGTATACATATATACATATAATACAATACACACACTCACACATGAGAACACACACACTATGTTGCCGACACACACTCACACACTCATACCTTTTCACTTTTTACTTTTTAACATTTTCATATTTCACTCCTTTAATATATATGTATATATATATACACATATATTTAATTAATACACATATATATATATCCTTTTTTCCATAATTAATTAATTAATTTAATAATTAATTAATTATATATCTATATATAATTTCTTTCCCTCGTAATACGTGTCATGTGACCCGGTATCCCGGATCGGGATATTACAGGGCATGTTTTGAATGTATGGGCATAAGCCCACTTTGTTGTATTTTATATTTAAACTTATGTAAATTGTAAACCTTAGGCCTTGGACCATTTAAAAAAATGTATGAGTTGGAACTCAATGAATGTATGATGTTTGATTTAAATGTATACTAGAGGTTACTTGATATTCGGGAGTTAAATATGCATTAAATGGAAGTGCTAGAAAATAGTGGATGCATGTTTAAGAGTTGATGGATTTTGATGCAATTATACCCATATATGTTGTGATTATTAGGTGATGAAAATACTTGGGAAAAACAAAGGAGACTATGTCGAATTTTTGGTAGAATCAAAGTGGGAAATAGGTGTGTAAATGACTTTTTAAAAGGAGTGGAAAAAAATGCGTAAAATGGGGGCTTAGAAGCTAGGGAATTTGGGCTATGATGAGTGCGCAAAAGTGCACTCTAAATACCCTATTATCGGAGTAAATTGCTAGAAAGTGAATAGGAATATTGAGATATATTTGATATTATTTATTTAATTTCTATTTACATTGAGATATATTTTAGCGGTATTTTATAAGATTTTAAGTCTCAAATAGTGCATTATTTGTTGGCGAGTGCTAGTTTGCAATTGCGCTTTACATTTAATAGTTTTGGAATAATTTTTGACTTTTTGGCAGATTCGACCATTGAGTTTCAATCGAGATTTGGATGACGTTAAAGTTTCAGAATGAGAAAGTGATCTTCATGAAATATTTAGAGGGCGTCTTGATCTTTTCAAAAAGGCCTGGTTTACAAAAATCGGAGTTTGTTTGGGCCTCCAAACATTATTTCAAAGACAGGCCTGGAAAGCTGCTATGAACCTGTCCGTCCAGTCAACTTTAAAGGATCATAACTTGAGCTTCCGAAGTCCAAATCAGGTGGTTTTTAAGCCTAAAATTATCTATTCATCCAGGGCTACAACTTTTGTGAAGATCCCGAGTCGATATTCAGTCGTTATCTGGTAGAAAATGGGACGTAAAAGTGATGGATGTGAACATGTGCGGCTGGAAAAGAAAGAGGACCCAAGCGCTGGCTTCGTGCGGCTAAAGGGACTTGGTGCAATCTCGGCCTGGTGAACGTGGAGTGGGCCCAGGTTTGGAAATAAGTTGCATTGTGTGGCTTGGGTTGGTGCGGTTGAATCAAGCGGCTGCAAAGAAGCTGATCTTGGGCTTGAGTTATCAGGGGGCTGACGTACGGCTTAAGGAGAGGCGTAGGGAAATTAACAAAGGGATCTGTGTGGTGCTGAGCCAGAATGAGGAAAGCAAGTGGGCTTCCATACGCGGCTTGAGCTGAAGAATTGGATGTGGGGCCCGGCGTTGAATAAAACTAGCAAAGAAAGAAGAAGCAAGCCAAGCTTGCATGGGCCGTGTGTGAGGCCTGGCGCTGCGCTGATCCGGCCTGTTATGCGGCTGATGTGAGACGTGGTTAGGGCTGATATAAAAGGAAAAAATATACAATTCGGCGGCTGTGGTGCACAGGGAGAAAAAAAGAGAGAACAGCGCTGCGGCGGTGGAGGGGAAAAAAATATAGAGAACGAGGAAGCCGTGCGGCGGCTGGAGAAAAAAGAAGAGAAATACAAAGCAGTGTGCGGCGCAGGAGTTGAGCAGAGAAGAAGAAGCCGCAGCTACTCCATGGCTCGATTTTTCTCCGTAAAATTTACGTTATCCATCCTGTACATGGGTAACTAAATTTTCAAGTGGGGTTAGGGATTACTTTGCACCATAGATGGTTATTTTAATTTATTTTGATTCCTGTACATGGTTTTAATTTGTTAAATTCTTCGTTGATCATTCATAAATTATTGTTAGATTTTATTATCCGAATAATTAAAGGTTTTAGTCCGTTTATAGATTCAGTCATGCTTTTTCTATTGAGTGGATTAATGTTTTGATTATTTTTGGAACAATTAAATATTTATATTGATTCAATTCTTTGTTGCAATATTGCTCGTTCGGTATATTGTCGTCGTTGGATTTTTTCGATGTGAATATTAATTTGAGAGATTTAAAAGTGTTGAATGATTTTTCAAAGGGTTATTTTCAGTCTAATTTTAATGCATAATTTTAAATCTTCCAATTGAGATTTTTAGAACTTAATTTCTCAATTGAGTTATCTGTGAATTAAAAATAATTGAAATACCATATATGTGCAAGGGATTCTCGACACTCCATTGTTCGTTAATTTTGAATATTTTCTTCCATTAGTCAATTTGTTTAATTCTTAATTTTCATTCACAGATCATTTTTATATATTTTTATTTTCTCGTTAACTGTTTAATACTTTCTGTAGTTTCAGAAATTCTATTTATTATTCTTTTAATTTAGTCTCCCTGTGGAATCGACACCCTAAAGCTACACTACAACTACCGCGTTATTCTTTGGGCGTAATCAAATTTTGGCGCCGTTGCCGGGGAGACGGTAGAAGGATTAGTAGATAGTTTTTCTTTTCAGCAGTTTGTAAAGGCGGTAACTTCGTTCCCTTCTTTTTACTTGTTGCATTATTATTATTATTATTATTTATTATTTATTTCTTCATTTTTTTATTTTTATTTTTATTTTTATTTTTATTATTTCATTTTGTTTTATTTGTTTATTTTATTATTGTCATCTTGCATGCATAATAGGTATAGGGACGCATTAGGCCGATTTGCTTATAGGCCTGTGTTAGAGTCAGATTTAGAGTCTAATTTTTCTTGTTTTTCTAATTCTTTATTTGAAAATACTTCCAATTCTGAAAATATGAATGAATATGAGGATCAACCCACTAGGACCCTTCAGGATTACCTTCACCCTACACGCACAGTTACACCATCATGCATCATGTTTCCACCCAATGCTCATTCAATTGATGTCAAAATGGGGGTGATACAGTTACTCCCTACATTTCATGGGTTGGAAAATGAGAATCCATATGTGCATATTAGGGAATTTGAAAAGGTAGTTGCGACTTTTCATAGTCAAAATGCAACACAAGACATTGTGAGACTTAAGTTCTATCCTTTCTCTTTGAAGGATCGAGCTAAGAGTTGGCTATACTCACTGAGACCACGGTCAATTGGATCGTGGAATGAGATGACCCAGATTTTCTTCACTAAATACTTTCCCCAACACAAGACCAATGCTTTAAAAAGACAGATTTCTACCTTTGCACAAAAGGATAGTGAGACTTTATATCAGTCTTGGGAGAGATTTAAGGAGTTATTGAGTATATGCCCGCACCATAGGTATGAGAGTTGGCGTGTAGTGAGTTATTTCTATGAGGGACTTACACCTAGAGAGCGCCAATTTGTAGAGATGATGTGTAATGGTGAGTTCTTACAGAAAAATCCTGATGAAGCCATAGAGTACCTTAATGAGCTTGCTGAAAAAGCTCACACATGGACAGGACCTAGTGCTACTGAGAGCACAAATAGGTCACGACCTATAGGGAACCAACATAGTGGGAGAATTTACCATCTTAGGGAGAAGGATAACTTGAAAGTTAAGGTTGAGACACTCACTAGGGAGTTAGAGATGCTAAAAGCTAGAGACGTACAACCAACACACTTGGCTAATCATGTAGAGCCTTTTAGACCATGTTCAGTGTGTGGCGGGGTAGATCACCTTGCCCAAGAGTGTCCCACATCAGCTGAGATGAGAGGGATGTATGAGGACCAATGTAATATCCTAGGTATGTACAAGAAGCCTTTTACACCCTACTCTGAGACTTACAATCCAGGGTGGCGAAATCACCCCTAATTTTAGCTGGAAATCTGAGAACCAGCCACATGCACCACCACCTGCACAGCCTCTTAGATCATACCCTGCACCATATCATGCACCAGATCATGCATCTTCATCTTCTAGGAATTCTTTAGAAGACACTTTGCAGGCATTTATTGAAGCACAGGGTAAAACTAACCAAAAATTTGAATCTTTGATCATGCAGGTTGTTGAAGAAAATAAGGAGATAAAGAGCCAAGTGTCCAAATTGATGAGCTCTTTGAGTGTGAATGAGCGAGGCAGATTCCCTTCCCAAGCTCAGTCCACACCCTAAGGTCAACATATGGCGCAGAAAAATTTGAAGGATGTGAACGCCATTGTGACTCGAAGTGGTAAGTCCTTACACATCCCAACAATGGACAAATCAGAGGATGTGGAAAAGGAACAAGATAGTAGCAATGCTGAGCTGCCCAAGGAACCAGAGGTGACGAAGAGCTATGTTAAGGTACCATTCCCTCAGGCTTTAAAATCAACCAAGCACACTTTGGATCCTAACAATGAAATTTTAGAGAATCTCAAGCAGGTAAAAATCAATCTTCCTCTTTTGCATGTGATTAAACAAATTCCTACTTATGCAAAAGTTCTTAAAGACTTATGTACAGTTAAGAGGAAGCACCATGTGAAGAAGACAGCATTCCTGACAGAGCAAGTTAGTGCTCTAATTGAGCAGAGGATCCCCCCCAAGTACAAGGATCCTGGTTGTCCAACCATTGCATGCAGTATTGGAAATCATGAGTTTGGACAAGCTTTACTTGATTTAGGAGCAAGTGTGAATTTAATGCCTTATTCTATTTACTTGCAGTTGGGGTTAGGAGAGATCAAACCAACTTCTATGGTATTGCAATTGGCTGACCGTTCAGTCAGAGCACCAAGGGGTGTGGTAGAGGATGTTCTAATTCAAGTTGATAAATTTTATTATCCTGTTGATTTCATAATCCTTGACACTAGCTCTGTTGTTGATTCTACTTCAAAGATTCCTTTGATTTTAGGTAGGCCGTTCCTTGCCACTGCTAATGCTCTTATCAATTGCAGGAATGGGCTCATGAAGCTGTCTTTTGGGAACATGACCCTTGAGGTGAATATATTTCATGTTGCAAAACAGCCAGAAGAGGAGGATGGAAAGCTGTCAGACGTGCATGGTTGACTCACTTATAGATAAGGGAATTCCTGCAACTCATGATTCTGACCCCCCCTGAGCATTTTCCTGTTAATACTGAGTTTGACTATATTTCTGCTCCATCTGATGTGGTTGATGTTTGTGCTATTTTTGACAGAACTCAGGATTATGGAGCACGGGGATGGAAACCAAAGTTTGAGAAGTTGCCTAACACAAGTAAAGAACAGATTCCGTCAAGTGTGGAAGAGCCAAAAGTTGAATTGAAACCTTTGCCTAAGGGTTCAAAATATGCCTTCCTTGATCCAGGTAATACGTTTCCTATTATTATGTCATCTGAATTGTCTAAGTCTCAAGGTGAGAAATTACCTCAGACCCTAAGTAAGCCTAGGTCAACCCTAGGTTGGAGCATTGCTGATCGAGCTAGAATGAAAGCGTTGCATGATAACAATATTTTGAGAAAAACGTTTAAGTCTAATGATCGAGTATTTTTATATGATTCTAGACTCCATAAGCACCTAGGAAAACTCAGGTCTAGGTGGACAGGCCCCTTTATAGTAAAGAACATTTTTGAAAATGGGGTAGTAGAAATAGAGGATCCCAAGGATAGTCGAATTTTTAAAGCCAATGGCCAACACCTTAAAGTTTTAATTGATAGGCAAGTTCCGAAAGTGGAAGACATTCCACTTATGGACTTGGACTATCCACCTTGATCACGCCATGCAGGTATGTTTTATTTTTTTTAATTTTTATTTTTTTTTAGTGTTTTTTTTATTTTTTTATTTTATTTGTTTTATTTTCTTTTTTTTTTCTTTTATTTGCGTTCTTTTTCTTTTTGTTTGCTGCTGTTTTTCTTTGTTTTTATTTGCAGGTTAGTTTCATTTTGTCAAGTTTAGGATGCCATCTTTGGTGCTTAGCGAGCTTCCCACGACACATCAGGTGTATTCTCTCTTTTTTAGAACCCTTCATTCAATTTTGATTGTTAAACATTTAGGACAATGTTTCATTTAAGTTGGGGGGTGGGTGATTGCAAATTCATATTTTCATGTGTCAAAATTTTTAAAAATTTGCATCACACGTGCATCTTTTCACATCAGCACTCATTTTCATTCATAGCTATTTTTGTGAATTCACCGAATCCACTATAATCATTCTACTGAGGCATTCACAGAATTTTTAGTGCACTTATCCAAACTTTGTGGTAAGATGGTGGTTGACACATGTAGCTAGAGAACTCTTTTGCTTAAGTATTCATGTGTGTTTTGGAGAGAATTGAGAGCCCTCAAATTCAAATTGTGATAAGCATTCATTGATCTGTTGAATTGGGCACTTCTTTTGAGAATATCATTACATGGTTGGTGGTATGACGGCGGATATACTTGGGATATGACGAAGGTCAATTTAGGATTAACGTTTGAGCCTTTCAAGCTAACCTTTCTCATCATGGACCCTTAGTAGCCAACTTTGAGCCAACAAACACATTTCGTTTTTTTTTCATGTGCCCACATCATCCATACCTCTCCATATTGGAGCATAGCCTATACATTATTTATCCTACCCTTGTTGCTTCCAAGTGTGTACTAGGTGTGAAATTTGCATTACTTGTCTTTTGTGTTGCATTGAAGAAAAAAAAAAAAAGGAGCAAAGCAGAAAAAGAAAAAAAGGGAAGAAAGTGCAAAAGTGTTCTGTTGGGTGAGCATTAAAGTCAATGAGCATCAAAGTTTATTCTTTCGAAAAAAAAAAAAAGAGAAGGAAAAAAAAAGTTGAAAAAATTGGAAAAAGTTGAAAAAAAAAAAAAAGAAGAAAGAGATGAAAGAAGAAGAAGGAGACGTTTTGTAATGCAGTGATTTGAAAAGTTGAAGAGTACATCAAGTGAAAAGTTTGGTTTGCTATGATTTTTTTAAAAATTCTCTTAGTATGTACTTGGAAGTTTTTGAATCCATTTTATCCTTTTCTTCACATAGCCCCTAACTCGAGCCACGTTACAACCCTTTGATGTTGATCATTCTGATCCTGAGTAAGCCTGTGAAAAGAGTGGTGGAAGTCTCATTTGTTAGTGCGCCTATCATAAGATCAATGTGTGCTTGTTGCTTGTTCATAGTTGCCTAATTCTTTATTGAGCGTATACACCTCTTGTCAACTCCATAGAGAGAACCCCTACATGAAACACTTTTATACCCGTGAGATACGGAGTTGAACATTTTGCTTGAGATATTCTTGATGTTGCATGTGTCATGGTTTGTGGTTAGATGGATATGGTTTGGAGCACACACACACTTTCTGTGAATTTCTATAAGTGGATTGATTGTTATAGGATTCTTTGAATTCCTAAAATTACTTTGATTTGTGAACCTGAAAAAAAAAAAAAAAAAGTGTGCTTTAGATGCCTGCTGTGTGTGTTTTTCCTTGATCTCTTTTGCCAAATGCATGGAAATTGCTAGGGACTAGCAATGAGTAAGTTGGGGGGTGTGATGAGTGCGCAAAAGTGCACTCTAAATACCCTATTATCGGAGTAAATTGCTAGAAAGTGAATAGGAATATTGAGATATATTTGATATTATTTATTTAATTTCTATTTACATTGAGATATATTTTAGCGGTATTTTATAAGATTTTAAGTCTCAAATAGTGCATTATTTGTTGGCGAGTGCTAGTTTGCAATTGCGCTTTACATTTAATAGTTTTGGAATAATTTTTGGCTTTTTAGCAGATTCGACCATTGAGTTTCAATCGAGATTTGGATGACGTTAAAGTTTCAGAATGAGAAAGTGATCTTCATGAAATATTTAGAGGGCGTCTTGAGATTTTCAAAAAGGTCTGGTTTGCAAAAATCGGAGTTCGTTTGGGCCTCCAAACATTATTTCAAAGACAGGCCTGGAAAGCTGCTATGAACCTGTCCGTCCAGTCAACTTTAAAGGATCATAACTTGAGCTTCCGAAGTCCAAATCAGGTGGTTTTTAAGCCTAAAATTATCTATTCATCCAGGGCTACAACTTTCGTGAAGAGCCTGAGTCGAGATTCAGTCGTTATCTGGTAGAAAATGGGACGTAAAAGTGATGGATGTGAACATGTGCGGCTGGAAAAGAAAGAGGACCCAAGCGCTGGCTTCGTGCGGCTAAAGGGACTTGGTGCAGTCTCGGCCTGGTGAACGTGGTGTGGGCCCAGGTTTGGAAATAAGTTGCATTGTGTGGCTTGGGTTGGTGCGGTTGAATCAAGCGGCTGCAAAGAAGCTGATCTTGGGCTTGAGTTATCAGGGGGCTGACGTAGGGCTTAAGGAGAGGCGTAGGGAAATTAACAAAGGGATCTGTGTGGTGCTGAGCCAGAATGAGGAAAGCAAGTGGGCTTCCATACGCGGCTTGAGCTGAAGAATTGGATGTGGGGCCCGGCGTTGAATAAAACTAGCAAAGAAAGAAGAAGCAAGCCAAGCTTGCGTGGGCCGTGTGTGAGGCCTGGCGCTGCGCTGATCCGGCCTGTTATGCGGCTGATGTGAGACGTGGTTAGGGCTGATATAAAAGGAAAAAATATACAATTCGGCGGCTGCGGTGCACAGGGAGAAAAAAAGAGAGAACAGAGCTGCGGCGGTGGAGGGGAAAAAAATATAGAGAACGAGGAAGCCGTGCGGCGGCTGGAGAAAAAAGAAGAGAAATACAAAGCAGTGTGCGGCGCAGGAGTTGAGCAGAGAAGAAGAAGCCGCAGCTACTCCATGGCTCGACTTTTCTCCGTCAAATTTACGTTATCCATCTTGTACATGGGTAACTAAATTTTCAAGTGGGGTTAGGGATTACTTTGCACCATAGATGGTTATTTTAATTTATTTTGATTCCTGTACATGGTTTTAATTTGTTAAATTCTTCGTTGATCATTCATAAATTATTGTTAGATTTTATTATCCGAATAATTAAAGGTTTTAGTCCGTTTATAGATTCAGTCATACTTTTTCTATTGAGTGGATTAATGTTTTGATTATTTTTGGAACAATTAAATATTTATATTGATTCAATTCTTTGCTGCAATATTGCTCGTTCGGTATATTGTCGTCGTTGGATTTTTTCAATGTGAATATTAATTTGAGAGATTTAAAAGTGTTGAATGATTTTTCAAAGGGTTATTTTCAGTCTAATTTTAATGCATAATTTTAAATCTTCCGATTGAGATTTTTAGAATTTAATTTCTCAATTGAGTTATCTGTGAATTAAAAATAATTGAAATAACATATATGTGCAAGGGATTCCCGACACTCCACTGTTCGTTAATTTTGAATATTTTCTTCCATTAGTCAATTTGTTTAATTCTTAATTTTCATTCACAGATCATTTTTATATATTTTTATTTTCTCGTTAACCGTTTAATACTTTCTGTAGTTTCAGAAATTCTATTTATAATTCTTTTAATTTAGTCTCCCTGTGGAATCGACACCCCAAAGCTACACTACAATTACCGCGTTATTCTTTGGGCGTAATCAGGCTAAAAGTAGGAAGAAAAGAGGGTTTAAAAGACTTGGAAAAAATTCAAAAATGGGAAAAGTAGGTTGCAGCCATGAACAGTAAATTTTCAGAAATCAGAAAATCAGCTCTCTGTTGGAATAGTAAAACAACCAGAAAACAGCCCAGTAGCCGCAGCCTGTCGCGCGCCCCACGCCCTGCCGCGCGCCTGTGCCCATGCGCCCTGCGCGCGCCTGTGCCCGTACGCCCTGCGCGCGCGTGGCCTGTCCCTCTTCGCCCCTGCTGCTGCCCATGTGCGTGCCCACTGCTGCCTTGCATGCTGCCACCTGCTGTCCAACACATGGGCAGCCATTGTTTTGGCCATGTTGTAACCTATCTTTCAAGGGCATTTTGAGGCCATTAAACCATAATTTTGACCCAAACTTTTGAGTTCATTTTAGACATTTTAGGCCATTATGCCAAGCCAAGTTGGGGCAATTTATGGGACAATTTTTAGGCATAAATCAAGGCCATGTTTGGCCATTTATTTGGACCACTTCTTGGACTATACCTTAGGGTATTTTGAGCCCTTTTTGGGCCACCATTACAGGGCACTTTGAGAAAGGTTTTGAGAACATTTTGAGAACCGTTTTTAAATATGATTTAAAGTATTTGGGCATTAATTGAGAGGAATACTTGAGCTATGTTGAGGAACGATTTGAGTTATATTGAATGCCGAATCTTTACTTAAATTGTTGGGAGAAACTTGAAGAATGATGATGGAGATTTAATTTAAATTTAATTCATTGTCATTTATTTATTCCTTTTCTTTCATTCAGTCGCTCCCCGGGTTCGTGGAAATCCGGGGCGTGACATGAGATAGAGCAGCTCATAAAGAAGGGGCGTCTTCGGGAGTTCGTCAAGCAAGATGGAAGGCAGAACCCCCAAGAAGACAAGCCTCAACAACGGCTAGACCAGAGGCCAGAGCAAAGGCAGGAGCAGAGGGAAGGACGAAACGAGCCTTAGAGGCAGAACAACCATGTCATCTACATCCTCCATGCTGACTCCTCTATCACAGGAATGTCCAACAGGGCAAGAAAGAGATATGCTCGGGAGGCCAGAGCTGCCCCGAACGTATTACAGATCTCCAACGTGGAAAAGAGGCTCAAGCTAGCACCGGAGATCCAATTCACTGAGCAAGATCTAGCAGGGGTACACTGCCCTCACAATAATGCCCTCATCATCACTCTCAAAATTGCCAACTTCGAGATCAGGAGAGTCCTGGTCGATACTGGCAGCTCCGTCAACATACTGTTCCATGAGCCACTTAAACAGATGGGAATGGACCACGACAACGTTAAGCCCACCACTGCCGTGATGGCAGCTTTTGATGGCAATCTCAGCACCCCATTGGGGAGAATCGACTTTCCTACTACTATAGGAGAGGGTGAAGGGTAGAAGACCACCATCTCGGAGTACATGGTGTTGAATATAAAATCTCCCTACAACGTCATAATTGGGAGACCTTGGTTGCACCAGATAGGGGCGGTCACCTCGACCCTCCATCAGTGTCTGAAGTACTTCCACAACCAGAACGTTCACTCTGTCAGATGGTGTCAGCCAACCTCCCGGGAGTGCCATGCTATTGCCCTTAAGGTGAAGGCCCCCAAATAGCAATTATAGTACACTCGGGACTGTGCAGATCCAGTTCTCACCCACACTCTCGAGGTGGAAGTTTGCCCATCCAGCATTGAAGAACCCCTGAGCCCAAGGGGATGAAACAGCCGAGCCAAACCTGTTGGCGAGCCCATCAAAGTGTTGGTCAGTTCAGAAGCAAAGGGGCATTATTTGTGTATCGGCCCAGATCTGATGCACACCGAGCAGGAGAACATAGTCAGGTTTCTGAAAGACAACCTCTTTATATTTACTTAGAAGACCAGAGACATGGAGGGTATAGACCCTAGCCTCATAACTCACAAGCTGATGGTAGATCCAGATCATCCACCAGTCAGACAAAAGAGAAGACCGATTGCTCCTGAACGGCATTGGATTATAAATGAAGAAGTCCAGAGGCTGCTTCAAGCCAGGATGATTCGAGAAGTGTTCTATCCCGAGTGGCTAGCCAACACCGTACTGGTCAAGAAAAAAAATGGCAAGTGGAGAGTCTGCGTTGACTATACAGACCTCAATAAGGCGTGCCTCAAAAACAACTTTCCACTACCAAGGATAGACCAACTGGTTGACGCCATTGCGGGGCATGAGCTCATGAGCTTCATGGATGCCTACTCTGGGTACAACCAGATCCAGATGTACCCTCCAGACCAAGAGAAGACAGCTTTCATAACCGAACGAGGGCTCTACTACTATAGAGTAATGCCTTTCGGTTTAAATATTGCTGGAGCCACTTATCAGTGGTTGGTGAACAAGATGTTCAGCCCACTGCTCGGCAGTACCATGGAGGTATACATTGATGACATGCTGGTGAAGAGTCTGCAGAAAGGTAGTCACCTCCAGCACTTAGCCCAGACTTTCGATATCCTCAGACAGCACAAGATGAAGCTCAACCCCTCGAAATGTACCTTTGGGGTTACGAAGGGAAAATTCCTAGGATACATTATCTCTCAGAGGGGTATCGAAGCAGACCCTACTCAGATCCAAGCTCTGATCAGACTGAAGTCACCAAGAGCCAGAAAGGAGATTCAGGCACTGAATGGCAGAATCGCGGCACTAAGCAGATTCATCTCAAAATCCACTGATCGCTTGCCTACCTTTCTTCAGAGCTCTGAAGGGCAATAAGGCTTTGCAGTGGACGGAAGAATGCGAGAAAGCTTTTCAAGAGCTAAAGGAGTATCTAGCCTCCCCAGAACTTCTGTCAAAACTAGTACAGGGTGAAAAACTACTCTTGTACCTTGCAGTTTCTAAAAACGCGGTCAGCTACACATTAGTCAAACAAGACAGAGGAGTATAGAGGCCTATATTCTACGTCAGTAGGGCACTACTTAACACGAAAAAAAGATATACAGAAGTAGAAAAGCTGGTCTATGCCCTGGTCATATCAGCTCGAAAGCTCCGACCTTATTTCCAAGCCCATCCAATCGAGATCCCAACTGCCTATCCTTTGAAGTCAATACTGAGGAAACCTGAGGTATCGGGAAGATTAGTGAAGTGGTCTATGGAGCTAGGGGAATTTGATATATCATATGTACCCCGAAACTCCATCAAAGGGCAGGCCTTGGCTGATTTTGTTGTCGAGTTCACCTCGGCATTCCAAGACAAGGCACAACTCATCGAAACATCGGGAACCTGGCTGCTCTACATCGATGGATTGTCAACCGATCAAGGTTCGGGAGTAGGCCTGGTACTACAGTCCCCTGATGGGCTCACGTCAGAAAAAGCAGTCAGCCTAGGATTCAAAGCTTCCAACAATGAAGCAGAATATGAAGCTCCAATCTTAGGCATGAAGCTTGCCACGGAATGTGAGGCTTAGAACCTCAAAGTCTTCTCAGACTCCCAACTTGTGGTAAGCCAAGTCTTGGGAAAATTTTCCAATAAAGATGATAGGATGCTCCGGTACTCCGAACTGGTGAACCACTTGAAGCATTCCTTCCAGACATTCATTATCCAGAAAATTAAAAGAAGCCAGAATTGCAGAGCAGATGCTTTGGCTAACATGGCGTCCCGCCTAAAATCTGAAGCAAACTCCACAGTAAAAATCTCCTATCAACCAGGACCTAACATAGAGGAACCCCAGGTTGTTCAAATTGTTGAACAACCCCAGAACTGGATGACTCCGATCCTCTAGTACCTACAATCCGGGCTCCTCCCAGAAGACAAAAACAAAGCCAAGAGAATCCGAATCAGAGCGGCTCGGTACCTGATCCTGAACAGCAAGCTTTACAGAAGGTCGTATTCTCAACCTCTGTTATATGCTTAACTCCAGAAGAATCACAATATGTTTTGGCTGAAATACACGAGGGAATATGCGGGAATCACAATGGGGGCAGAACTATAGCTCACCGAGCTCTGTCCCAAGGCTATTACTGTCCTAGCATGCTAAAGCAGGCTAAGGAGTATGTTCAGAAGTGCGACAAATGCCAAAGGTTTGCCCTATATCAACATCAGCCTCATCACGAGCTCATCCCGATTCCAAGTCCTTGGCCCTTTGCTCAATGGGGAATAGACATCGTGGGTCCATTACCAAGGGCTCCTCCAAACAGGAAGTATCTCTTGGTAGCCATTGACTACTTCTCTAAATGGGTCGAAGCTGAACCTATAACACATATCACAGAAAAGGAAGTCGAGAGCTTCACCTGGAAGAACATTGTGTGCAGGTTCGGCATACCACGTGTGATTATCTCCGACAACGGGACACAGTTCACTGGTAAAGGCTTCAAGAAATTTTGTGAAAATCTCAATATTAGGCAACACTTTGCCTCTCCAGGTCATCCACAAGCAAATGGGCAAGCAAAGGTCACCAACCGAATGATCCTTGATGGGTTAAAGAAAAGGTTGGAACAGGCCAAAGGAAAGTGGGCAGAAGAACTCCCTGGAGTTCTTTGGGCCTACAAAACAACCAGAAGAACTCCCACCTCTGAAACTCCCTTCTCACTGGCTTATGGTACAGAAGCAGTAATTCCGATTGAGATCGGTATGCCAACCCTGAGGACTGAAGCCTTTGAGCAAGAATCCAACGATCAGTAGCTTATGGAAAACTTGGATTTGCTTGAAGAAAGAAGGGATCAAGCCAGTATCAGGATGGGAGCCTATCAGTAGAGAATGGTCGACAAATCCAAGGTAGGACTCAAGACGGTCAGCTTTCAAGTCGAAGACATAGTCTTAAGAAGAGTCTTTCAAAACACCAAGGATCCCACTATGGGAAAACTGTCACCAAACTGGGAAGGCCCCTACAAAGTAACGAAGGTTGTAAGGCCTGCCATCTACTGGCTAGAAGACATGGCTAGGAAGCCTATTCCTAGGCCATAGAACGTAGAACATTTACGGAAGTATTATCAATAGAGATGTTTCTTTCTTTTACTTCCATGGTATGTTCATCTATAAATGCACAGGCCTCTAGAGCCTGGTCCATAATGTAAAAGTCTTAGTACTTGGTCCATCTATAATGCACAAGTCTTCGTACTTGGTCCATCTATAAATGCACAGGCCACCAGAGCCTGGTCCATAATGTGCAAGTCTTAGTACTTGGTCCATCTATAATGCACAAGTCTTCGTACTTGGTCCATCTATAATGCACAAGTCTTCGTACTTGGTCCATCTATAAATGCACAGGCCTCCAGAGCCTGGTCCATAATACACCAGTCTTCGTACTTGGTCCATCTATAATGCACAAGTCTTCGTACTTGGTCCATCTATAAATGCATAGGCCTCTAGAGCCTGGTCCATAATGTACAAGTCTTAGTACTTGGTCCATCTATAATGCACAAGTCTTCGTACTTGGTCCATCTATAAATGCACAGGCCTCTAGAGCCTGGTCCATAATGCACAAGTCTTTGTACTTGGTCCATCTATAAATGCACGGGCCTCCAGAGCCTAGTCCATAATGCACAAGTCTTCGTACTTGGTCCATCTATAAATGCACAGGCCTCTAGAGCCTAGTCCATAATGTACAAGTCTTAGTACTTGGTCCATCTATAAATGCACAGGCCTCTAGAGCCTTGGTCCATAATGTACAAGTCTTCGTACTTGGTCCATCTATAATGCACAAGTCTCAGGACTTGGTCCATTTCTAATGCACATGTCTTTTCAGCCTGGACCATCTTTAACACACAGATTCTATGGTCCTAGTCCATCCAAAGACAGAAGTTCCAAACATCTACAAACTAAAGTTTCCTAGATCAGAACTCCTCAGATCTGACACTTAGATTATTTGGCTTATCTATCAGCAAACAACAAGTACTATAGTACCGAGCAGGTACAAAGTACCTTGATTTAGAACTTCTACAAAGTTTCTTTGATCTATTCTTAGAACAGTCATGTATCAGAAGTGCACAAGAAGGTGTTTTAAACTCCAGAAGAGCACATTCAAATACAAAGAACATCAAATCTGAGAAGAAGGAACTCAATTTTATTGATGATTCAGAAGATTTACATCAGTACACGAAGACTAGATACAGAACAAGTACACAAAAAGCTACAACAAAGGCAAACATTATACGACATCATGGCTTTCTTCTTCGAATGAGAAAGGGTTTCAGGATCCAAACTTCCATTACCGCTGCCGCCGGCTCCATTTGAAAGGAAGGAATCCTGACCCCAATCTACATCAAGGAACACCCAGGCCATTTCATCATCACTGTCATTGATCTCAAGACCAATGGATGATGAGGGCTCTGGGTCTCAGGGAACCTCCATTCATCTCCCTCATAGCAGTTGTCACATCCCGGCCGATTTGAGCAAGAGTCTCTGCCAAGACACAGACGGAAGGAGGCATCCCACCTTCGTCTTCATCACCAATGCTCCAAGCCTCGGTTGAATCAAGGAGGGTCCACCTCCTATCGGAGAAATCTCGACTGGATGCTAAGATGGACAAGAAGATCTTACCCTTCTCTAATCCTTCCTTGGAGACTGAATCGAAGGGAAGGTTAACTCTCGGCCACAGTTTAATCATTCCCAACTCAAACTAAAAATCGTCAATCATCTCTGGGCAAACAGTAAGCCTCTAAAAGGCATTCAAATTCTCTCCGATAGGGGAGCAATATGGGAATACAAGTAAAAGAGATAGGGGGCAACCTTATGCTCCTCCTTTATATATATAGACCCTCGAAGCCCAAGGGTCGCCCAGACGAACCGTCGCAATGGTTAAATAAAGGGTTGTTCTCGAAAACCCAAAAGACAGCTGTATAAATGGATGACATATAGAATCGTCTTTTCGGATACTTAGGCGACAAGATACAAGGCTTCCCCAAGCATACCGAACTGATCAAAGCAAACAAAGTCCAATCCACCTTTATACAAAGGCCTTCGGTCTAACATACAAACCTCATAGTCTTTGCTATTCCGTTGATCCTTGACAGACCATGTGAAGCTTTCAGTTTGGATGTATCCTAGTCCAGGTCTGAATGATTTATGAGGCAGAAGTCTCCATCATCAGAACAACAGACACAAGACACCGTTCTTACTACAGGACTTGGGTTCAGAACAAGCTGCCTCAGAATTCTTCAGAAATTTACTCTTAATATATATGTGGCACAAGATCATCATCAGATCCTTATATGTCAGATAGAAGTTGCTTTCCTACCTCATCCAAAGAGGAAGAAGCAATCAGAACTATGCTACAATCATTATCTTATCGCAACTACAGTTCGGAAGATAACTGCCAATTCTTGGAAGCTGATCTGGAGGGATCCAGAACATCCTTACTTGCATCAACTTCTCACATCAACAACAAATTCAAAGGAATGCAACATGGGTTAATCAAGCACAAGAGAAGACATTTGATAAAGGAAAACTGTTTCATTAAAGAAGTCTGTTACACTAAAGTTCAAAAAAAAAAAAAACAAAAAACCTAAGCTAAGCATATTTCAAGCCTGGTCGGCAAGCTCAACGACTGGGAGGGGATCGACAGGAGCAGAATCAATTGTCTCATTTGGGACGACAACTTCAGTAGGAGCGGCAGGAAGAACCTCGACCACCTCGCTCGGAACTGTAACCTCAAGAGGGGTAACCCCTGGAGGCACAATCGAAGATATGTCAAAGTCGGGAAATTTGGCAAGGAACCTATCCCGGAAGTTGTTGAAGCCAAACAAAATCAAGGTGGTGGCCATTCCTTCCAATTCTATCCTCATTTCCATCTCATTGTCCACCTTGGCCTGCTCCACCGTATCGTCAAGCTTCTGGTTGAATTCATACCACAGGCTATCCAACTCCCTCTTCAGCCTCTTCTCCCGCTGAATAGCAAGGTCCTTCTCCGACTCCATCACGATCAGAGAATTCTGAAACTCCTTCAGCTTCTCTGCAGAATCGTGGGCCTCCGACTGGGCAGTGCCAAGCTGAAGCCTAAGTTTGTCCAGCTCGGTCTTGAGATGATCAACCTCCTCTGAAGGAGGAGAGACCTCCATTAAGGTAGAAAGGGTGTGCAGAGCCTACAGCGTACGAAGCACATAGTTCAGTACCAACCAAAGCATTTGGAAAAAAGGGAAAGAAGATAAAGACACGAAGAACTTACCTTGACTTGAAGAGAAGCCAGGTCAGCAAGAAGCTTCTCCGGCTTCTGAGGCCTAAATTTGCTTGAGCCCTTGGCCCAAAAGTCCTCCAAAATCTTTTTGGCCCCCACAGCATCAGGGGCCACCGAAGATGATGCCCCCTTGCCCGCTTGCTCGGACGGGGCCAGGGGGACCATGGAAATAGGGGTAGGCACCTCTCTCTCCTCCTCTTCGCTTGGATGGGAGGGTCCACTAGGGGAAAAGCCTCCCTCATTGCCACAGATGAAGATGGCTCGGTCTCCCACCGTGCCATCATATTTTTTGCAAGCTCCTCAACGCTTCCTCTGGCAGCCATCAATTCATCAGGATTGACAATGAAGGAATGGTTCCAAATGCTGGGCTTTAAGAGCTTCTTGTATTGCTTCTAAATCACAGAGGAGAATTTCGGTCTTCTCCACAAGCTCCTAATTGCACAAAAAACACAGAAATTGATCAGTTCAGTAATTGGTGTACAAAAAGAAGTCAACACAGCCACGGGAAAATTGGGCCTCACCCTTTCGCCCAGTGGTTCGAGGGAATGCTGAAGGTTGGCCTTCGAAGTCCTTGAATTCCCATCCTCTTTTTATGAAGAAATACCACTTCTTCCAGGTCTTGTTGGAAGAGGGCACGGAAGTAAGGGGTCTAAACCCACTATCAAAAGACATGTAATAAAGGCCTTCTGCCTTCTGAAGTTTTAGATCCATATTACTACGGATCAAGTCGAGAGACACATTGACGTTATTCATATGCCCCAACACAATGAAGCTCAACAGATGTCTCCAACTGTTAAGGTTCAGGTTTGCAGGGCAAAGATCGAACCAATAAAAGAATTGTTTAATAATATCAGGAAGGGGGAGTGTCAATCCCATTTCAAACCAGGCCAAATAGGCTCGGATTTCCTGTCACATCCCGAACCCCACCCTACGCGGATGTCGAGGACGTGACTGCCAGTCGGTCGCGACGCGACCAACCAAAGGCAAATTCTGAACTTTCCGACGAATTGCACTCTAACTGTAGGGTCAAATGCAGCGGAATTTAAAACTTTTTCTTTGTGTCACGGGAATGCAACTCACTTACCCATCATAAGAATATGTATCACAGAGCAAGACTAAATCCAGTCAGTCAACAATTCTAATTTCAGAGCATATCTAAAATCAAGCATATAACAACATAGCAGATCTAATATCTCTAGGGTACCATTTAGTTCCATGAGCCATGTTCCAATATCTAGTGCATGTCAATTAAGTTAGTCGTATCATATCACTTACCTGGATATACGGATTCGATTCACAAATATGTAAGTCTCTACAAATCAGTGCTATCTGATCCTTATTTGCAATGCCACTTGGCCTATTCACGTCATGTCATAGTACCTTCTAATCCAATGGAGATAATTCCTGAAAAATGTCAGAATAATGGGGTGAGCTTAAATAAGCCCAGTGAGTAACACAGATTCCCTATCATGGGTTTCAAAACCAGTCCTTGCTTCCAAGGCACGTGGATAATTTAATCATTTCAAAATAACAATTTTCTAAATCCATTTCATAAGCAGTCTAGTACAATGGAACAAGATTGCACAAACAGTACAAACGAATCGGAACATAACATAACCAATCGGACCAAAACAATAACCATTTCCAATATATCGATCAAGACACAGACACTTCATTAACGGAACCAATCACAGCTGAGACTGAGTGGGAACAATAAGTCAATCAAGACAGAGGCCTATCCTCGACGGCTAAGACATAGCGGATCTGAACAAGACATCAATCAAGACGAAGGCATACTTTCAATAGCTAGAACATAACGGAACTGAACAAAAACAATATACTAATCAAGACACAAGCACATCATGAACGGAACGAAACATAACGGAGCTGAGTAGAAACGATACAACAATCAAGTCGGAGACATATCACTAGCGGAACGAATCATGACTGAACTGAACAACGTTTTAATCAAGACAGGGGCATGTCATCACGGGTAGAACATAACGGAACTGAACAATACATCAATCCAAACAGACCTATTATCGACCGGCGGTACACAATGGAATCGAACGTATCAATCAGGGACATAGACATAGCACTAACGGATAACACATAACCGAACTGAATGAAATTCCTAATTCAAAGGACACAATCACATCGTGTGAAATGTAGTGCAAGGGGCCTACATTAAGTACGTACATTTAAACAATATAGTATTTAGACAATATACTATACAAGTAGTACGGTACGACAAAATATCGTTCTTTGCCTATATCACATGGTTAGTTTAATCATTTCAGGAATAATGGTTCAATACATCCATTTATCTCAACAGTTCAAAACAGGCAAAACAGTACGGGATGCTAGCACAGGGATCAGGAATATAGTCAATATTTAAAAGGACTAAAACCATGTCATAAGTGATATAGTACGGAAAGCATGCATTTAAATAATTGCACTTAAATAATTGCATTCAAAACAGATCAATAAATCAAGGGACAGAATCAAAACAGTGTCAGAAGTTACTCACAAACTTTTAGGTTTATCTCCTTGCGCAAATAATCTGACAACCTCCAAACATGGTTTCAGGCACATCCTTGTACATCCTGAATAATCATCATTAATCATAGATAGGTCAGAATTCATCCATTCAGGTCTTATTCGTCATCTTAGGTATCTATCGGATTACCTAAGATAGCCTAGTAGCCTATCGCCCTTCCATTGGGTCTCACTCGAGGCTATTTCATTCTTTAATTAGGCTTAGCAATTATTAGGATTATATCCCAAGTCATTTAGACTTCAATTGTTATCAGTCAGGCACTCATTCAACCTTAGGGGCAAAATGGTAATTTTATCATTCTTGTCCCGGACCCTGTCGTGGTCTTCGGAATAGTCTTTATATCTTAAGTACAAAGTTCTACGTCCTTTGGACTCCAATCGGTATTAGTTAGGTTCTCATTTTAACCATAGGGGCAAAATGGTAATTTTGCCATTCTTATCCCGGACCCTGTTATGGTCCTCAGAATATCCCATATATCGTATATATGAAGTTTTAAGTCTTTTAGACTTTAGTCGGTATCAGTTGGGTACTTATTTAGTCTTAGGGGCAAAATGGTAATTTTGTCATTTTTGCCCGGGACCCTATCATGGTCCTCAGAACGTTCCATATATCTCATGTATAAATTTGTAAGTCCCTTGGACTTCATTTGGTATCTGCTTTAGATCGTCCGGACACATCGGTCATTTTTCGTTTTACACGTTGACTATCTCGGAGTCTTATTTAGCCTTTCAGTGTTCATAATTATCCCTATGATAATTTATCATATCAGTTTGACCTTTATTCGACCTCTACTTTGCACTTACAGTGCTCAGGGGTATTTTGGTCATTTTACGTTTTGTGTAATTCTGACCCCGATTCGTCATCTAATCAAGTATACAGTCTCACCAGTGTCTGGGCTCCTACCGGTATCAGTTTCGTCCCAATCGGACTTTGTTTAGGTCTCGTACGGTATCAGGGGTAATTTGGTAATTTCATGTGTCGTGTTTTTCGGCACGTCAGTTCATAAAATGGACCTCACCATTGGGTCCAGAGTGTCCAACATAGTGAAATTGGACTATCTGTTATGTTTAATCGGCCCTGGGTATCATTAAGGGCAATTCGGTCATTTATACCTACGTGTCTGTATTTTTCGGGACCTCGGTTCATTAAACGGACCTCACCGTTGAGTCCAGAATGCCCGAGATAGTCAAAATAGGCTATCTGATATTTTTATTTGGGTCTGGGTACCATCAGGGGCAGTTCGGTCATTTATCACTTACAGGTCTGTATTTTTCGGGACTGTATTTCCAAAATCGGACTGTACCATTGAGTCCAGAATATTTGAAATAGTGAAAATACACTATTTATTTACTTAATTTGGACTCCGTTTGACATATTTAATGTCCAAGGGCAAAATTGTAATTTTACCTATTTAATAAGATAATTAAATAATTATTTTATTATTTAATTAATTTAGCAGGGGCTTAAATGAAGAAATTTTCAAAGGTCTGGGCCACTATGCAATTCTGTCAAACAGTAGGGGTAAATCCGAAATTTTAGGAACTTTAGGGGTCAAAAATATAATTACATAATTTAGGGGTTCAAGCCCCTTGGTTTTAGGGTTCAAAAATTGAACCGGTCCAGAACTCTAGTGAACCAACCGGTTCTGTGACCTTCAGAAAACCGGAATCCAATATTCCTCTTATCCCCTAATTGGCCCTTAATTCCTGGATAGCTTATTCCAATTTCCCCTATTTTAATTTTTAAAACCCGTAACCAAACAGGTAGGATCAGATTTTAAATTTAAAACAATTAGCCTCAAAACGGTGCCGTCCAACTAAAGCCTGTTTGCGCGATGGGTCGGGTCCCGACCCGAGTCCGATCCAGGACCCACCCGAGACCAAATGGTCTCTGTCTTCTCCGGTGACCTGCAGGGGTCTTCTCCGGCGCCGGTGGACAATTCCGGTGACTTCGATGGTTCGGTCCAACGGGGTTCGAAGGGAATTTTTATAAGGATTCCAAATATGTTTTCATTTTTTTGATTGGACCGTATCTTGGCCGTCAAACGGTGAGCTACAGGTCGTAGCTCCGGCCATGGCCGATTCTCCGGCGACGCTTCCAATTTCATTTTTTCACCATTTCAACCTGTTTCGACTCCTTATTCTGATCATAGAGACCATCTAGGACCCTTAGGGAGTATTTAGTGCATTTAAAACTCACGAAATCAGTTGGGTTGGGGGGAATTATCCTTTCGGCCAACCGAACCTGCAACTACCCATATCTAGCTCATTTTTGGACCATTTTGGTCCATTCAAGTTGCGTTGGGTTCCATTTTTCATGCTCTTCACGCCTATATGCATTAAACCGAGCTTAGAGTACAGTTTCAAAAACCCAGAACATGCACTCTCGGTTTCTCATGGTTTCAAACACAAAACAGTTCAGTTTTAACCCAAATTTTCTCCTACTGTCCTGTCCTCAACAGTTCAATCACATGCATGTAATTCTAGTTCTACAATGCACAAAACAGTACCCAAAATTTCAGATCAAGAATTGAAGCAAATTTTGAAATATACCTCATAATCGACCACTGTTCCATGTTCCCATGCTCACGGTTCAGTCCTTTGGCACCTCCGAGCTTCAACCATGTCTCAGTTCCCTTTTCCTTGTGCATTTCCATGTAGACACCATGCACACATGGTTGTATACATATGCAAGCCATGAATACATGCACTTGCAGCTCTCTCTCTCTAACAAATTAGCCCCACTCTAACTCAGCTTACCACTCCCATATACAGATCTGCATTCTCAGTTTTCATGCCCCCACTCACGAGATACAAGGCATAATATATACAAGCATAGACATGTATATATTTTATAAATTAACTTGTTGCATGGACTCCCATTGGTGGGGAGGGTGGTCCAATCAGAATTAAATCTCATATTATATATATATATATAAACATATTTTATATATATCATATGTGGGCTGCATGAAACCTCATTGGTCCAATTGGGTGGCAGCTTGGGGCAACTTTGAATATATATACAATTTAGTTGTGTATATGGGCACAAAGATGCTGGATGGCCACTTGGTTAAGTTTTTGGGTGAGATTCATTCCTTCCATAGGTCAAGGGTTCAATTCCCCTTGACCACCAATTTGGCCATTTTTCACCATTTTGGGCTAAGGCCCTGTTTGGCTGCGCATTAATTCAGTTTCTGATGTTTGCCTCATAACTTTCATTCCGTAACTCCTTTTTCGATGCGGTTTGTTCCGAGAGTTTCATATTTCAGTTATCTACAATGTCAGAGGCTCCGTGTCACTTATTAGTCATTCGGGATTTCCGTAGTTAATTAATTCGAATTCCGTCAGTGTTAAATTGACACTATTTCACCTAATTAATTGGTAATTTGGTTCAGGTATTGTACCCTATTCTCGGACATGTTTTAATTATTTTATCGGTCTATCATGACCGTCGGGAGATTAGGGTTAATTCCCTTGATTATTCTCTGAGCTGGTATTAATTAATAATTAATATTTAATTATTAATTATACAGGATCGGGGTGTTACATTTCCCCCTCTCTAACATCGCCTGGGCGATCCCGAGAGTCAGGGACCCTAAAAGTAACGTTGGAAGGAAGTTTGAATTTCTCCCATAACTCCTTCAACATTTTTTCGATGATTGCACTCTCACCCTCCTCTCTGTAACTGGATCGACCAGAGGTCTCACCAGCCCTATTCGGGGGCACATCAAATGCATCAACAATCCTAACCCCCGGACTAGAAGGGGGCTCTATTATTCTATTCCCATCATCATCTATAGAAGGAAGATTCACTAACTGAAGTTAAGGAACGGTCCTAGAAGGACTACCCAAACCAGAGGGTGACTCAAGACCAGACATGGTGAACAAAAGAAAGAAACGAAGCAAATGAGAAGGAATGTAGAAGGGGACTAAAATCAAACCTGAGATCAAGAAAGGACTATGAACATCGGATATCCTTCAAACTTCAAAATATGTCAAATGGCGGTGGCAGCCTCTGGTACTGTAGATGCAAGTGAAAAAGAAAGGTATACAAGACCTTTCCCTCTCTTGATATACTCATTCGAAATATGAGCCTCCCAAGACGAGTCGACACAACGGTTGAAGATAATGATGGCTTCTCAAGTATCGGCTGCGCAATAAATGACTCATTAAACTGATGTCTCAAAAAATGGAGAAACGAAACGTATGACTCTTCACAAAGCCCATAACCCTAGTTAAGCCCTAGCTTCTAACTAGGGTTCGGGGGGGGGGAGTAGCTGATATACCACAAACAAACACACCAATCACCTTGAGACACGTGTGCTTACAGAGTTAATAATCTCGATCATACAGAACTGATATTCTCATTTATATACATCATACAGAGCCGATAAACTCGGTCATACAGAGCATTCATAGCCTTCAAGGCATTCTCATATATATATCTTACAGAGCCGACAAACTCGGTCATATAGAGCATTCATAGCCTTTAGGGCATTCTCATATATATCTCCTACAGAGCCGACAAACTCGGTCATACAGTGCAGGCGGAGCCTCCAAGGCATTCTCATGCACATATCTTCCAGACCTTATGCTCTGGGCAATATTCAGTCAGCATTTCATATGGTTCCGACCTTATGGCTTCCTTAACGACTGCCAAGCAGGGAATTAGGAAACAGTCTTCAACACGGAAACTACTATCAATGATTATCTCCATCTACGACTCAATACTCCAGAAGGTAACTGCAATCTCCGATGATCAAATCCCTATATTCATGACGTCGAATCCTAATCAACTTAGGAAGGCCACGACCTATAAATTAAACCCTAAAGGTACTCTTTATTTTTATGCTCATTCTTTGACTTTCAATATAGTCTTTCAATTCCATTTACTTAAGTATTGGAGCGACTACTGCCGGAGCCAATCCGGTGGTCCTCTGATCATCTTTTCTGAGTGTTCTACAGGTCACGGAGCCCACACTTATTGCGAGTCGAAAAGTGCAGCATCAAATAGTTTGAGAAAAAATATGGATATGGATTGATCCAGGTTATGATGTAATTGAATTTTAATTTCATACTTAGGGTGAATATTGATAAGTTCAAGTGACGTGAATCTAAAAGTTTGGGGTTGTAATGATTCTTTTATTGAATTGGAATATGTTATCTTATGGTGGACTATGGAAGTAACCTAGAGATGAATACTATTGTCTTACCTAGTCCTAAAATGATCGATACTAACTGTGATAAGAATAGTAGATTGATTAAATGACCCGATGAAAATAAGCCTTGTGAAAATAATAAGTTGCTTAAATTGGACCAAATGAAGGTGTGAATCATGAACCTAGTTCTAGCATAGTTTATAAGATTGATTATATAATTATGATTGAATGAAGGATAAACATTGATTGTTACTTTGAAGGAAATTGTGTATTAGGTTAAGAGTTGGGTGATGTAAATTTTTGAATAAGAGTCTTGTGTTTAAGATGTGAATTATGTGAATATACTTGGGGTAGTGTGACCCTAATGAGGATTTCTAGAGATTGCTCGATAGAGACAGCTGACCGCATTTTTTCTTTTGATTTTCATTCTACTTAACATGTCATGCCCCGAATTCCAACGAACCAGAGGCGCGACTGACGAGACAAAAGAAAAAAATAAAATAATAAGAAAATAAAGGACAATCAAGTACAGTTCAACACTAATTCAATTCACGATTCTAATACAATGCACAAGGTCTTGCCTATTACTTTACAATGTGTAAAAATCATAAAATGGTCTAGGGCTTATGCCCTTGTACAACAGCAAACACACTCCACAAACCAAATATAATTCTCAATCAAAGCTTCTCCAAGTCTCGCGTAGCGGGAGCATCATCTGATGGGTCCGTCTCAACTCAGGAAGACATACTAGGTGTGTAGCGGAACTAGTAGTAGAATGCAGAAGGTTAGACCACCTTCTCCTTGCCTTTCGGTGTTCCTCCAAATTTTGGATTCCTTTGGTGTTGAGCTTCTCCTCCTCATATCTCCACTCCAGATCTGTTTCTCTCTCTCTCTTTCTCTCTCTCTCTCTTCTCTCTCTCTCTCTCTCTTCTCTCTTTCTTTCTCTCTATCTTTCTAATTTTTTTTTCCAACCCAACCAACACACACTCATATATACTGCCCTATCTCTCTCTACCCCCTACCGTTCGGTCTACACCCCTTACTGAATATTTCCCCTGACACACACATACTCAATATACACGCAGGCATACCCACAGCCACACGCAACCCTGCAGCAGCCCTACCCCTTTCTGATTTTCTCTCTTTTCTTTCTCTTCGTTTGCAGGATGCATTAAATGGCTGCTTGCTTTCTTGGTTTCCATACATATATATGTATATATATATATATGTATATTATATTACACATTTACACACGCACTCACATGCCCCACATGTCAGCCCATATATATATCCATATATATCACAATATGTTTAATATATATATATATACACATACATGCATACATAACATACACATAATATACACATCACCTAAATGATAATAATAAATAAAAAAAAATTTCGTTCCAAAAAAAAAAATTTCCAAGTCATTACATAACATGTCTAGTTTTGATATTATATTGGGAGAGAAATTGGGTGTTTGCTTTTCAAGTAAATGTAGACTGCTACAGGGGGAAAGTGATGATGTGTACTCCTGATAGAGATAGTTTTTATTTCACGGGGTGTCCGTGGATCCTTCTAGGATGGACTTTGTTATGAGTTAGGAGAGGTTAGACCTCAACTTAATTGGATTGGTTTGGATTACATGATTAGGTGAGTGCTTGTTACTTTTGTGTGTGAAATTGTACAATATGTGGTATGCTTGATTTTTGATGAACTGGGGATAGATGCTTATATCCATATAGTAGACCTAGTGATTTATAAGGTAGGCTATGTGCCTAGTTACCTATATGGTAAGTTGTATACTTATTCATGTATATGTATATTCTTAGGATGGATCCATACTTAAGTGTTTATGTGGTAGGCTATGTGTTAGCTGTTGAATGTTGTTTGTTGATTCTATGTGTGTATGCTAGGTTAGTACCCGATATTCATAGGGTTACAGTACTACGACTATGATATCTAAATAGACTGGATTGGTAGTAATGCATGTATAAAGTATGCTTAACTATGTTATGTATATATGAATGATTAAATGAATATTAACTGTTATGAGCATATGATGAAGAAATGTATATACTAGGTCATAAACCCATGAGGTTAGGATCACTTGAAATTGTATTATGAATATACTGAATTGGTAGTAAGTTTTGAGTTACAAGTGTATGGACTGGCCAATCCATCACCTAGTAACGAAAGGAGTTGTGATCCATGAAGGGTTATCACCTAGTTATATACAGGAAAAAGGTAAAAGATACCCAATAAGACGATTTAAAGCAGCAAGAAAAAATGAATTAACTAAGGCAAACTTGCATGAGTATGTACTAATTACATGATGGAAACGTAATACATCTTTAGTATTTGTCAAGGTTTGATTGATTTGTTATATGTGTTAAGTATGAGATTTTTTTTTTTTACTTAATGTATGTGTAAGGTATGTGGGTATAAATGAAGTATGTTAAATTCTTTGATGTGTAAGTAATATGTATTGCATGTTTTGTTTTTATATACACCCATGGATTGGGTACTTATGTGCTTACATGTTTATGTTGCATTTTGGAACATGTCATTAGATAGTGCATGGAATTAAAAGCTTAAAAGCTTAAAAGGATGAAGATGGAAAATTTTTTAACCATATGTGGGAGTGTTTATGGAATATACCTTGGATACAGGGTAGAAGAGATTTTAATTTATCTTTGATGAATTAGATTGTTGAACTGTTAGTTGATGATAGTTTTGTTGATATAGAGAGTAAATTGTGAATGACATGGTTAGGTCAAGTTGGTGGTGAGTATGATTTCAAATTTTGCTTAACATGTAAATTGAGAATGGAAGTTTTAATTTAAAAATGGAATGATCTTGTGGAAGTCCAAGGACTTGTGAACAGAAATGGAGGATTATTGTTAATATTGGGTTATGATTTACTGCCAATATTGATGGATACTCTTGGAATGTAAGATTAGTTAGAGATAGTATGTCTCGGGGATGGAGTGACTTATAGATATGCATATTGAACTGTTGTTGGCTACTGAGAATTATAATAGTGCATTTGATGGTTTTTTATTTTTAGTGGACTATGAAAGTGCTAGGAATTTTGTTATGACTATTTTCTATTATGGCCACCTGGTGATTGGATTGATCTTCAAGGGTGAGGTTTTCTATCATATTTCTTTGATGATAGAAGTCATTTTGTTAGTAAGTCTTGTGTATGCTGTCACGACCCGAAACCCACCCTTTGCGGATTTCACGTCGCGACCGCCACCCTCAGGCCCGAGGACCCTTAGGCGAAGGCTCGCATCTGCAGCGGTATCGGATAGATGTGTTTCAAGTGGTTGCGGAAGCGTGAAAAACTTTTTTTTTTTCTTTCTTATTTAAAATTTGCACATCTGTCCGGTACTGCCGCTCTTCACATTTCGGTATACATGTATAAACATACATTCAGAGCATATCTAAAAACTTAAAGACTTTATAATATTACATATCACTGCCCTGAGGGCTTAATACATATTTTGTACTGTTTACTACTACAGGAGTTCGTACTAAAAATTCACATGGCTTCATAAGGAAACTACTTAAGTACAACTTTCCAAAATGGTAGATCCATCATCTTCGTCTTCAAATCAAAAACTGCCTTTTGCCATTTACCTGAAAGGGGGATCCGAACAAAGTCCGGGTAAGCTAATCTAAGCTTGTGAGTAATTCCTGCATTCGTCATGGGGTTTTCAACTGGTAGTGGTTTATCACTTGAGAGTTTATAAAATACTCACTACCAATTGTTCGTACAATTTAGAATACAGGATATATGCATTCTCAAAACGGATGGCTTGAAACATTTAAAACATTCAAGCTATGCTTATACTTATGAACTTCAAAACATATAACATAACATGTCATCCTTAAATAGAGTATATAAAACTCGAAACATATGCATTTCATAAAACAGGTAGCTTTGAAACAATTAAGGTGTTCAAGCTAAACTCGTACTTCGTTAATAAAGTATATAAACTTTAAAACACATAAGTATGTATTTTGAAAATGAGGGTAAAACCGGCTTTCATTTTCAAAATTTCTTTGTCATCTTTTCTCTTTAATTAGGTGGAATCTGTTTCGAACCAGACTCCCGTTTTACTGCCAATGCTGTCGATGGAGATATCTCATTTGCCTGGGGGATTAGATCCTTCTACCGGGCATGTACTGTTGAATCCCGAAGGATTTCAACCATCATAGGGGGTGGTACTTAGTGCCGTTTATCTTGTAAAACATTTATCAGGTGACTTCTTCAATAGATACGTTTAATGACTATTTAAAACATGAAGGGTATAACTTCTATAATGAAGCTTCAAACACATGTGATAATCAAATTCAGAATATTCAAGAGATTTGCACTTGATTTAGACATGCTAAATATTTTCAAGAAAAGAGCTGAAGTTAAAACATTTATAAAGCATGCCGTAACAGAATATTTTAAAAGAACAGAATCATATAAAGACTGAATTTGATATTCAAAGGCTGCAATAACTTGAACTTAAAACTTCTTCAATATATGGAGTTAAATCTCCAATTCGAATACAGGGTTACTCACCTCGGTCCTTTAGGGTTAGTGCTAAAAATGCGCTTTCCCACTTCCTCCGTAGTTCCTAATAACAATTCATAAACAATCTCATCAACTTCACATTTACTACAATATCACCTATCGATGCTTCTTAACTTATGCTTCGATCGTATTTTATCCTAACCGATTTACTAACATTCTATAAACTTCGCACATACTTAATTCAACTCGTACTTTTAACCTACGACACAATTTAATGTGTTAGAAACTTAATTTATTTCAACTTATACTCTTCTGGTAGTTCCATTAACTTTAAATTAAATTTATTTACTTGTCAAGTTAACGCGTCGTGTCTTCTTGTACTTTATTTCCCGTACTTGCCTTAGTTTAATACTTCGGCAATATCTCAGTTTATAGTCATCTGACAGATGCTATTCATCAAATTTTATGTCTTTTTATTTAGACACTTCTTTTGGCCGAATGGACTTTACCATTGAGTCCGGAGCGTCGAAGAAAGTCAGTTTAGGCTTTCTTAGAATTTAATTCGGACTTTTATATGTAAAAGGGCAAAATGGTCATCTACCGTTTTACGTGTCACATTTTTCGTACTTCGTTTCGTAATTTGGACTCCATTATTGAGTCCGGGATGTCAAAGAAAGTCAATTCTGACCTTCTCCAGTTTCATTTTGGCTTTAAGGGTACCAGGGGTATTTTGGTCATTTTATCCCTTTACGGGTCTCCAATTTTTCGGGACCTCATCTCATGTCGTGGACCTCACCTTTGGACTCAAAGGGTCCGAGATAGTAAGAGTGCACTAATAATTTGTTAATTTTGAACAAGGGGTATTTTGGTCATTTACCCCTTTTCGTGTCTTTATTTTTTGGGCCTTGTCTCGTAAAACGGACCCTACCATTAGTCTCAGAATGTTTGAAATAGTAAAAATTCACTATTTATCTACTTAATTTGGACTTCGTTTGACTCGTTTATAGAGTAGGGGCATTTTGGTCATTTTGACATATTTATGGGTCTCAAATTTTTTGGGACCTCATCTCATGTCGTGGACCTCACCAATGGACTCAGAAGGTCCGAAATAGTAAGATTACACTAATAACTTGTTAACTTTGGATAAGGGGTATTCTGGTCATTTACCTCTTTGCGTGTCTTTATTTTTCGGGACCCCGTCTCACAAAACGGACCCCGCCATTAACTTCAGAATGCCCAAAATAGTAAGAATTCACTATTCATATGTCTGATTTGGACTTTATTTGCCCTATTAATGACCCAAGGGCATAATAGTAATTTTTTTTCATTTATTAAATAATTAAATTAATTATTTAATTATTTTTCCAGGGGCTTAATTGCTTAATTTTTCCAAAAATTGGGCCACAGTGTAAATTCGTAGAATTTCTGGGGTCAAACCGTAATTAAGAAAAGGTTTGGTTTATTTGGTTTTGAATAAATAAGAAAACCAGTGGGTTCAGTCACATTTAAAGTGAACCGGTCCGGTTTTAATTGAACCAATCTGGTTTGGTTGGCTTGAAACGTAATACTGACGTCATGATGACGTCAGCCCTAACTGTTTTTAAATTTTAAAATTTTAAATCTCCAAACGTCACCATTTAAATAACCATAACCGGATTTGACCCGAACCCGTAACCGACCTGTAGACCGACCCGACCCGAACAGTGTCGTCTTCCCCATGAGGGTCGACACTGTTCATCTCAAACCCTAAAATTTTTTAGTGCTATTTCGTGCAATTTTACAACTCCATTTTTCCTATTTTCTTTTCCAATCAATTCCTAAGACCTTAAGGCACGTTTTAGTATCGATTTAGGGCTTCGAATATGGCTCAGGTGTTCGGTTCAAGTCACGATAATCCGAACTGTAGCATGTCGGTTCATGCTCGTTTCTTTACCATTTTTAGAATGGTTTGGTTGTGCGTGACCCTCAAGGTATGGGGATTCAAGTTTCATTCACAATGGTAGGTTTAACAGTGAGTTTTTGGGTTTGGGTTTTGGAACCCGTACCTGCAACTCGCTTTCTCATGGTCATTTCTTTACAATTTTGATCGCGGTCATGTGTTTTGGGGATGTTTGTAGGGTCTACTAGAAGTCTTGATAGGCCAAATTGGGTTTGGGGAAGCTTGATTCAGTTTCATCATTTTAGGTATTGCATTTCAGTAAAATTTTCTACCCCCCTGTAACCTCCATTTTCTCCCTCGATTTTCCATGATTTTAAACCATTTTTCTTGCAAAATAAAGCTCATTCTACATAGATTAAGACCCTATGTTTTCATGCTATAATATGAACGAAATCGACTTAAATTTTGGTTGGGAATTTACCTGTTTAAGCGGACTGTTCCCAATTTCTTTCTCCCTCTTCAGTTTCCAACTTCGTCTTCCTGCTTCAGCTTTCTTCTTCTTCTTCCAAAACTCTCTCTCTCTCTCTCTCTCTCTCTCTCTCTCTCTATCCTTCTCTCTTTCTTTCACGATTATTTTCATGGGTGTGTATGTAATTAATGTGTATAGGTATAAGAGAGTTGATGGCTGCCACATTTCCCTTCACTTACCCCCTATCTCATCAACAGCCATACCCATCACTTTCTGAAATTGGGCCATACTTTCCTCCATACCTCCTCACCTAATAGTATATAAAATATACATATGTGGTACATAGCCACCTTAGCTCTCTCAAATCCATGTCTCCTCCTATATATTTATATATATATATATATATGTGTGATATTTAATTTACATATTACACAACACACACACACACACGCGACTGATCTTTATATTTATATATATATATATTTAATTAATGTTTAATTAATTAATAAATTGGTTATTCAACTAATCATTTATCATCATATTTTATATTAATTTTAACTAATACTTAATTCCTCATATGAATAAATTAATTACCTTAAATTAATTTATCATATTCTTATGGGAACAATATTTACATTCATCTTTTTATAACCTCAAAATGCATGCCATATGACCCTGGTATTTTTGGGTCGGGGTATTACATATGCCTATTTTGTTTTTCCTAGTTGATGGATGATAAATTTTAATCATAAATTTACATGGTGAGTGAACACTAATAGTGATGAATTAATTTGGGACATTCTGATGATTCACTTGGGAGATTACTATTGTGGGGAAAGTGAATTCTCCATGGAATAATTTGATAATGTATCTTGTGATGATTGTGAAACTATATGAGTTGAGAACTCAATTTGAGGACTTACGACGAAATGACTAAATGATGAATCTGGTGTGTAGAATGGTTTTAGATTGTATTGATTATAATGACTAAATTAAGTTAGATTTGAAACTAATGTAGTAAGTTTCATATGATTGACGGGTTCCTTTAATTAGTCGAAAACGCAACGTGGGTGTAATAGACCTTTGCAAGATCTTGATTGATAAAAGTATTGGAGAAGTAGCTTATCGGTTGGCGCTACCGCCACAGTTATTTGGGGTTCATGATGTTTTTCATGTATCGATGTTGAGGAAGTATAAGCCTAACCTTTCACATGTACTCGATTGGGTTGATCTTGAAGTGCAGGTGATATATTGATGCTATTGTCATGAATTATTAGATGATTGCATAGCTTGATTTGAGGTTAGTTAGATAGTCATCACATGTGTGAGAGACTTTGAGGTATCCTTGTGAGCATTGAGAATTCTCTTTTATGTTGCATTATTGAGGTGGGTCATGATGTTTGGATGGATTTGAAAAATTGGCATTGATAAGCCAACATGTTTGAGGATTTCATTATGCGTTGTGCCATGTGGAGTGGGCCATTACAGATGAGATCAGAACCAGACCCTAGTAGGGAGTGTGGAGATGTCTGCAGGCCGCTATACGCCCGCTCAAGTGGATGAGGTTCCTTTAGGGTGAGAGGGTAATGCATTCCATATTGCCTGGCGAAAGGAGAGTTGAAGGATCCATAGGTAAGGCTGCACGTCTCCATGTTATAACACATTTGTAATGATTTTTCTAAATTTTGTCGAAGAGGTACATTTCTAAATTTCGGGACGAAATTTATTTAAGGGGGGGAAGGAAGTAGAGACTTGGAAAAATGATAGTGAATTTTTTGTTTTGCCGGTAGAGCACTATTCATGCACCATTTGCCGGTAGGGTACTATACATGCACATTTAGACATAAGTCATACTTAGAAGCATATTTTGAGTATGCCATAGAATCAAAATATGCTTATAATGTTAAAATACACCTCATGTGAAAATTTGAGCCTATTCAGAGATAGTTTCAAAATTGGACCAAAAGGGCATTCGGGTGGCTCGGGTGGATCCGGCCAAATCCAGCCACAAGCGAAAATTTATTTTTTTGAAAAATTTCATTTAAAATAATTTTAATAACTTTGGCTAAAACAAAATATCGAATTGAAGCGCTTCGGGACGGGTTGTAGTGTAACGGGGTCCCGAATTCATTAAGGGTACAAGGGCTCATTTTGTACCTTTGCCCCTCCACTATAAATACAGCCCCTTAGTGTATTTTTTTCATATTTTGGCCCGAGATTCAGAGTAGAAGTCGTGCATGGGAGAAAAGTGAAGAAAAGCCCTAGATTCTCCAAGCTTCAAGCCATCAAAATACACTCCTAGGCCAAGATTCTTGCAAGGCTTCCTTCTAGGATGTTGTTCCTCTCATCAAGACCTATATTCTCACTAATCGGTTCAGCTGCACAGTGAACACAACTCCCTCGGTTTGAGAAAAACTATTTTAGGTATGATATTTTACTAAGGAATAGGATTAAGTTTAGGAGTGATTTACATGTTGATTGAATGATTCATATGTTTATTTGATGTTAGAAAATCACTTAGGATATAGTTGCTTTGAAAAACCTAGAGTTGATCGTTTATGTACTTGTGTGTTCTTTGTTATTCTTTGAGAATTTGGTAAATTGATAAACATGAACCATGACTACATGTTTAATTCATTGTATTCTAACTTATGTTCATGTAGAGAAACTCTTGTGGTTTGGAACTTATGATTTATTCAATGTGTTTGGTATTTTGTGTAATTGTGCAATCTTTGAGAATGTGTAAGGTTGTGAATGTATGATATGTTTATTTGTATAATTGATTGGATTATATGTTAGGTTCATGTAGACAAAGTTTTATAGTTTAAAGGTTATTGTTGCTTTAAGTATAATGCATTATTTAAAGCATGTTCTATATGTTTGATAAAATGTTTCATTGAAATTGCATTATTGCATGGTGAAATCAAAGCATATCGACATATGGTGAATCCTTTGAAAACATAGTGTGGGTCGAGTACTTGGTTCTATGCATTATAAGGGTGTAGATCCTATGGTGAAAAACCCAAAATTAGCCATTGCATTCGTGCCTGCTTATCCAACGGGAGCGATCCGTGAACACATGCATTGGTACTTGCTGACCAACTGGGAGCAATCTGTGAAACGAGACATGGGTGTGGCATAGAGTTTGCATGGGTGTGTCATGCATATTGCCTTTGCATTCTGTTAATGAATTGGAAGGCATGTAGATTATAAATGTACACTTACACATGCCACGCCTTAATTTTGTTCCTTGCAGTTAGTATTATGTCATACTAGCAGTTGAGCTGACCCCTCGTGGGGTATCATATTACAGATGAGGCTTCCGTTACTTGAGACTTGATGAAGTCTTGAAGGAAGGAGGGAAAGGAACCTTAAAGGATATTTGGCCCTTGGAGCATATTTTGCATGTATGGGCATAAGCCCAAAAGACTAGTATTTCAATGTGGATGAATGGTGAACTATAGACCTTGAATCATTTTGTAATATAAGGGTTTACAACCCAAATGACATGTGGTGTACTTTTGTTAAATGTGTATCAAATGGGTATATATATATATACATATATATATATATATGTTGAAAGAAATGATATGTAAGATATCTCTATTCAATGAGCATCATATGTATATATTGAGACAAATAGATGTGTATGTTGGAAACAAGGGATGTATGTTTAATTTACATGAATTGTGGCTACCGAGTGAGGGTGGGTTGTGACATACTTATACATATGAAGAATTACAAAATATTAGGTGAAAAAATGCTTAGAAAATAAAGGAGGTTATGTCAAAATTTAAAAAAAAAAATTAAAGGATTAGTTAGGTGTGTAAAACACCTTTTAAATAGGTGGGAAGGATATCAAAGGGGGGGTTTAGAAACCAAGGAAAAATAGGCTAAAAATGGAAGAAAAGTGACTTGAATAACTTGGAAAGAAAATTTTAAAAACAGGGAAATTTGCTATAGAAAATAAAGAAATTTTCTCGCAGCCATGAACAGTAATTTTGCAGAAAAATAGAAAATTTGCTCTCTGTTGCTACAGTGCCCAGCCTCCAGTCGCTCGTAGCCCCGCGCGCGCGGCAAGCGCACGCAGGGCGCCCATGCGTGTACCTACCTTGCCTTGCTGCACAACTGCTGCTTCGGCCACATCATGACATTTCATGACCTGCCTTTCAAGGCCATTTAATTACATAATTGACCCTATTTTTTTGAGCCCATTTTAGGCTACTTTAGGCCATTACATCAAGGCATGTTGGGCATTTTTTTTGGGACACTTTTTAGTCATGTTTCAAGGCCATGTTTGGCCATTCCCTTGGACCACTTTTGGTGGATTTCTTTAACCTATTCTTAACTTATGCTTTAGGGCATTTTGGGGCCCATTTGGGGTCACTATTCCAAAGTATATTTAAAAACAATTTGGGACCAACTTAGAGGCTACACTTGAACATGACCTAGACGAGTTTTGGCCATTAGTTGAGGTGATTTGTGACTATCATTGGTAACCCATCTTGGGGTAAGCCTTGTGTCCAATTTTTCATTTTTATTTTGGAAAAAACTTAAGGAAATAAAAGGGGGAATTCAACTAAATCTATTTAATTATCAATTTTTAATTTCATTTCACTCACTCCCCAGGTTTGTGAAAATTTGGGGCATGACTAGTTAGGCTTGTTGAAACCGTATCATCGTGGGGTTTTATATTCCATTCAAAAAAACCAAGGTTGGAGCTCAAATGGTGGAATTGATTTGGGTGGCCGTGACCTGCAACGTCATGTTTCTTTCTAATCTTGGGTCCATTTAATATAATTTTTGTGGATTTGAAACCCTTATGGCCTCTAGATCACGCCCTAACCTACCAAAACTCATTTAGTTTCAGTCGGTCAAGACCCAAGTTTTTAAAGCTCATCTATGGCAGTTTTGTTTGGTTCACTATTTTGGGCCTAAACTCACGCCATTCGACACCTAACAAATATGATATTATAAAAGAAGATCAATTAAACTGAATACATACCTCTCAGTATTGAACACCCAGTATCTCTCTCTAACCTCTCCCTCTTTCCAGCTTCTATTTCCTTCCTCTCATTCTATCTCATACAGCTTCTGTTTTCTTCCACTCCTCTTTTTTTCACGCAGCTTCTATTAAAGTGATATATAGGTATGTGTATATATAGCCTAATAGGTCCCTCTCTCACACTCTTTCTCTCTCTAGCTTACTTTTTCTCTAGCCGAGCACATGCACACACTCACTCATTTTCCTTTCTGTCACACGCAACATATATACTTATATCATATATTTTTATTTTTGAAAAATAAGTATTGCTACATGAATAGCCATTGGCCAATTTGGGAGGTGAGGGTTCATTTTATGTATATATATATATATATATATATATATATACATATATATAGCAAAATAAAACACAAAAAATGGGCAGTCCAAGTGGTATTTTTTTTTAGACTTAAGACTTTACCCATTTTGGTCAAAGGTTCAAAACCCATTGGCCTCAACTTGGCTTATTTTTGCTATTTTTCCATTAGGCCTTTTTTGGCCAATTAAATTATTTATTTTTAACTTTTGCATTGTTTTTCACTTTGTGAATCGAACTTAATATTCACTCTTCATGTTTTGATTTTATAATCGTAGCCTTAATTTATTTTTCCCAAAGTCGACCTCATTAATTCAAGGTCTTGGAACTATTTTTAAAATTGTCGTTTATATCCCGATTCAATTTTCTTATCTATTCTATTAAGGGTCGCCAATTAAGAATTAATGACTTAACTTTTCGGTAAACGGGTTGGGGCGTTACATCCTAATGATCAGTTAAGTGATCAATTGGACTTCGATAACTGTAAAAATATGTACCTTGACATTTTGGGACATTCCGAACCTAATGGCAGGATTTGTTTTGTGAAACGAAGTCCCGGAAATATAAACATGTGAAATGTCAAATTACCATTATACCCTTGGTAATCCAAAATCTAGTTAAATGTCAAAGGTGACATATTATGACTTTATTGGGCATTCTAGACTCAATGATGGAGTCCATTTTAGCAAACAAAGTACCGAAAGATATGACGCGTGAAAGTGTAAAATTATGAAATGTCCCTAAGCTTGACGCAAGTCACATAAATGCAAATTAAGATCCGGAAAAAGCCTAAATTAATTATATTTGGTATTCTGGACTTGATGGTAACGTTCTTTTGATGAAAATAAGACTCGATAACAAACTAAAAAATGACGAATACATATTTAGGACTTAATGAAGTTACCAGAAGTATAAAACTGAAATTAATAAGTCCACATAAATGATATAAGGACCAAATAGACTCAAAATGGAGTTTGAATGCATAAATTTGTGTATGAAAAATAAGGAACATTAAAAAGTATAAATTACCATAATGCCCTTGAAGGGCCAAATAAGTTATAAGGCATCAGAAACCTAAATGGGAATTTAAAGACCCTTAATAAAATAGACTAAGTTCAAGAGACCTTAGAACACTAAATAACAAGTTTGAGATTAGAATGAATACTAATTCATTATGTCATACATTTTTATCCGTGATTATAGGATCACCTAAACGATGAAAACTGGAAAAATTCACGAGATAGCTATTATGGTAGCTGCATGGGAATGCGATGCTAAGAACCCAATATAAGTAAAACCCAAACTCTAACAAGTGGTATTCTTAGCCATGTCACAATTTTATTTCCTTAATGCTGCCAATTTGTATTCTATACATACCTAACATTATTGATTTTCACAATTTGATGCTTGTTCTATCTTGTGGATATAATGAGAATTTGATTGCCAATATCCTAATATAATTACTTGTTCATTTCTATACCTTGCTTGGATATTGGAAAATTGTCATGTTTCTCACTGTTGAGAATTTGTTATTCCACATAGATGTACATCTCTTATGGAATTCTGTTGATCATGATATTATTATAAATGTCGGGAGTTGTGTTTGTCACAACGTCTATCTGATTCTATAGATGCTGATGTGGACCTACGGGTCAGTGATTGGGAATGATGCTCAACACTTAGTCCATGGAGGACATGATATATGTAAAGAGCTCTAGTGCTATTTAGGAACCCGATAGAGGGGTGAACCTGAATGAGTTCTTTTGAAGGTAACCGAGCCCTTCTAATTGATCACATCTATTCTGTTAGTACCTCATATCTTTTCTTGAACATATTCTAATGATGCACTCTATGGTTATTGATACGCTTTCCAAGCCTATCATTGGATTCAATTTGGAAATTCGTGATATCTTGTGATATTTGGAAGCTGATTGTTGTACAGGCTAAATTCCTATTATTAAATTGTTAAATTGTTCACCTCACTTGTTCAGACTGTTTGGGGATATGCCTTTTGGACCCACTGGTCATCTTGTTGATTTATTTTCTTTTGTGACTAGCTATTGTTATTTATCATTTTGCTTGCCATTTGGTTGTATCTTGCTACCCAAACTAACCCTATCCTATGGCAGAACAAGAAAAATTACTTACAGAGCTAAGTTAACTCATTCCATATTTATAACCATTTTTCAAGTAGCTCTATAAGGGAGGAAACGCAATGAGGCGACTAGTGGAGCTAATGGTGTACTTATGAGCAATATTAAGGTTGTAAACTCTAAGTCATAATTTGAACATGTACTTTCTAAGGTTAATCTAAATATTAGGTATTGTAATATTGTATCATTGGTAGTGATGTAACACCCCGACCCTGATTGATTAATAATTGGTTACTAATTATTAATTAGAACCGACTGTAAAGAATAATTAAGAAGCTAATCGGGAACCTCGTGATGGTCATGACAGATCAATTAAGCACATAAGAAATGAGGGCTTAATGCCCGAACCTAATTACAAGTTAATTAGGTGAAATGATGTTATTTTAACACTAAGAAAACTCGAGTTAGCGAACTACGGAAATCCCAAGAGGATTAATAACCGACACTAGACCTTGGAGATTGAAGCTAACCTAAATAGGAAATCACTGAAAGAAACCGCGTCGTAAAAGAAACAACAGAAAATAAAATATTTAGAAAATAGTCGAAATCGTTAAGTGTGCCAACCAAACAGAGCCTAAGCCCAAAATGTGAAAAAAAAAATACCCAAAAGTGACCAAGGGGAATTGAACCCTTGACCAAGTAGGGGCAAGATTCTTACTACCCAAAAATATTACCAAGTAAGTTGCTACCATCTTTGTGCCCATATATGCAACCCAATTTAGCCAAGGCCACCTCCCAAATTGGCCAATGGCCATGCATGCAACACATCACCACCACATTACCCTATGCATCCTAGCCCATCATCACCCTACCTTAGAGCACTTGATCTTACCTTCACCAATTACTTTACATGCAAAACCCAAAATAATCATTTTGGTTCAAATAAGCTAAATAAGTAAAATACATATGATCCTATGGTGTATGGACGGCTGAAGTAAAGAATTAGAAAGTGAGGTGCAGTCTGAAGTTTTAAAGAGAGAGTGAGTTAGAGAGAAAGTGGAGAGAATCTAGAGAGAGAAAGTGAGACCTTGTGTGTGTATATGTGTGTGCATGCATATGAGTATCACCAAGTGTACCTGAAGAAGTCTGAGCAACCCTAAGGAGCGTTGAGAGGGCCTGAACCAAGCCAAAGAAGAGAACAAGCCACTGTCAAAATGTATAAACCCAAAATTGTAAAATTTTTTGTATAGAATTTTGCTACTGTTTTTGATGTTTTGAGCCTGAATAACTGTATGCATGATACCTAAAATGTAATATCATGAATAAGGCATGAAATTAGAGCATTGAATTGACCCTAAAACACCCACACAGTGCACATCCGCCATGAACGGACCTCAAATTTTACAGGTCTGAACCGACCATCGTTGATCAAATTTTAGCCTATTAGAACTTAAACTAGACCCTTCTAGCATCTCCAAAACCTAGATACGCGACCCCAAAGACTCGGAATCAACCATGAAATCACGAGTTGCAGGTTCAGGTTTTAGAACCCAGCCTCACAAAAACACGATGAAACCTGATTTTTAGAATGAGGATTGAATCCCCATGTCATGAGGGTCACATAGAACCAAACCCCATTAAAAATGGTGAAGAAAACGAGGGTTTACCAGGGAGTTGCAGGTTCGGATATTTTGTATGAAACCGGACGTTTGGGTTAGTTTTAAAGTATCAAACAAATGCCAAAAGATTGGCCAAATCCTAGGAACGTGTATCAACTAAGAGTAAAGAAAATCAGTGGCCAAAAATGCACGAAAATGGAAAAGAATAAACCCAGAAATTAGGGCAACAGTACACTGTTTGATGAAGAAGACGACGAGTCGACTGAGTCAACTCGTCTAACGCGTCCAGACCCACTGAATTGACTCAAACACGTGTCGAGCTACGGGATGGCCACCACATTATTGGAACGACAATGTTTAAGTTAAGTTTAAATTTTTAAACTGTTAGGGCTGACGTCAGCATTACGTCTTGAACCGACCAAACCGGTTAGTTCAATGAAAACCGGACCGGTTCATTTAAAATGGAACTGAACCGACTGGTTCAGACTGAAAGTTTGTGTAATTTGATTCTGACCCCGGAACTTCTGGATAATTGTACTATGGCCCAACCGAAATTTATTTAATTTTAAAAAATATTTCAAAAATACCCCTGGGTCATAAACGAAGCAAACGAAGTCCAAAGAAAGAAAATAAATAGTGTATTTTGACTATTTTGGACATTTTGAACCTAATGGTGGAGTCTGTTTCAATATACGGGACCCCAAAAAATTAAGACACGTTAAAGTGTAAATGACCAAATTGCCCCTAATATGCTCGATGTCCAAATAAGACAAGTTATTAGTGTATTCTTATTATCTTGGGCCTTCTGAGATCAACGGTGGAGTCTGATTCACAAGACGGGACTCCGAAAAATAAGACACGTGAAATGACCAAAATACCCCTAAGGTACCCGAAGCCAAATAAAAAGCCAAGAGGGTCTAAATTGACTTTCTTCGACGTTCCGGACTCAATGGTGAGGTATGTGTTATGAAATGAAGTGTAGAACAATATGATACGTAAATATGTAAAGTATAAAAATCAAACCTTACAATTTAATGAAGATACCAGAAGAGTGTACACTAAGAGAATAACGCTTAGGTTAAAAGCTAGGATGTGATAAAATCTAAACATAAAATGAGAACATCAATAAGAGATATTTGCAGTACCTAGGAAGTTAACGGATTATTTATGAATTGTTTTAGGAACTACAAAGGAGAAGGGAAAGGCAGTGCATTATTAGCACCAACCTTAAGGACTAAGATGAGTAACCTTGCATTTGAAGTGGAGATTTAACTCCATGGATTTGAAGATGTTTTAAACTTCAAAATATCTGAAGCATTAAATTCAATATTTCATGATTTCTGTTTTAAGATATTCCATTCCTATAAATCTTATTGTGATATGCTCGAGGATTGCCTTCTATTACAGACTTTCTTAAAAAGTATTTAACATATCTACATATTCTGAAATTCTTATCCCAAGGATTTGAAGATTCTATCATGAAGTCATGAACATCATGTTTTAAATACTCATGAAAATTATTATGAAAAGTCATGCGATAAATGTATTTAAATGCAAAGATAAACTGTGCATAAGCACCACGGATTTTATGGGTTTCTATGAATAAATGCCCGGTAGCAGGATCTAATCCCCCAGGCAATGAGATATCTCCACGAAAAGTAAAGCGGGAGTCTGGTTCGAAACAGATTCCACCTAATCAAAGAGAAAAGACTGACAAATGCTTTTGAAAATGGAAGTAAGTTTTACCCCCATTTTCATTATGCATGATTATATGTTTTGAAGTAATGCTTTGAAATGGAAGCAGGTTTTACCCCCATTTTCATTATGCATGTTTATATGTTTTGAAGTGCATATACTCCATTTAAGGAAATGTACATTTAGCTTGAATACTTCAAATGTTTCAAAGCTATCTTTATGAAAAGTGCATGTACTCTATGTTCAAAGTATACAAGCAATTGTTAGTGAGTATTTTATAAACTCTCACGTGCAAAACCACTGCCAATTGAAACCCCATGACAAATGCAGGAATTACTCATTGGGCTTCTCGAAGCTCACCCCATTCCCTAACATTTTTCAGGTATCGACGATGAATAGGAGCCTTGCTCCATTTTGGGATGACGATTAGTAGCTCCGTTGTGATCACGAACTTTTGGAAGAATTAGAACATGTAGTTGGATAGATTTTGATGTAATAGATTTTGGGTGATATGTACTTAAGCCCGAGAGGCAAACGGATATGTAATATGTATAACACTTTAGAATTTTTATTATGCTCTGATGTTATATTCATGTATACCACTATGAAGAGCGGCAGTACCGGACAGCTATGCGAAAGTATTTTAAAAACAAGTTAAAAAAAAAGGGGTTTTTCACGCTTCCGCAAACCAAGGCTGCACCGCCATCCAATACTGTTGCTTATGTAAGCCTTGCCCTAAGGCCCTCGGGCCGAAGGGTGGCGGTCGCGATTCTCGAGATCCGCATAGGGTGGGTTCCGGGTCGTGACAAGTGATGTTAGACTTGATTAGTGAATCATGATGATCAAAATTGTATTTGGAGATATTTGATTGATGGTTATTGAAGTTCGGTTTATGATAAGATGAATTGCATTGTAGCTTTCGCATTAAATGATTCAATGATTTATGATTTATTAAAAGAAAGGAAAAAAATTTATCACTTTTGTGCAATTCATTTGATTCTACACGGCCTGTCCGTGTGGCAGTATTGGTTGTTGCCCCTAATCCACATAGGGTGGGCTTCGGGTTGCGACATCAAGTAATTTTACTTATTTTTATTTTTCCTTGTCTCCTCGGTAAGAATTGTGGAGCAAGACGAAACCATCCTCAATAATAAATAAATGGGTAAAGTACACTAACCTCCCATTCGTGAAAATACAAACAACACCCCTCAAGTTTGAGAAATTACACTAACCACCCCTCTGGTTTTGTTGTTGGATCAAATTCTCCCTTACAGTTAAATATCTGTTAGATAGTTTAACAGAAGTTACTTTTGGCTTTTTTAAGTACCAAAACTACCCTTACTGTGAAGAGATGTATGAAATGTCATTGTACTATGTATCAAAATGACTTTTTTACCCAAACTAAAATATGATAAATGTACAATTTTACCATTTAGATTCTTATAAAAGCAACTCAACCTTATTGGTCTCTATGTATATTACTGGGTAAAAAAAAATAATAATTTTTTCATGAGTGCAAAAATAATTTTGAAATTTAAATTTATAAGTGATAATTATCGAATACACTTTTACTTTTACTTTTACATTGTATTCTTTTAAAAAATAGAAAATAATTTATTAAAAGTATTTTAGAAAATAAACTCAAATGCTAATAAAACATAAATCAAAATACCAAGAAAATAAATCAAAAGTACAAAAGCTATCAAGAATAAAAAATAAACCAAAAGAATAAAAAATTACAAACATGAGGAAGATTTTCTCTATCCCTCCAACCTGTACTTGTAGAAACAACTCAACAAATCATCATTAGACTTCTTTCTTGGTTTAGTGTAAAAGCAAGCACAATCAAATGAGTAATCCTAATTTTTTTTCCTTAACACAAAAATGTAGCAAGATTAGGAAGGTAAATTGAAATTAATGGAGTTTAATATATAGAGAGAGAGAATGAAATTGTACAAAGACAACAACAACATATCCAACAAATGTAACTATGGCAATTGGGTCCAGGACCTTCCATCTTTGATTGATATTTCATCAATTTTTTAGCATGATTTTATAAAAGATAGTGTAACTACTAGTGTAAAGGTGCGGTTATAAATCTAATTTTATTCCTAAAACCTAGTTCAATTTATATACAAACACACACACACATACACACACCTTATAGATATACAAACAATCATTACTTATTTGGTCTTTCTATGGTGGGAAACTTCATGCAGACATGAAACTTGGTCTTGCTAAGATGCATGTCAAATTAATGAAATAAATTGAAATTTTTAGGTCATCTACCAAAAAAATATACATATTAAGAGTATTCTATGAAGTAAGGTAATCCTCTTCTAGTATTAATTATTAATCAAACTCAATAAATTAAACTAAAAGCAAAATCATGCAAAACGTACAAAATTAATACAACTAAAGACAACAAAGAAATTCTAAAAACTCCAAAGAGCATAATTATATAATTTACTAGGTGCTTAAGAAACAATCTTTGGAAGGAATTCATATTAGATGATAGCTTTCTCCTAGATTTTTGTTATTATCTTTTAGTTAGTTTGCTAAATATTTCAAATGTAAATTAGGTGTATCTGTGAGCTGTATCCTTATCTTTAGGATCTTTTCTTATCTTTTTAATAAACTTGTATTATATAATCCTTTGAATAGTAATGAAAAAGGGTGTGAGCTTTTCTCCGCATCTTGATGTTAGTTTACATAGTATCAGAGCACATATATATATATATATATATTTTTGGATAACCCTCTCTACTCTCTGAGCAACTCAACACCTCCACCGCACTCCTAGCGTGTCAACTCGCTCCCAGCTCCTCCAAAACCCCACTACGCAGCCTCTGGATACCCTGATGAACCGAACATATTAGCACGTCGTTGCTTCACGCTCCATCTCCCTCAGTTGATTAAAGCTGTCGGTATCGCCAAACCCAGTCCCGACCGAGTCCTCCCACTCTCTGTTCAGTCTTCTCCTAAATTCGATCGGCACACACACCGCTGTTGCAGACCCATCAGTCCTCTCTCTTCTTCTGATTTGATCCTGTCAATCGTTCATCCGCACTTGTTTGTCACCATTGCTGACCGCGTTGCAGACCCATCAGCCCTCTCTCTTCTTATGATTCGATCAGGAGAACTACGATTTATATCCGAATCAAACATTGCAATCACAACCACAAGAGGGTCCCAAAATTTCCCGATCTAGCTCTGAAGTTGCAGCCCCAGATCTACCTGGATCCGATTTGGCCTGCTTCCCTTTTCCTGGTCTCTACTCTTTGCCGCAACCTCGTTTTTCTTTTCTGATTTTTTTTTTCTCAGCCTAGTGCACCACAACCTTGCTTTTCTTTTCTAATTCTTTTTATTTTTTTTTCTGCCCAGTGCGCCGCAAGTTCTCCCTTGTTCTCCCCTGTTCCCTTGTGATTTGTTGCCAGTTTTTTTTTCTTCTCTCTACACTACAATGGCTACTCAAACCAATTCGACGAACCCTCCAAACTCATCAAATCCAACAATCACAACCACTCCAACAAATTCAACCTCTTTTCATAACCAATGAATTTCAACTCATCACCATTAACACCTCTGCTCAAGCTCCACTCAAACTCACTACCAAAAACTATGTCTCTTGGAAACTTCAGTTTCAAACTCTTGTTATAGGCTATGATCTTCTTGGATATATTGAACCCAACTCCGCGCTTGAACCCACAACTGTGACCCAAGCTCTCAAAGATCCTAACTAGCGTCGGGCCATGTCTGAAGAGTATGATGCTTTAGTCCGAAATGGAACATGGGAGCTTGTCCCACCTATCTCTGCCTCTAATATTGTTGGTTGTAAATGGATTTTTCGTATTAAACGACATTCTGATGGCTCTATTGACAGGTTTAAAGCTCGTCTTGTCGCCAAAGGTTTCCATCAATGACCTGTTGTTGACTATCATGAAACATTTAGTCTAGTTGTTAAACCTGCGACTGTGAGGCTTATTCTTAGCATTGCTATTAGTCGTGGTTGGCCTCTTCGACAATTAGATGTCAACAATGCCTTTTTACAAGGTCATCTCTCGGAAGATGTTTATATAGCCCAACCTCAAGGCTTTATTGACTCCGATCATCCCCAATATATTTGCAAGCTTCGTAAAGCCATATATGGCCTTAAACAAGCACCAAGGGCCTGGTATCATGAGTTTCGCCAATTTCTTCTTGTTGATGGCTTTAGAATTCTCATGCTAATACTTCATTGTTTGTTCTCAACACTAGTACTAATACTCTCTCTCTCTTTGTCTATGTTGATGATATCATCCTTACAGGTGATAGTCCTGCTCTAGCCAATCAGTTTATTGATCGTCTTGCTCATCGTTTTTCACTCAAAGATCTCGGGTCTCTCTCATATTTTCTTGGTGTTGAAGTGGTTCCTCACTGTCATGGGATTTTACTTTCCTAGTGCCATTATGTTATGGATCTTCTCACTCGGACTAATATGTCAGGTGCTACACCTGTTTCCACCCTATTGCCTACTAGTCCTCCAATCAGTTTACACTCAGGCACCCCTCTTCCCGATCCGACTGAATACCGCACTGTTGTTGGCAGTATGCAATACTTGTCTCTGACCCGACCCGACATCTCCTATGCGGTTAACAAATTATCTCAATATATGCATCAACCATCCACTGAGCACTGGGCTCTTGTCAAGCGTATCTTGCGCTATTTATATGGTACCTTAGATGAAGGAGTTATTTTTTATCGTGATACTCCACTTTGTCTTCATGCCTTCTCTGATGCCGATTGGGATGGAAATCCAGATGACTTCTCCTCAACTAGTGCCTATATTGTTTATCTTGGTCGTAACCTTATCTCTTGGAGTTCAAAGAAACAAAATATTGTTTCTCGTTCTTCTACGGAAGCTGAATATTGCTCTGTTGTAACTACTGCTGCTGAACTTAAGTAGCTCTGTTATCTCTTGACTGATCTTGGTATTGATTTATCTCATGCTCCTGTCATCTATTGTGATAATATTGGCGTTACTCAGTTGTGTTCTAATCCCGTATTCCACTTAAGAATGAAACATGTTGCCATAGACTTTCATTTTATTCGGGATCAAGTTCAGACAGGTTCTCTTCGTGTCGCTCATGTTTCCTCTGATGATCAATTCCTGATGCTCTTACAAAATCGTTGCCTTGTTCAAAATTTCAATCTCTCAAAGTCAAGATTGGCCTCTCTTCCCGTGGCCTCTCTTGAGGGGGCATATTAGATGATAGCTTTCTCCTAGATCTTTGTTATTATCTTTTAGTTAGTTTGCTAAATATTTCAAATATAAATTGGGTGTATCTGTGAGCTGTATCCTTATCTTTAGGACCTTTTTTTTATCTTTTTAACAAACTTGTATTATATAATCCTTTGAATAGTAATGAAAAGGGTGTTAGTTTACAATTCAAACGACTAACAATAGTCAAGAGAATATAACAAAAGTACAAACCATTCATTTGCAAATCAAGCAAAAAATTAAAGACTATTAAACAAGTATACATAATTACATATATTGAATAGCATTTTATTGGAAGTAATTAAGATCAGAGAATTGACTTTGTTGCAAATTCAAGTACCAAAAACAAAACAATTTGTCACGCCTATTAGATATTGTAGATTGGCTAGCTTTGCGATCACGGTGGCTGTCACTCAGTTGCAACAGGGCTGGGCTTGTTGGTGAGGCATTGGTTGGTTGCCAAGATCAACATGTGCTGGGGTTTGATGGACGGGGCTGTGATTGGCCGGAGGATGAAGATGAATCAAATCGAAATGTCATTGTGGGGATTTTGATAGGTGTCATAATGTGGTAGTGGCAACCCATGGTAGTTGTCGCTAATAAAAGAAGACTAGGGCTAAGAGACTTTATGATGTAGTGGTGTGGGTGGTGATCGGTTGAGGACAATGGCGGTGGAAAAAGGGTTGAAATTTTAACCATGAAACCTCTATGATGATCAAGAATGGAATTGATTCTCACAGTGGTGATGTTCGACAAAAACAATGGAGATGATCGTGAAGGAATACTAGTTAGTGGGATACTTAAGTCTTTTTCTTTTTTGATTTTTCTTACACCAATTTGACCCTTCTGTAATTAAATAATGATATAAGAATAGAGGGTATAAAAAATATTTTATTAATTTCATCAAGTCTATTTTTTCACAAATTCTGACAAAAAGACTTAATATAATTTTTGAAAATTCAAAAGTCTATATATAATATCAACCTTAGTATAATTTACCATATATAAATAAATAAAGCAAACAAAATAAGAAACACCGGTAGGAGAATCTGAAGTGGCAAACCGATATACGAAGGAGGATTAGGGTTATTTTAGAGAATTTAGTTGAAATAAACCTTACTATTGCATCCTCCATTTCGCTGCCCCTCTCCTCCTCTTCCTTACATTCTCCCTGTTCGCCTTCTTCTCTTCCTTCTTTTAAGACCGCTGTGTTCATGTGGTCACATATAGAATAATGAGGCTGGTGAGAGATTGTATGAGAGCCATTCTGATGGAAACTCGATTCATGTAGTGGAACGAGTGTTGTGATATATATATATATATATATCTTCTGGGAGTATCTCTTTTGCTCCATCTATCCTTTTGGGTACAGTTTCATATGATGAGGTCCGTTTAATAGCTGTCGAGAAATTCTCATACAATGAAGTAGAAATTGAACTTTTTTGATTGTTTCCCTCTCTAAAACCGATTTTGGTGTGTGTATGGGTAGGTCTGATCTTTTAAATCAGTTTTGTTTTTCGTTTGACAAAATCGATCTTCTTGTTGGGGTCTCCGTTGCGAGATCAGCTGTGTTTTTTTCCTCGTCCTTTTCCCTCCTCAAAGGAGCAATGAGGGCTGCTTCAACTTAAGTCAGTTATTCCTATAGTGGGTTGAAGAACAGGTTTTTATAAAACATAAGAGATGAATATTTTATCAGATTTTACAACTGATGATTTGTATTCACACACTTGTGTTTTGATTTTGGCTCTGCCATCAGCCGCCTCGCCCAAACAGATTTATCAATCCTTGGATCTACTTGGATGCAATTCCAGTAATTAACTAGTTATGGCAATGGGGAGCGTTGTGCATCCAATATCTTTGATATCTCTGCCGGATCTTATCGGTTAAATCTGACTGATTTAATTCTTTGGATTGTAATTTGTGTTCGAGATTTAGTTGTTTATCATTTGTCTCGGGTAGCAATCCGAAAATTTCTTCCACCGGCGAGCGAGTCTGTATGTATTTGAGTTGGAAAAAACTCCAGTGTGCAGTGGAGAGAAAAGCATTTGGTTTCTCTGGTCCCGTTATACTTGCAGGCGGCTCTCACCCAGCGTCTCCTTGCCAAAGTTGACATCTTTTTCTTCGGAGAAACAGACCGTATTTCTGAGATTGCCATCTTCTCCTTGTAATCACGAGTTCCAACTGTTGGGTTTGCTGTCTGTTTCTTCCTTGTCGTTGATTAGATGTTGTCTTCCCCTTCTGGCCTGTGGTGTTCTCCTCATTAATCCTGTGTTTTCCTTTTTAATAACTTCCTTCATTTAGCTATTGATTTTTAAAATCACACTTCAAAGCGACTTTCTTTTATGTACTGCTGAACTGTAGATTTATATTAGCTAAATTTAGAAATAGAAGGGAAATCTTGAAGGTCTGCATTTGTCCGATGCGATAGATCTGAAGATGGAAATTTCAGTTTTAATCTGTCTCTGTTAATTTTATTTTATTTTTTGGGGTAGGGTAGGGGCATCTATGTTAATTGCATTCCATAGTCTCTACTTGTTCTGTATTGTTGTTGTTGTGCGGATTTTAATTTTGTTAGTGCGTTTCCAGATATCAGAGGGTGAGTCCGGATGGTCTACCTCTGACCAATGGAAGAAGATCCAGCTCCAGTGGAGACAACAGTAAAAGAATAATCCCAACATTTGAAGGAAAGGGGCTGCCCAGATTTAGTTCCCCATCAAGGAACCAAGACCAGAATTTCTCTCATTTTGATGGCGGTGGCAGTGTTTCCAGTTCTCCGCCGCAATCTGAAAATCACCACCACCACCACCACCAGTATACGACCACCCCACCGAGGAACAACAGTCCCAGTCCCAGTCCCAGTCCCAGCCGAGGTGGCGGTGATGTGCTGCTGCAATGGGGACACAAAAAGAGGTCGAGGTGCTCAAGGACCGAGACCCGAGTGGTGGCGGTGGCAACCGACGAGTCGTCATCATCAATTCATTTTCAATCGAAGCAAGCCACCAAGGTCCAAAGGAGGGTGACCCAGCCAAGCCCAAGCCCAGCCCCAGGAGTGGATAAGCTGTCAACCACAATGCCCCCACCTCCCCTTCCTTCCGCTAGGCCTAATGGCAAGAAAAGCTCCGGAATTTTCCCCACCCGGTATCTACCACATTCTCTCTCCTCCTTTCTCAATCTTTATTTATTTTTGGATGTTAATTTTTTTTTTTTTTTAAAAGAAAAAAAAAGCTAACCTCTTTTTTTCCCTAGAATTCCTTAGCCATTTCTCTACTATTTTACTTGTAGAAATTTTGTTCTTGTATGAGATATTTGACCTGCTGTTTTCCAGTTTCTGAGATGACGTTTTTGTAGTTTGAATGGAATCATATGCTTGCTTTATTTGTCAGCCTTTTTTTTTTTTTGCCCTTTGGAGTCTTTGGATCTAGTCTAAAATTCCTAGCTTATTTTATTAATTAGATTTGGTTAAAACAACTTTTTCATTAATTTACTATTATACCCTTTTGGAGATTAAAGAAAATCATATTGTATTATATATCAAAGTTTATTCTACTATCGACCCTAGTGTGCTATCCTTGCTCTTTTAGTTCTTTCATTTTTATATGTACACTTGACCTGATTGACTTTAGCTATTAATCATGATCAACTCCTTTACTGTTCTGCCCCTTTCTAATGATGAATCATAGTACCTTTTTTTTTTCTTTTTTCGTATGTGTGGTATTTATTAAATCTAATATTCCTCCCTTGTTCAAGTTAATACCAACACACACTAGTGTTAGTATATGGTTTTCTTTAAAGTCTCTGTTTTCTGTTGTCTCCCGTTGATTATTTTTGTGTTATCACTGTATTAGAATTTAGAACACCATCCATTTTTATAACTCCTTTTATTTTTATTTTTATTTTTTTAGCAATTAAAGAACCAGGTACTATATCATTACCTGTCTTTGACTTTTTCAAGTCTGTTGGGAGTACATAAAATAAAAATAAAAATCTCTCCTGCTTGCTTTGTTGGGTTTTGCTCCAATCCATGACCAGGAATTCGGAAGAGCGATGTGGTGGTGGTGGGAATGGGTCCCCACCCAGTGGCAGCAGCGGCCGGGTTGTTTCTCATAGATCTACGGTGAGAAAAAGGTCTCCTTGTCTGGAAGAGGCATCAGCTAAAGACGACAAGTTGTTGAATGGAGTACAATTACGAGCAGCAGATGATTGTTCTCCACTTGAATCTGAACCACAAGCTTGCTCTAATGTTAATGGGACAATATCAATAGCCGCAGCAGCAGCAGAAAGAGAGAAGGTGAATGGGGATGTGGTTGAGTGGCCCAGGATTTACATCCCTCTAACAAGAAAGGAGAAAGAAGATGATTTCCTCTCAATGAAAGGCACAAAGCTCCCCCACAGGCCCAAGAAAAGGGCCAAGGCCATTGATAGAGTTCTCCAGGTTCTATTTATTTCTGTTCGCTCTGTTTTGTTTTCTTTGGTTAGTTGTGGAGTATTATTAATGGGTGGTTGTGAATTTTTGGCAGTATTGTTTTCCAGGGATGTGGCTCTCTGACGTGACGAGGGCTCGGTATGAAGTTAGGGAGAAAAAACGTGCAAAGAAGGTAAAATGCTTGACCTGGTGGTTTTGCTTCTGTTAGTACCTACCCATATGGCATATTTTAAATTTTAATAGAGAGATTAGGTATTCTGAGCTCTTTTTTAGTTCTAATGTCTTGACCCATCGGCCATCTGCACAACCATTGAATGGGTTTTGTTTAATTCAAGAGACCCGCTGAATTATGTCTATCATTGCATTGAAGGGGCAAAGGGACTCCATTCTTCTTGCAATCTCTAATGTTTCTCCCATTAAGGTTTTGAGTGTGATTCAAAAATATAATCTGATGGCACTCTTTAGAGAGCGGTCGATAGTTCTCCTGGTCAGATGGGTTGAACCCATCTATTGTTGGAACAAGTGGGGAGCCCTCCTCACAGCTATTCTCATGGTTCATAATACCTGTAATTAGTGGTTAGTATAATATATATATATATATATATATATATATATAGTGTGGATATGAAATTAGCATGGGAAAGGGGTGGGAATCGGATTAAAGATGTAATGTGTGCATGCATTGTGAAACAATGAAGGATTAGTGATGCTGAGCGTGGATTGCATTTTGCAGCAAAAGCCAAGGGGATTGAAAGGAATGGAGAGCATGGACAGTGATTCCGAGTGATAATGGGTTGAGAGCCGGAGGTTGTTTGCAGCCTCTGCTTTTCCTTTTCCTATGCAATTCGATCGTATGCCTGATTCCTCTGGCTCTGGGCTTTCCATCGTTCATGTTTATTACTGATTGGAAAATGCAGGGTGAAAAGAGAGGTGGAGAGAATTGAAAGGTTAATTTTCATGTGGAGGGCCCAATATTGTGACCTTATTACAAGGGGTGGCAGCTGGGTTTGATTCCCGGCCGGCCTGCCGGAGCTTCACAACATCTGCTACAGCCTCAGCCAGCCAACTTACCACATCTACAGGGGTGCTGAGTTTTCAGAGTTTTTTTTTTTTTTTTTGGCATTAAATGATTGTTCACTTCCTTCTTGTGTAGAAAGCAGCTGCTGTGCTGCAGGATGAAGATGAAAGCATATATAGTTGGTTTTTATCTCTTTTTGATATGCTCAATACTTTGTTTTCTTTTCCTTATTGGTTTTTTCACCATTTTAATTTGCATTCAACTCTTTAGACTTTCTTCACTTGTATAGTTTTACCTTCAGTCTAGGAATTTTTTCTACTGAAATTGATAGTTTTTTACAAATCAAGAATTCTGCTTTCATGTCCAAATCTTATCTTTTTTTAAATCATACTAATTATTTTTATAAACCCAAAAAAAAAAAAAAAAAAACACAAAGGGTTAATAAAATGTCCTCGTCATCATGAATATTCATCTTTTGAAATTGATTGAATACAGCAAGAATGTATAAATTATATACGATAAAACAGCTCATAACTCAAACAAACCACCCACCCACCCCGCACTAAATAATAAAAGAACGAAGAATAAAGAAAGAAAAAGCGGAAAGTGCAAAAGCAGATCGCCGTTGTAAGATGACTTTTTTTGGGGGCAAAATGGAGAGTAATTATCACCCTCATATCATATTTTAAATAATTTCCCTAAAAATGCTCCTTGTCACCATGAGAAACTCCAACCATATGGAGAGTAATTAAAACACTAGCTAAATATATATATATATATATATGTTAGTAAAAACTTGACTAAAATTTAGAAAGCATAGTTGATGAAGTTGTTTTAATAATCACTTTTAAAGGTAGCTATAACGGCGAATTTAATTAATTGAAGAAAAAAAAAAGGAGTGCATCTCCACCTTTTTCCTGTTAGAAATTCAACTTGCCAGCTTGAAGAAAAGGAGAGGCTGACACAGCATGAATACCTTTCTCATTCGATGAAGCTTTTCTTTCTTTCTTTTTTCCAACTATTTAAAGTTAACGTACACAGTAGTAAGGCAACACCTTAAAATGCGTCTCTCCTGCTAAATACTTCGAAATGGCGATCCAAGTCTTCCAACACTTGCCGAATCTGATACTCTTTCCATAACATACAAAGGAAAACTCAATTAACATGATTGTAAGCTTTTTCATCTTCAAGCTTAATGATCCACAAGATTTTGCTCCTTAACCTTGAATCAAGGTGTTAAGTAACAATTGTGATCTCCAGTCGGCCATTGTGATTGCTCTCTTTGTTCACATGCTGGGTTCTATGTGTGATGAAGATAGTTTGGTTCCAAGTCATATGATATTCTTGCCGATGGAGGTGAAGGTCTAGGAGTTGCATAAGATCACAGAACGAGGTTCGAGTGTAGTTCGAAAGGTATGGCTGACGTGAAAAGAGCTTGAATGGCTGTGTAATGTTTTGGAGGAAACGTCAAAGTGAAATAGGAAGGTGGTCTTCCCTAGGGCTCTCCATTGCAAAGGATGGAGCTTATGGGTGTGGTGGTGGACCAACGCAAAAGGAAACTACATGAAAATCAAATCTAGGGTTGGGGGGAATTTTAGAAATTTGTTTATTCCATTGGTTGATTTGAGGGATAGGTGGATGTCGGTCGCGAAGGCGAAGGCCTTCAGAAAAAATGGGTATGTCCCAGCTGAGAGCTAAGTTAAGGCCAGCAGTTTCATTCAAGAAGGAAGCCATGGTTAAAGGTTGGCCAAATAAGGAGGTTAGGGTGTTTAGAGGAAGAAACGTGGCTTGAGAGTTGATGTTAGATACTACGAGGGCAGACTTGAGTTTTTACAAAGATGCCTTGTTGTCACGACCCAGAATTCGGCCTATGCGGATTAAGGGTTCATGATTGACCACCGAGGCCTTTTCCAATGATCATAATACTTTTCTCATTTCTATTTAATCAAACGCAGCGAAATAAAATTTTTTTTTCTATTGCAGAAGCAGTCAATATACAATCTAACATCAGTCATTCATATATATTCCATAGTAACTACAAAGGTACATAATGTAAACTCTCAAAATCTGCTGATGTCATATTCGATATACATTCCATAATTACCGAAAGTAAGTACATCATGTCTAACAAAATCCTAATACAAAAGGGTTCATAGTTTATAAGCTTTCGGCCATCCTAGGCTGAACTTCCTATTTCCTTGCCAACATCGTTACCTGAAATATATTGGATGAAAATTCGTATGAGCTTGATAGCCAGTGAGTATTCCATAACATGCCAAGGGTTTCAAAACTACTATGTAGTACATTCTAAAATTTCTATACTCACATGGAATTAGAATACATCATATCAAAGTACAACAGATCAGAAACTAGTATCAAAGTCATTTTCAATAAATCTCAGTTCAATCACAGTCGTAAATCAATAATCGATAACATAGCACAATCATAATAATAATTCAATAACATAGTTTGATAATGACGATTAGTGTTATAATTCAAACATGGTTCAAAGTCATTTTCAATATCAATAGTTATAGACAAATCAACATCATAGTTCAATATTGTAACTCAATCATAGTTACAGTTCAAAGTCATTTTCAATAACAATAGTCATAGTTCAAAATCAATATTATAGATCAATCATAGTTCGGTAACATAGTTTGATAACAATTTCATAGTTTGATAATCAAATCGTTGTTCAGTAGTTCTCAATTCGATGATTCAAGGTTCAATCATAGTTCACATTCGATATTTATAAAGGTTCAAATCATTAAAAATTCCTCTTCTATGGCCAGCAAATTAGAACATCGCTGACTGAGATCAATATTCAATAATACCACCAATATACCCTGTGGTTAGGGTTCAATAAGGTCACAATCTATTCAATAATGACCAATCATAGAAGATTCTATGGCCAGTAAATTAGAATCTCGCTGACTGAGATCACTATTCAATAATGCCACTAATACACCCTGTGGTTAGGGTTCAATAAAGTCACAATCTATTCGAGAGTGACCAATCATAGAAAGGTGGTGTATTCAAAACGTCAAAATCATATCCAAAATTAATAACATCAATAAAAAAAACTCAATTATTCAAATAAGAGTTTCATATTTAGTCTTTAGTTAAAACAATTCAGAAATCGGTAATAAAACTGTATAGTGTCATGAGTATCTTACAAAAACGATAGCCAATGAAGCATGTCTATTATCAAGGTCGTAAAAGAGTTCAATATTCGTATGTATAACAAAAATTCACCTCAAGCATGACGCGAAAATACTCATAAGAAATCTATTATCAAAGTCATAAAAGAGTCGATATTTATATCTATAATGAAAACCCACCTCAACATGGTATGAAAAACTCAACTGAAGTACCAAAAGCTTAATCTAAAAATCCTTCTTTAAATCAAGGTCCCTATAATCACAATTCAAGATCTTGTTACTTTCTTGTTCGAAGCATCGCACAATTCAATTGTTAATTTTAGAGCTCTATCTATTCCAATTACCCTCTTTCTATAACTTCGTTAAGTCTTAAGGACGCGTTGGTCATTTTTTAGTTTGTTATCGGGTCTTGTTTTCCCCAAAAGGATGTCACCGTTAGGTTCAAAATGTCGAAGATAATTTATTTAGACTTTTCTAGATCTAAATTTGCGTTCCTATAGTTTATTTTAAGCTTAGGGCATTTTTTTGTGATTTTATGTTTTTACGTGTCATATTTTTTGGTACTTCGTTTGCTAAAATAGATTCTACCGTTGAGTCTGGATTATCCAAAATAGTCAAGATGGACTACCTTTTATATTGAATTAGCCCTGGGTATCATTAAGGGTAAAATGGTAATTTATATTTTTATGTGTCTTAATTTTTTAAAATTCTGACTTGCAAAATGAACCCCGCCATTGGGTCCGGAATGCCCGAAATAGTCAAAATACACTATTTATTTATTTAATTTGGACTTCGAATTATTTTACTATTATTAACTTAATTAAATAATTTAAGTTAATTAGTTTTACAATTATATATTATATATTATTTATGTTGATGTTTTTCAACATAGGCAGTGGTGGCTCAGTGGTCTTTGGGGCTTGGTTTGGGTTTACTGTGGTGTAGGTTGTGGGTTCGATCCAGGGGAGCTGCGGCTCCCCTTTTATTTTTCTAACTTTTCCTAATCCAAACAGCGAATAGGCAAAAGCTAGGATAAGACAATATCCCTGTTCTTGGACGTGGATATCAAATTAATTTCCTTATCTTCATGACCAAACAGCCTCATTTCAGTTTTAATTTTAAAACACAACATTCAAAAAGATGTGACATTACTTAAGTGGGTATCTATTTTTAATTTCGATCGGGGCTCGACCCAAGTCTGACCCAGAGCCCGACCCAATACTGTTTACCTTCTTCCCCACACTTCAGGTTACTGTTGCCCTAATTTAGGAAGCTTAAATCTCAATTTCGTGAATTTTGAGAGACTGGTTCTCTCTAATTTTCACCCCAAAGTGTTTCTGGGACACCAATATAGGGTTTGGCATTGGTTTGGGGTTCAAATTTGAGCTCACGATCGCGATTTGGAGTTCGATACCAAGGCCTGCAACTCCATCGTACTAGTCCATTTTTGGATCTTTTGGCCTCTAGTTTGGTTTGTCGTGATCCTAAGCTCATGGTAATTCATCCCCCAATCACAAAATTGGTTTTTGTGTTTGATTTGTGAGAGCCTCTTTTGGAATTGTAACCTGAAGTGAGGTTTTGCTCCTTCCTCACTAGCCCCTTTTTTTTTCATGGCGTTGCTTGTTTCATGACCCTCATGATATCTAGATTAAGCCCCAATGCATAAAAATAAATTTCCACTAAGTAAATTCAGACCCTACCTTAGAGATGGTTGTTAATAGCAGGTAGGGTCTAGCTTACTGTTTTGAGGCAATCCAAGTCTCCTTGGTTGGTTTTCCTACATTCCTTCTTCATCCTCTTTTATTTCTAAGTGCATGCATGTAAATTAAAAACACCAAACAATAGTTAGAAAAAGAGAATGGTGAAGAGAAGAAATTACCCCTCTTTTAATTCTCTCTTTCCCTCCACTCCTCTTTTCTAGGCTTGGCTCGGTTGGTAATCACCTTCAAGTCAGGTTAGCCATGCATGCAGCCCTTCTCCTCTCCTTCTTCTTCTTTTTCTTCTTCTTCTTCCTCCTCATTCTTCCTCTTTCTCTCTCTACCTCACTCTCTCTCTAGCCGCCCACATCCATTATGATTTCATTCACTCACATCACATGTCAAATACATATATCACTTATTTTTTTATTTTAATTTGGCTGCATGAATGGTGTTTGGCTCATTTGGGAGGTGAGGGTTCATTTTATGTATTTATATACATATATATTGCAAAATAAGACACAAAAAGTGGGCAACCCAAGTGGCTAAATTTTTGGGCTTAAGTGCTTGCTAAATTTTTGGGTCAAGGGTTGAAAACCCCTTGGCCTCACTTTTGGTTCCCTTTTCCTATTTTTCCCTTATGCCTCATTTGGCACTTAATTTATTTATTTTAACTTTTTGCATTATTTTCCCTTTTGTGAATTTGAATTTAATATTCACTCCTTCATGTATCAATTTTATAAATCGTAGCCGTAAATTATTTTCTCCGGAGTCGACCTCGTTAATTAATGTCCCGGCATTTTTTGGAATCGTCATTTATTTTTTGATTTAATTTTCTTAATTATTCTTTTTAGGGTCACTAATTAACAATTAGTGACCTAATTCCTATTTAACCAGGTCAAGGTGTTACACTTGTTGGAAGGATAGGGGCTATGAATTCGAAAGTTCGAGACAAAGTTAAACTATTTGGGTGGGTTAACAAACAATGGAAAGTGGTTGTAGGATTGAGAATTCTGGATATGCATGGGACCTACTTTTTTTTCAAGTTCCCGTTGAAAGAGGAGGCAACTAGACTTTTGCGAAAGAAGAACTAGAAGCTTGAGGAATAACCCGTCTTCTTAGATTTCTTGAATCTGATAGGTTATTGCATCTAGTCGGAGGAGGCGCAAGAGATATGGGTTAGAGTGATGGGGATTCCAAACTTTTTATAGAGTATGGAGATTTTTCAGGCCATAAGAGATCGCTACGATGAGTTTTTGAGAATTGATGAATCCATGAAATCTAGGGCACATCTCTAATAGGCTCGCATCCAAGTAATGGCCAGAAGAGAATCTATCTCGGATGCATTCCGATTGAAGGTAGGGAACTAAAGGTTCGACATTCTAATCTGGTCTGAGGTAGGGCCCTTTCGTTAAACATTTGTGAATGATGGTTGGTCATAATAATTGAATCATAGAGAAAAGGTTCATGAAACAGGGGTTGTTAGGACTTTCAATCTATTCGAGTATTGGCTAATCTGTGTTTGACAAAACTATTTAGTTGTAATTAATTCAAGTCACAGTATTCAAGTCTTGTGATCATCACTACAATTCATGGAACATGAAGATTCTACAAATGATGTCAACAATGGTAGTCAAGGTATAATTTTTTGAATTTGATAGTTCATGGATTCACACACACACTTCATTCATTCAAAATGTTTTCAAATTATAAGTGCATTTAAAATATTATGGTAATGATAGTTTTTAACAAAATGATCTATTTTCATTAAACCTTTTTCATGTGTGAATATTTCGTGGGAATGAGGTTACTACCTCATTCATTCGAATGAGCCTTGGCTTCGTTCAAATGACCGTGACAATTGTTTATTCGCTTTTGTTTGCTAGCTTGTTCGAACGACCATGACAGTGAGTTCCTTCGAGCTTTATTTCAAAAGCTCATTCGAATGAAGCCAAGGCTTGTTCAAATGAACTTCGAGAAAACTGATGAATTCTGTTCAATTTTTCATTAGGACTCCTTGTGTTTTAACCATAATATATAAAGAGGTTTTGCACGAAAATTAGAGGACTTTTGGCAACTGCTATAATTTTTCATTATTCCAAAAGTTTTGGTAGGCATCTCCATGATTATACACATTCATGGCTTATTGATTTAAGAACCCTATCATATATTCTTCTTCACCATCATAGTATAAGTTTGTGAAATTCAAGTTATATGCAATTGGTAGAGTTCGAGGTTGCGTGGAGATTTTCAACTGTGATTGAAGTGTTTCATTTGTGGATTCGAAATGAAGAATTACTTGAAGATCACTTGTGGATTTGAGTTTAAAGAGGTTCAGTGCAAGAGCACTGGCTTGAGGTACTAAGTCATCGTGTTGTTAATGCCCCGGGGTTATCCGAAGCAAATATGGTTGATCTGTGGAGGTTTCCTCATTAACAAAAATTGATGTGTTCGTTCTTATTTTAATTATTATTGCTTTGTTGCTTTAATTGATAATACACACTGATTAATTGTTGCACACACTAGAACATAAGCTTCACTAGATTAAAAGTGATAATCTTTATCATTGTTGGGTTAAGAAATTTTTAATTAACAAGTTAACCTATTTACCCCCCTCTAGGTTAAGATTCTCTCATCTAGATACATATAGGGCCTATCAGGGGTGATAGCAGATCACACGGCGTGGGCTCATGGGGTATATGGACTCGTGGTTAGACAAAAACAATCAATAGACTGAGGGACAGGAACAATTTAAAATTTAAAATTATGAAGTAGGTGTATGGAAGGTCTAAGAAGAAGGATGGAATGGTTGTGTTGAAGGTAATATGGGCTAGTATTAGAGGAGAAGAGGCCCAAGTTTCACTACAAAATAAATCATTGGGAAACAAGTGAGGCATGAGCGAGTGCCAGAATTTATAGAAATTAAAGGGGAGTTAGACAGTGCAAATAGGCCAAAATAGAGGTGGGCCAAGTCTTATTCAAGGATTCAAATAGTCAAAACCCAATTAGTTAGGCCCTAATTAGAACAGGATAGTAGCGTGAAGTAGAAACAAAGTCGAGAGCTGTGATGGGTGAATCCTCGGGTGCAATGTCAACTCAAATAAGTGGAAGCGAAGGTAGAGTTCACAAAGAAACACGTCAATAATAAGGAACAATGGTAACTGTCACATCCCCCAGACCCACCCTGTGCGGATTTGGGGCACGTGACAAAGGCCTAGTTAGGCACCCATCGGGTTTTATCAGTTTTTTTTTTTTTTAAAGCAAAACCCCAACGGTAATCCTAACCACAGGCCATTCAGATCTAAATCCCAAGCATAATGCATTCGACATATATAATTTAAGCAGCGGAATTTTCACAAGAGAATGCATACATATATACTTGGCAGAGCATTCAGGATACATCATAGTCAGTCCTATCTTAATCAAGATTACAAAACAGTTTCACCACAAAAGGTCATAATCTGTTCAGTTACACAAAAGTACAAAAATGGTATAGGTTCACAAAAATGGGTTATCATTTTATCTGGGGGTCTCCAACATTTTCCCCCTAAGTCCTGGACCTGCTAAACCTGTCCATCTGAGAGTTTCCCTGAAATTATTAAAATAACGGAATGAGCTTTAAAAAGCCTAGTTAGTAACACAGATATCTAGGCAAGAGTTTCGAATTCAATCTTTGCTTAAATCACATGGTTAATTAAATCAGTTTGGAATTAATAGTTCAAATAATCCAAGACAAGCTCAATAGATCAAAACAGAATAACGGTTCAGAATGCTAGCATATCAATCAGAAGTATAGTTAATCATTTGAGAAACTAAAAACCATGTCATCGGTGATAAAAGCATGCATTTAAAACAATTGCATTTAAAACATATGATATTCGAAACAATTTAACAGATCAAGGAACAGTAACTAAATAGTGTCAGAAGTTACTCACCTTCAATATTTGAGTTTGAAGCTATGAACGGAGCCTTCCTTTTTTTCTCCTTAAGCCTAAAACAATTTATGAAGATTTATCAACTCATGACCTTAGACTGAGTAAGTCTACCCTAGGATGGGTTTCATGGAACTAACTTATAGTGGCTAGTTCATAGGTCTTACCTCTTAAGTATTTGGCTTAGGGTTTCAGTGTTTTCACACATTTATCGGTTCTGATTTTCATAATATGGACCTAACCATTGAGTTCGGAAGGTCGAAGAAAAGTCAATTTAGACTCTCTCGGCTTTTAAATCTGGGTTCGGGTATATCAGGGGTATTTCGGTCATTTTTGCCGTCACATAATTTCTATCTCGGATTCGTCACCTAATCATGTATATAATCTCACAAGTGTCAGGTCTACCACTGGTATTAATTCTGTTTTAATCGGACTTCATTTGGGCCTTGTACAGTGTCAGGGGTATTATGGTAATTTCATATGTTGTATTTTTCGGTACTCTATTTGCTATTACGGACCTCACCATTGAGTCCGGAATGTCCAACATAGTTAAAATGGACTATCCTTCAGTGTAATCTGGCCCTATGTGTCATTAGGGGCAGTACGGTCATTTACCCTTTACATGTCTGTATTTTTTGGGACTTGGTTTCACAAATCGGACTCAGCCATTGAGTCCGAAATGCCCGAAATAGTAAGATTACACTATTCAGTTATTAAATTCGGACTTCGTTTGACTTGTTTAAGGTCCAGGGGCAATATGGTAATTATTCCCTTTTAATAAAATAATTAAATAATTATTTTATTATTTTATTTAATTTTTCAGGGGTATAATTGCAAAAGATTTTCAAAATCTGGGCCTTAGTGTAATTCCGTTAAACAGTGGGGTCATTTTGTAAATACCAGAAACCTTGGTTTTATTTATTTTAAATTTTTCTGTGAACCAGTGGGTTTTGGGTTTGAAACCCTAGACCGGTCGACCAACTCACTGAACCAGCCGGTCCAGTCCACTTCAGGAAAACCGGAATGCCATAGCCCCATTAAACCCCTTATCCCTGATTTGGTTATCCCCTTCACGGTTTAGGTTGATTTTTAATTTGCTATTCCTGCAACCAAACGGCCCTGTTTCAATTTAAAAACCTTATACGGTTTCCTCCAAAACGCCACCGTTCCACTAATGCAGTGGCTTAGCCGTGGTTGGACACGTGTCCGAGTTGGCTCGGCCTAACTCATCTTGACTCGGTCAACTTGGCCGAGTCAACTCCATCTTCCCCACTAACTGCCTCAGTGTTGCCCTAATTTCTGCAGATTTTTACTCTCTATTTCGTGATGTTTGGGACACGGTTTCTCTCTGTTTTTCACCCAGATGTGCTGTAAATGTGATTTCCATCAATTTGGCATTCATAAACCAACAAGATATCATCTCAACCAGTGGGGGTAAACTACACAAACCGTGCCTGCAACTCGCTCTAGCACCCTCATTTCTCAACCATTTCATGTGACTTTTGAAGATACGTGATCTACAGATCATAAGGATCGAGCCCCAGTCTTTATTTTTCAATTTAGTTACATCCATCAACAATTTAAGTCTTGAACCCGTAAGAATAATTTGAAATTCGTGGGGCTATACAGTGTTCTAGGGTCGCGTAGGTAGATGGTTGAGATCCTATCAGGGTCTATTCTGAGTTCCAATATGCCAAATCTAAAACTGTTACGGTCAAATCAGACCTGGTGCTTCAAGGTCCTTTAATGGAGGTTGGTTTCGGGTTTCATGGTTTCATGGCCTATCCGACACCTCTAAACCATGCAACATGTTCAGAACAATTCCTAGGATCAAGAACAAAACATGCATGCAGTCTATCCTCTACATTTTTTTGTCAAAACAGTTCAAATTTAAACCAAGGAAATGAAGGTAGTTCTGAAAGTTTACCTTCAGTCAGTAACAGTCCACTCTCTTTGGCTCAGTTCAGTCTCTCAAAAACCTTCTCAGGTTATGCACCATAGTCCTCAAGTCTCCACTTGCACTTCAAATGGCCAAGTCTTTCCTCAAGCTCCCTTGCATGCAAAGCTTCCTTCCCCTCTCTCTCACTACACTCTCACTCTACCAACCTCACGTACACACTCAGTCTTTGGAATTGCAGAATTCTCTAAAGAGAGAATCTGATGTAAAGTAGGGCATTTGTATATATTGTAGGTTATATACATATAGGGCTATACACATATACATATATATGAGTATATCTCTGCCCTTAGTGGGGTTAGTGGGTGTTGACTGATGGAGGTGATGGAGGGCTATGATGAAGGGAATGCATGCAAGGCCATTGGCCAATTTGGGTGGTGGCTTGGGCAAGATTATAAGTTATATACATATATTGCTGTATATATGCACAAAGTAACCAACAGCCTAGTTGGTAACTTTTTGGGACAGAATTTTTTACCTTGGTAGGTCAAGGGTTCAATTCCCCTTGGCTTCCCAAGTGACCATTTTCTCATATTTTTCTGGTTAAGGCCCTGTTTGGTTGTCAGCGGAATTCTAGTTTCACTGTTTTGGCCTTAACTTTCAATCCGTAACTCCTTTTTCAGTGCGGTTTCTTTCTGTCACTTCCTACTCAGAATATCTTTCATTGACCAAGGTCCAATGTCGGTTTTTATTTTCTCGAGTTTCCCATAATTAGCTAATTCGAGTTTTATCACTATTACAAACTAGACATTAAATTAGCTAAACCTGACATTTCATTCCCAAAACAGTTTCCCATATACAAAACATGTCAGTTAAGTAATTGGGGTGTTACAGTAACGACAAAGGTTCACAATGGGTCTCAAATAGGCAAGAATGTCTGAAAGGAAAGAAAGAATTGGTGAAAGACTGTAGATGAGGCTAGCAGTAAAAGTGGTGGTTCATCCAGTATAGAGAATGAATCTCTTTAC